>CM060366.1:175195211-175513476 GCA_030545235.1 Helianthus tuberosus | reverse complement strand
GTCTAAAATACTAGTTAATAATAAAACAACAATCAAGAATGCACATTAAATTATAGAAATGATTTTTCAATTATTATATTTCTAAGTTACGGACAATTTTTTAACTTTTATCATTCCCGAGCCTAACCGGGTTTTCGTCCCAACGTGTGTTACGCCATTGAGTTCTATATGTCAAGTGGCAGCCGGCGACATGGTTTCCTGAGGAATGCCCTAAAAAGCCAAACTTTGAAGCCAGCGTGGGTCGGTTAAGACAACATAGTCTGCCTAAAGTGGGACAATACGAGCCCTCCGATTTGAAAAGTGTGGTAACCTTATACATGAAGTTCACCATTAAAAAAAAAAAAGTCAACCATTCAAGAATTATCGATCTCCCGTAACATTCGAGTCAATTGACTAGTGGTGTTTCCAAATTCGCTGCAACAACTGTTGATCTCGCTGCATTAGATTATTTCAATGAGCACATTCCATTTGTGGTTGAAACACTGATCGTATTAGTTTTCAAGTACTAAGCATGTCCCTAGAACTATAACTAAAAATGACAATAAATAAATAATGACTAATTGAATTTGTATTTCCAGACTTCTTAAGAATCAATTGTACAAAATATATTACTTAGAAGCTTTCATGAGATTTTCATCTGATATACTAATGATTTAAACGATATTTATGTAATCATAATTTGATGATGTTGGAGCAGTAATTTGGGTAGAAAATAAAGATTTAAATGTTCGATATGGCTATTAATTCGACTGTTGTTTATGGTTAAACTAATAACTAAATCTAAAAAAAATACTTATTAAATTTATTAACTTACTAATAAATGATTTTCTAACAGAAAACTGTCGAATACTTTTTATATTTGTGGTTGTTTTCAAATCATGGTAGTGTCCGTCGAAAGTTTTCCCAATGATAAAGTGGACGAATCTTAAGAATGTCACATTCCTTATCCTACCAAACTCCAAAATGAAAACACTCCTTTGCCTTTGGCTTATGTCACAAGACACAATCATACAGTGCCACTTCACCTTTGCTTATCCAACAAAGCACCGCCCACACCCCCCCCCCCCCCCCCCCCCCCCCCACACACACACCCTACCTTAGCCAATTAAATTTAGTTCTTCTTTAAATAGAGTGATGAATGACTGACACTTAAAAAGTTGCTTATGCTTCTTAAACAAGATTTTCCATAATCTCAAACTAGCCTTAATCAATCACCATCATTGACATTATATCTTTATAAACATTCTTAAGCTCAGTCTTGAGAATTCATTGTGCAGAAGGAACCTACACATCTTATTTTCTTCGTAGCCGGAATTGAAACTTACAAAATGATAGAATCCACCCCTTCGAAAATACTTATAGGAATCTCATTAGATCAAGAACAAAGCATGGAACTTCTGTCTTGTGCAATCTGTAATTTGGCTCGTCCAGATGACATTATCATTGCCATGCATATTCTTGGTTAGTTTGTACACAAGTTCTTTGTTTGTGAAAGTAGGTGTTTTTTCTATTTTATTAACCATAGAGGAAAGATTACAGTGACAGAAACCGGAATGAGGAGCAAAGACAAAAGGAGATCTCCAAAATCAATGAACAGAGATCATACACAAATTCGAAAAGCGAAAGCTTTTGTCATATCTGTTATGGGAGAATTTGCCAATGTTTGTCGATCCAAACAGGTAACTCAACTTGTTAATGTAGTTCCTAAAATATTCTAGGTCGATAAGGGTCTTAAAGTTGATTGTTTTCCAGGTGAAATTGGAGGCAAGAGTTGGATTTAGTTCTAGTGTTGGAAAAGGACTTATTGAAGAAGCCAAAAACATATCATCCAAGTATCTACTCATTGCAACCAAAAGTCACGAATCAAACCGGTAACAACACTATCTGGTCTTGATAATATTTATGTTTCAAACATGCTTGCATATTATAACACATTCCTTTTTTTGTTTTCAGGACCAGGGTCTCTCAAACACAGAAGTACTGCATTGATCATATGCCAAACTCATGTTCACTAGTTTTAGTTCAGAAATGTGATATGCCACAACCAGATTTGCAGTCAACAGCCATTGACTTAGAAGGTTGGTTCTTCTAGTATGTTTTATAGTAATGATAACTTGTTAAGCCCTTGATTCTTTAACTAGGAATATGGTTAGGAAGCATGCACAAATAACAATGTGTTTTCATTTTTCACCAAGGATAGCAACCTACTTAAAATTTCTCTAACCATTATAGCAACATATCCTTACCACATGTTGCAATTATTGCCAACAACCTGAAATTGAAAGTATGTTGCTATTTTGTATTCTGAATAGTAAATTGCCTATATTGGTATGTTGCTGTTTTGAGTATATCCCAATATTCTAATATATAAACAATAGCTTGTGGTTAACTAATATTATTTTTTTAGATTTCCCCAATAAAAAGAGTGAGCAAGAGTCCCCTAGAAATGTGATGGATTTATCTGAAGGAGATAGTATTGAAGAAGATAGTTCTAGCTTTGAGGGATCAACCATAACAGAGTCTCCTCCATCACCAAACGCTCGAGAATTTAAAGTGCAATCTTCTTTCAGATGGCCTATATCATCGTTGAAGCGCATTTCATCTTTCTTACGCTTACCATTTGAGCAGAACGCAAAACAAAGAGAAGTCAAGCATCCAATCAAAGAACAACCACGACCGCTATTGAAGTGCTTCAGTTATGATGAGCTTGCCAATGCCACAAATAACTTTAATGAAGGTACAATATATCTAGGAAAGTTGTTACTAAATGTAAGAACACTTCAACAGAACTCAAAGAGCTAGATTTTGACGTTTCTATGGTTTGTGGCCCATATATCATGTCCATATCAATCTCATTGAAGTACTGTAGATATATTGATGGGACCCGACGACGACCGGTGTCCACCTAGCTATACATATTTTTGATGTAGCAAATGTAAAAGATGTGTCCCTTGTATTTGTTTAGTTGTCATAAGTATTACATCCAACAAAATGGTTTCTTTGCAGATAATATTGTTGGAATCGGAGGTTATTCCGAGGTATACAAAGGTAATCTAGAATCTGGACAAGTCATTGCAGTTAAAAAGCTAGCCAAGGACAACAAAGATCAAAATAAGGAGAAAGAGTTCCTAATGGAGTTGGGCATTCTTGGACATATTAACCATCCCAACACCACGAGCTTAGTCGGTTGTTGTGTCGAAAATGGATTGTATCTCATTTTCAACTACTACCCTAATGGAACACTCTCCTCCGCGATACATGGTACAACAATGACATTTTACTTTTATCATTGTTTTTCATGGCACTTTGAACTGAATCATATCAAAACACTTGTAAATTTCAGGAAAAAGAGACAAGCATTTAGAGTGGCCTGAAAGATACAAAATTGCACTCGGAATTGCTAGAGGGTTGCATTATCTTCACACATGTTGTAAGCACCGTATAATACACCGTGATATTAAAGCATCCAATGTTCTTCTAGGTCCAGACTTTGAACCGCAGGTGTGGCTAATACTATTACTATGTGATAAGGGTTTGAAGTTTCCATTCTTTTTAATAACTAGAATGTTATGTGTATAGATTTCAGACTTTGGTCTGGCGAAATGGCTTCCTAGCCAATGGACACACCATGCTGTAATTCCTGTTGAAGGGACATTCGGATACTTAGCACCAGAATACTTCATGCATGGGATTGTTGATGAAAAAACAGATGTGTTTGCATTTGGAGTTCTTCTTTTAGAGATCATAACAGGGCGAATGCCCATCGATTCAGAAAAGCATAACCTGGTTTTGTGGGTCAGTACTTGTATCATGCTTTAGGGCACATTTAGTTCAAGATACAAATGTGTGCACACAAAAAATAGAGAACTCCCTCTCATCCTCCCAAAAAAAGATATAAAACACCAAAATTTTGAATCTAAATCTGTTGATATATGATGTAAATTTCTCTTATTCTTGATATGGGGGAGCTATCATGTAATTTTCGGCAAATCTTAATGCGTCTAATATGAAGTTGCAAAGAATAAAAGAAACAATGCTAGTAACCAAAACTATAACACATAGCAAAAACGTAGTATAATACAATCCACTACTAATAAACTTCATGATTTTTTAGGCAAAGCCACTTATGGACACTGGAGACATCAGCGGATTAGTTGATCCAGATCTAGAAGAAGCATATGACTTTGATCAAATGCATAGACTAGTCCTCACAGCTTCATATTGTGTACAACAATCTTCGGATTCGCGACCTACCATGACTGAGGTACATGCTTCTGTCTAGACACTTTTATTCAAGTGAATCATTTCCATTCTTTGTGCTAGCACCAGAAAATGTTTTAAATGATCACCTTCTTTTGTTTTATGTTTGATAGGTGCTGGAAGTTTTACAAAGCGGAAATGAGTCAGAATTTGCTAAGAGTTGGGATATACCAAAATTTAAACAAGAGGAGAACGAAATGGATGATTATTCCATGATCTTTGGGTATGATGTTCCTTCAGATATAAGTTTGGATGATATATAGGGTACACTATTTATTTTTTCTGTAAGGGCTTGTAATTTTGGCCCAGGCAACTCCCATAAAATAATCAGGTTTAAATATGCTAGAGACGAATTGGATTTTAATAATCAAACTATAACCTATTGACCAGCAACAATTGTGACCAATGACACTTCTAACTTTCACTTTCGTTGCCAATGATAATCCAATCTAATGAAGAACGAACACTGTCGTCTACCCTTAACTTTCATTTATGTCATTTTAAAAGAATTTCCAATATGGTGACGATGATTAAATCAGTCAATCGGTCATTATAGGCGACCAAAGTTAATTTTCCATTAAAATGGGATTTGTCTTGGCAGCGAAAGTAACTACTGAAAGTGTCACCTACTTCTGAGTTATTATCATGCAATGGTTATGGTGTGGATTATTAACATCTGTTTTGTTTATATTAAATTTAATTTTATTTTCGATTGTCACTATAGCATGCCTTGTAATTCTTTTTAAGTTTTCAAGTGTTAATCAAGGAAGAATATTATTGTTCTTTTATCGGTTGTAACTTCTTTGTGGCTCAGTCTTTATTGTTGTTCTTACGAATTTATATTTGGTCTTAACAATGGGCTATTCTAACTGATGTAACAAATATATAATAGAAAACAGAATGTCATACAGGATGAACCTAAAAAAAGAGTGTGCCTATTGGCACACAAAACCCTAGTAAAATAAGGGTTTATCTACGCTGCGTATTGGTCAATACGCTGCGTATTGGTCAATATGCTGCGTATTGACCAATACGCAGCGTAGATAGACCATAGATCTCAGTGCCTGATAACCAGTCATTGCACAGAAAACAAGGTGTATATACGCTGCGTATTGGTCAATACGCAGCGTATACAAACCTGGCAAAAATTTGACACTTCAAACCTTACCAAAATGACCCCAAATTTGCAGCTGTTTTATATACGCTGCGTAGCGGGTAACAATTACGTAACCATACTTCTTTCCCGTTTCTTGTACCCAATTCTTCAAATCAGTTAGAGACATGAAACGCTAAAAAAAAGTTACGTTAATAATAATAATAATAATAATAATTATAATTATAAGTATATAAACCTGAAAAAATTTGACACTTCAAACCTAAAAAAATGACCCCAAATTTGCAGCTGTTTTATATACGCTGCGTATTGACCTATTTGGTCATTTTATGAAACTCATACTTCTGGGACTAATATGGTCATTATTGAAACTATTTTAACTGAATGTTTTAGCCAGGTTAACTTTCATATAAAGATTTCTTCTTTAAACACTAACTCAGTTAGCATACTTAACTGAACAGTACAGGGACCATTTTTGTCAATTTTCAAAACTTCAGGGACCATTTTTGTAAATCTTGGAAACATCAGGGACCATTTTTGTAAATTTACAAAACTTCAGGGACCATTTATGTCAATTTTCGAAACTTCAGGGACCATTTTTGTAAAAATTGAAACTTCAGGGACCAAAGTGTAAATATATCAAAAATCTGTAAAAAAGGGGGTCTTCTTTAAAGAACCGGCCCTTGCAAGGACCGAACTCGTGACCTATCGTTTAGAACCGCAACGCCTTAACAAGTTTATCCTCCGTCTCGGAGCTGTTAGGATATGAAACTTAATTCCTTATATACACTAGTTAGGTTATACGCTGCGTATTGACCTATACGCAGCGTATATGAACACTTTATATACGTTGCGTGTAGGTCAATACGCAGCGTATATAACCTTCCTGAATTTTATATGCACACAGAATATGTTAAATAACCTGTTATATATAAACTTCCAGAACTTTATCTATACAACAGAACATGTTATATAACCTGCTAGAATTTTATATAACCTGCCAGAATTTTATATGTACACCATAGTATATATATAACCTTTCAGAATATACAAGAGTTTGATATATACAAGAAAAGTTTGTGCATACATAACAAAATGATAAAATGATAAAATACTACTGCTGCTGCTCCTGCTGCTGCTCCTACTGCTGCTGCTGATGATGCTGATCCCATTCCGCATCTGTAATGAAGGGTAGTGGACGTAACCCGTCATGCTGTCGCTGCTTCTGTAGCGCCGCAGCCACCCACTCCAACAGATAATTGTTCCTTTCAGCTAACCGAAGCTGCCGCTGATGTGATGGGTCAGGACCGGGCCAAACATGGCGTGGGAACTGAGGCGCCCCTGGTGGTCCACGCGGCGGTGGTGGCTGCGGAATGACGACGGCCGGCTCATGCGGCTCCGGCGGCTCCGGATCGCGCGGGGGATATACCGTAGGGAACTGTTCCGTCAGCTGTTCAGGCTGATATTGCGTGTCGTCCGACTTCTTAAACCGCTTCCCGTCTGGGAAGTCTTTGGTAACGTGCATTCCGGATATAACGTTATTTCCCATCCGCTTCGGCTATGCCGGCGGGCCTACATGGTCGCGGTCAGTCTCCGGATTATAGCCCAACGAAAGGGCTATCCTAGTCACGTAGGCGCCGCCGAATAACTGTCCGCGCTCCTGTCGATGATGCGCGGAGGCGAAGTATTGCGCCAACCCGTTGGCGAGAGCGCACGGCCTCTTGTATAAGAGGCAATATAAGAAAAATAAATCACCACTGGTGCACCACTCCCGGCTTTTGTTTCAAGCAGTGATCGAAGTGGAAATCATTTTGTGCAAATACCTGCACAAAAGGAAACCAGTCAGTAAATAATAATCAGACGACATCGACTAAGATCGTCGTTAAACTATATTTTTTTTATTATTTAGCCTACGTCGTCCGTAAGGCGCATACGGGCCTAACGAGCATCGAAACTAAGTTCGTCGTTAAAGTATAAAACGACGAATCTAGTTTCGACGCTCGTTAGAGACCTACGCGCCTTACGGTTCGACTTCGACTAAATAATTAAAAAAAAATCTGTTTAAAAAAATAAATCTGTTTAAAAAAATTCTGTTAAAAAAAATTATGTTTAAAAAAGCAGTTTTCTGTTAAAAAAACAATTTAAGTTTAAAAAAAATTCTATTTAAAAAAAACAGTTTTCTGTCGACGCTCGTTAGGGACCTACGCGCCTTACGGTTCGACTTCGACTAAATAATAAAAAAAATATATATTTTAACGATGAACTTAGTTTCGACGCTCGTTAGGCCCGTACGCACCTTACGAGCGTCAAAACTAAGGGTATCCGGGGCACTCCCCTAAGAGGGGAGTCCCCTCTCTTACGCACACCCAATCAGGTTATGCCACGTCAACTCCCCTCTTAAACTCCACTCGCACCCCAATTTGATGGCGGCACTCCCCTCTTAGGGGAATTGTTTTTTTATTCAAAAATAAATAAATAAATAAATAAAAGTTTTCATTGGTTGAAAATGCGGCTGGCCCCACCATATCATCTCCCCTTCTTCGGTGAACTCCCCCCAACCACCCTCCCCGAATTGGGTCACCGCAGGGATGGCGGCGGTGTTCCCGCTGGGGGAATTGGGTCACCGCGGCCACTCCCCGCTGGTGCCCCGCTCACCCTAAGATCTTCGTTAAATTATATTTTTTTTATTATTTAGTCTACGTCGTCCGTAAGGCGCGTAGGTCCCTAACGAGCGTTGAAATAAGTTCGTCGTTAAAATATAAAATGACGAACTTAGTTTCGACGCTCGTTAGAGACCTACGCGCCTAACGGTTCGACTTCGACTAAATAATAAAAAAATATATATATTTTAACGACGAACTTAGTTTCGACGCTCGTTAGGTCCGTACGCGCCTTACGGACGACGTCGACTAAATAATAAAAAAATATTATTTACTCGACGTCGTCCGTAAGGCGCGTACGGGCCTAACGAGCGTCGAAACTAAGTTCGTCGTTAAAATATATATATTTTTTTATTATTTAGTCGAAGTCGAACCGTAAGGCGCGTAGGTCCCTAACGAGCGTCGAAACTAAGATCGAAGTTTTATATTTTAACGACGATCTCAGTTTCGACGCTCGTTAGAGACCTACGCGCCTTACGGTTCGACTTCGACTAAATAATAAAAAAAAATATTTTTTAATGAACAACTTAGTTTCGACGCTCGTTAGGCCCGTACGCGCCTTACGAGCGTCAAAACATTTCTTTATCGTCGTTAAATTATATTTTTTTTATTATTTAGTCCATGTCGAACCGTAAGTCGCGTAGGTCCCTAACGAGCGTCGAAATAAGTTCGTCGTTAAAATATAAAACGACGAACTTAGTTTCGACGCTCGTTAGGGACCTACACGCCTTACGGTTCGACTTCGACTAAATAATTAAAAAAATTATGTTTAAAAAAATAAATCTGTTTAAAAAAATTCTGTTAAAAAAAATTCTGTTTAAAAAAGCAGTTTTCTGTTAAAAAAAAAACAATTTAAGTTTAAAAAAAACAGTTTTCTGTCGACGCTCGTTAGGGACCTACTCGCCTTACGGTTCGACTTCGACTAAATAATAAAAAAATATATATATTTTAACGACGAACTTAGTTTCGACGCTCGTTAGGCCCGTACACGCCTTACGAGCATCAAAACTAAGATCTTCGTTAAATTATATTTTTTTATTATTTAGTCTACGTCGTCCGTAAGGCGCGTAGGTCCCTAACGAGCGTTGAAATAAGTTTGTCGTTAAAATATAAAATGACGAACTTAGTTTCGACGCTCGTTAGGGACCTACGCGCCTTACGGTTCGACTTCGACTAAATAATAAAAAAATATATATATTTTAACGACGAACTTAGTTTCGACGCTCGTTAGGCCCGTACGCGCCTTACGGACGACGTCGACTAAATAATTTTTATTATTTAGTCGACGTCGTCCGTAAGGCGCGTACGGGCCTAACGAGCGTCGAAACAAAGTTCGTCGTTAAAATATATATATTTTTATTATTTAGTTGAAGTCGAACCGTAAGGCGCGTAGGTCCCTAACGAGCGTCGAAACTAAGATCGAAGTTTTATATTTTAACGACGATCTCAGTTTCGACGCTCGTTAGAGACCTACACGCCTTACGGTTCGACTACGACTAAATAATAAAAAAAAAAATTTTAACGAACAACTTAGTTTCGACGCTCGTTAGGCCCGTACGCGCTTTACGAGTGTCAAAACATTTCTTTATCGTCCTTAAATTATATTTTTTTTATTATTTAATCCATGTCGAACCGTAAGTCGCGTAGGTCCCTAACGAGCGTCGAAATAAGTTCGTCGTTAAAATATAAAACGACGAACTTAGTTTCGACGCTCGTTAGGGACCTACGCGCCTTACGGTTCGACTTCGACTAAATAATTAAAAAAATTATGTTTAAAAAAATAAATATGTTTAAAAAAATTCTGTTAAAAAAAATTTTGTTTAAAAAAGCAGTTTTTTGTTAAAAAAAAAACAATTTAAGTTTAATAAAAAATTCTATTTAAAAAAAAAACAGTTTTCTGTCGACCCTCGTTAGGGACCTGCGCGCCTTACGGTTCGACTTCGACTAAATAATAAAAAAAAAATATATTTTAGCGACGAACTTAGTTTCGACGCTCGTTAGGCCCGTACGCGCCTTACGAGCGTCAAAACTAAGATCTTCGTTAAATTATATTTTTTTATTATTTAGTCTACGTCGTCCGTAAGGCGCGTAGGTCCCTAACGAGCGTTGAAATAAGTTCGTCGTTAAAATATTAAACGACGAACTTATTTTCGACGCTCGTTAGGGACCTACGCGCCTTACGGTTCGACTTCGACTAAATAATAAAATAAATATATATTTTAACGACGAACTTAGTTTCGACGCTCGTTAGGCCCGTACGCGCCTTACGGACGACGTCGACTAAATAATAAAAAATTATTATTTAGTCGACGTCGTCCGTAAGGCGCGTACGGGCCTAACGAGCGTCGAAACTAAGTTCGTCGTTAAAATATATATTTATTTTATTATTTAGTCGAAGTCGAACCGTAAGGCGCGTAGGTCCCTAACGAGCGTCGAAACTAAGATCGAAGTTTTATATTTTAACGACGATCTTAGTTTCGACGCTCGTTAGAGACCTACGCGCCTTACGGTTCGACTTCGACTAAATAATAAAAAAAATATTTTTTTAACGACGAACTTAGTTTCGACGCTCGTTAGGCCCGTACGCGCCTTACGAGCGTCAAAACATTTCTTTATCGTCGTTAAATTATATTTTTTTTATTATTTAGTCCATGTCGAACCGTAAGTGGCGTAGGTCCCTAACGAGCGTCGAAATAAGTTCGTCGTTAAAATATAAAACGACGAACTTAGTTTCGACGCTCGTTAGGGACCTACGCGCCTTACGGTTCAACTTCGACTAAATACTAAAAAAAAAATTAACGCCGAACTTAGTTTCGACGCTCGTTAGGACCGTACGCGCGTTACGAGCGTCAAAACTAAGATCGTCAAAAAAAAATTGTTTAAAAAAATATTCTGTTTAAAAAAATTATGTTTAAAAAAAATCTGTTAAAAAAAATTCTGTTTAAAAAAACAGTTTTTTGTGTAGAAAAAAAAAACAATTTAGGTTTAAAGAAAATATATTTTCTATTTAAATAATAATAACTAACGTACCTGTAGAGCGGATCCTTAATCGTCGTAACCCTCCCCTTGGATTGTTGGTTGTCCCACTGACCGATGTCCGCGATCAGAGCCCAAAACCCTAAAAGCGTGTGTTTATCAACAATTACCAACCCCTGTTTACACGAATGTTTATTAAACGTTAAATTAATATTAAATCTTAAATTTTATATATTAAAATAATAATAATAAACATACAAAATTTGTGTTAAACGTACCTTCGTATATAGATCCGTAGCGATCTCAGCCTCCGTATACAAACTGCTATGCACCGCAAACTCTGCAAGTGACATAGAACGCGCCTGGCCAGCCATGCGAAACGAAACCTCGGCCGAGGGAGGGGGCTGCGCGGGGTCCACAGCCTCATTTGGCCGACGAGTATGAAACTCGAACGACGACAGGAACTCGATCAGTATCTCCCTGTAGCTCGGCGTAAACGCAAGCTCAAACAATCGATCCCACGGTGAATCACGGGGAACAAACTCCCGCGCCCAATCTTCAGCCCCGAGCTCCCGGAGGGTTTTCCAAGAAACCGCAAAATGGGCACCGACGTGCGTCTTCCGAAGCTTGTCGCAACGGAGAGCAGCGTCGGACTCCGGAGGAAACTCCAAATACGGGTGATTCAGCAGAGGATCCGCCGGTGGACGCTTCTGCTTCTGCGGCTGCTCCGGATTAATTTCTTCTATTTCCATTTCAGCATCCATCTTTCTCGTCCTGAAAACCAAAAAATTTATTAGATAAACCAACAAGTGTTTACTGTATTTTAATATAAAATAGTTTTCTGCGATTTCGCAGCCGTTTGCGGCTGCGTTTGCAGCCGTTTAAACACTCGTTTGCGGCTGCATTTCGCAAACGGCTGCGAAATCGCTGCCGTTTGCGGCCGCATTTGCAGCCGTAAACGGGCGTTTAAACGCCGTTTGCGGCTGCTTTAACAGCCGTTTCAACGCCCGTCTACGGCTGCAAACGCGGCCACAAACGGCTGCGAAGGTGTGCGAAGGCTGCGAAATCGCTGCCGTTTGCGGCTGCATTTGCAGCCGTAAACGGGAGCCGTTTGCGTCTGCGTTTGCAGCCGTTTAAACGCCCGTTTACGGCTGCAAATGCGGCCGCAAACGGCAGCGATTTTACCTAAAAAACTGTTGGTGCACAAATGTCTAAAGCCTGCGTCTTAGTCTTAGTTGTTCATGTATAGGGTCAAGATGTGTTAATTATGCAAAATATAGGGGTTGATTTTATAAAAGTGTGATTGTAATGTTCTGATTTCGCTTATATGGACATATGTCATATAAGTGGAATCACTTCTAACTGATTTCGCTTATATGGACATGTTCATATAAGTGGAATCACTTATAACTGATTTCGCTTATATGTACATGTTCATATAAGTGGAATCACTTCCCCTATAAATAGGTGTGTTGTTTTCTCATTATGGATGCGTTGATGTCAAGTGTGGAGCCGAACTACTGCCCGACTATTTTGTGAAAGATTAATGAGAAAACCGTATTAAAGTGATCTTCATCTGTTTCTACTCATTTCTACTACGTTTTCACTTTGACTCATGCTGATTGTGTATTTCCGCTGCATAATCAGTAGGTTCTAGCTCAGATTGACTCACTCGACTGTCATATACGGTCCTACAATTGGTATCAGAGCCAGTTGTGAGCTAGTTGACCCGAATCAAAGCCATTTTCAAGCATTTTTTGAGTTTCAGACCTTTCCGACGGACAAAATGGACTGAGATTTGAGTATATTGTGTAAAATTGTCTAATAACAAACTCTTGAGACTTTCAGAACTAAAATCGGCCTAAAAATGACCTAAAATGGTTCGTAAAGTGATTCCGCTTATTTGGTCATTGAGTGATTCCGCTTATTTGGTCATTGAGTGATTTCGTTTATGTGGTCATAGGGTGATTTCGTTCTTTTGGTCATTGAGTGATTTCGTTTATATGGTCATAGGGTGATTTCGTTCTTTTGGTCATTGAGTGATTTCGTTTATGTGGTCATAGGGTGATTTCGCTTTTGTGGTCATAGTGTGATTTCGTTTTTGTGGTCATATTGTGATTTCGCTTATTTGTCACTTAGAAGTTGATTTCGCTTTTAAGGACTGTTTTTGGGTTACAACCTTATTTTGAGCACTTAGTCCATTTCGTACGTGATTGTGTGTTGGAAACTCAGTCTGTGTTAAAAGTTTTTTGATAAAACAACGTGTTAATCAAAAAGTTAAACATTGTTGGAAATTTTGTCACTAAAATGGAAAACCAAGAGTTTTATAATTTCTTCTCGGGCAGTGGTATGGCAGCAGGACAAACTTCGGGAAGCATTATTCAAAATGTCACTATGGAAAACGAATTGGGAACAATGCAAAAGCCTCCTAAACTCATGAACATCGACGAATATTCGAGTTGGGCAGGAAGATTTAAAACGTGGGTTCAAGCCAACCATTTTGAGAGCTGGTTGAAAATTGATACAAAATATGTACCTCCTGTAGATGGTATGGGTCATGCGAAAGTGATTGGGATTTTGACCCAAACGGAACAAGCTGATTTTAAAGCTGAAAAAAAGATGATGAGGATCCTTCAACAAGCAATTAAGGAGGATATCTTGGTACTGTTACAGCACGAAGATAATTCAAAATCCCTTTGGGATAAATTGTTGTTAAAGTTTGAAGGAAGTGGAGAGATGATGAAAAGCAAGAAGGCATTGATAAACAAGCAGTTTGACATTTTCACGGGAATGAAAGGGGAAACCACAAAGCAATTGATTGAACGATACTGCCATTTGGTTTTGGAGATGGGAAGATTGAAGATAACCAAGACAAATGAAGAGTGGATCGACAAATTAGCAGACGCATTACCTTATGATGAGTGGGGAACATATCTGATGGTGTTAAAGAACAATACAAGTTTTGCTAATATGAATCTGAGTGGTTTCATTGAGAAAATTGAAGCACATGAATTGGAACTAACAAAGATTAAACAAATGAATTCAGCAAATGTGCAGCAAGACATATCTCTGTATTATAAAGGAAGTATTCCTGTAGCAACAAATCAAAGTCCAAAGATACAGACGGGTTTTAGTGCTGATGCAAATTCGAGTAGTTCCACAAACACTCCACAATCAAACAAGCCTTCACCATTTGTGAACTATGATCCAAACTTCAAAGCTCAAGAGCAGCCTTCACCTCAAAGCTCTACAAGTTCAAATAATCAGGCTTATGTTTCTGGGGTGCAGTGCAACATCGCGGTGAATATTAAGAATGGAAATGAAATTACTGAAACTGCCGCGAGACAACACATTGCGGTACTTGCTTCCGTTCTAGAGGCTTATGAAGGTTTAGTGGCGGGTAGGATTGGTAATCCTGATATGACAAAAGAGGATTACGACCAGATCGACCCGGAAGAGCTTGAATTGATTGATATAAAATGGGGCATGGCAAGTTTGGTTAGAAGGGCACAACGCTTCATGGAAATTACAGGTCGAAACAGTCTATCAGGCCCCGATCAGAAGTTAGGGTTTGACAAATCAAAAGTTACATGTTTCAAGTGTAAAGAACGTGGTCATTTCAAGAGAGAATGTCCGAACCGTGAAGTAAACAATCATCAAAACCCGTTCACCAACGACTACTACAAGCAAGCGATCTATCACCGACCAAATCAACATCAAACTATTCAAAGGCCACAAATTGAGAATAAACCGGAAAAAGCAATGATCGTGAATCAAGACGATGAGAAGGTAGCTGCAGGTTTCAGCTGGGAAAAATATATTCCCGGTAGTGATGGACAGGCAATGATGGCTGAAGTTGTTGAAATTTCTGAGATGGTGTCTGAACCAGAAATAGTTACTGAAGATGTTTCTGTGGTTGTTGAAGAGGTTTCTGCTGAAAATGTGGACAATTTGGAAGAAATAGCTGCTGAAGTTCATTACTCTCAATCTGAGCAGGAGGTATTAGCTAGTTCGTTGAGATCTATCATGCCTCCTAAAATTTTTGAATCTTTTGCAGGTTTCTTTGAAGAACCGAAGACTGGATTGTGTCCAAGGTTTGAAGGGAAGGAAGAATTTGTTGAAGAAATGATCGATGTAACAAAGGAAATGACTGAAGACACATTGAAAGAAATTGCTGACAAGGCTCTCATGGCGAAACTGAGAGAGGTAGATTCAGAATCCGAGGAGTCTAAGTCTGTTGGTAATGAGTCTGTCAAACAAGAGGAATCTGGAGTTCAGGGAAACGAATCAGTCAAAGTGTCTGAGTCTGAATTGGAAAATGTCGGTAAACAAGATGTGAAAACTGTGTGTCATGAACAGATTGTTGAGAAAGTCGTTTCAATTCCTGAAACACCATGCCAGAAGTGTTTACAACCGTGCATGGAGTGTCTTGAGAAAGACACTAAATATCAGGAAATGAAACATCATGCAGACATGCTAAAATTTGATCTGAGCGAAGTAAAACAAGCATATGACAAATTGGCTAACTCGATCAAAATGATTCAAGATGAAAGTCTTGAAAATGACAAAGCCATGAAATTGTTAAAATCAACTGTTATGGATAAACAAAAAGAAATCAATTTTCATCTGGACACCATTGCTTCATTAAAAAAGGAATTGGAGTTAACAAGAATTGAAAATGAAAGAATTGATAAAAAGTTGATGAGTTATGTTGCATCTTCATATGTGATTGAACAGATTGTCCCGAAACAGCCTGATGAAACACCAGTCTTTAAGAGCGTTCCACCCCCAATGTGGAATCATTACACACAGAAATATCCAGATGGGGTGGAAGCTGCTTTGAATCTCAAATTGAGATCAATTGAGGATGATTTGCCTGAAAGCATCGATGTTACATTCTCTGCATCCGATACTGACAACGAATCACAGGTTATCGAAACCATTGTTGATCAGGTGTTAGATGAAGAGATTGATAACTCTGAGAAGTCTCAATCTGAGAAAGATGCTATAGATTCTGAAGATGAGAGTAATTTCTTGGAACGGTTCATACCAAAATCGGACAAGAGTGCGAATGATGATCCGATTATGGTAGTATATACTATGATTGGAACAGACAAACTTTACTCCGATTTCGAGTATCCTCTTCAGAA
This sequence comes from Helianthus tuberosus, assembly GCA_030545235.1. NCBI lineage: Eukaryota > Viridiplantae > Streptophyta > Magnoliopsida > Asterales > Asteraceae > Helianthus > Helianthus tuberosus. Next base: position 175,497,316 of record CM060366.1, on the reverse strand, counting down.
TGTGAAAATTGAGAATGTTGAGAAAGTTTTTAGATTGGTTGAGATGAACATTGATGAGGTTAATAACAAAGAATTCTTTTCAAAACCTAAAAAATCGTTTGTTACATTACATCCTACCAGCTCGGGAAAGAAAGAATGGAAGGGTAAGGGTAATAACAATAAAAACAATTTTAAAAACAAAGGAATTGGTTATGAGAAGAAGGTGGCTAAGCAGGTGTTTAAACCAAAAGAGAAAATCAATGATGTTTTTGTTGTTGGACCAAGTGTGGATGATGAGAAGGAATACATTTTTAGTCAAAAAGCAGTTGACGATTTCAATACAGCAAAGAAACTGAAAGAAGAATCAGTCAAATCAACTTTTGTTGAATATGACAAAAGAGTTTGTTATCGCTGCAATGAAATCGGGCACATGGCAAAACAATGCAAGAAAGTTTTCGAAAAACCAGTTATTAAACATGTTGTTCAAAAACCTCGACCTAAGTCACCAGATGACAAAAAGGGTAAAAAACCAATGGTTTCACCAATCCGCATCTTGAAGAGGGGAGAATCGTTGAAGTCGGAAGATAAGTCGAAATCGACATTCGAGATTGGCGAATCTTCAAAGTCTCAAAAGACTTCAAAGTTTTATCCAAAAACAAAATTTTTTTAAAATCAATCATGGATTGCAAAGTCGAAACCATCGGTCGAGGAGAAAAAAATGGAAAACATTTTGAAAAATGAAACAAAGGTTTTTGAAACTCAATCATGGGTGGTTAAACCAAAACAATCAGTTGAGGTGGAGAAAATGGAGAATGAGTTAAAGTTTGATTCAAAAGTCTTTAATTCAAATGTTTTAAATATTTTTGGAAAAATGGTTGACAGAAAAGTCAAAGGGACAAAGGAATTTTATGCATAAAAAATGGGTGCTAATGATAAACAAGAATTTGAACTTGATAGATTTCTTGCAGAGTTTCCCCCGATCAAAAATGAAGTAAAACCAAAAGCTAAAACTGATGTTCCAAATGTCACGTTTACTTTTCCAAAGATTGATGAAAAATGTGATGTAGAGTTTGGAAGTGTCTCAACAATTAAAAAGCCATGGGTTTCATTGTTTGAATGAATTTGATATGATATTTGCAGGGGCTGCCCAAGTCGATTCTATCAAAGTGGATTATGGATAGTGGCACTTCAAGGCACATGACTGGGACGCTAGCTCTTCTATATGATGTCAAATCTGTAAATGGAAGCTATGTAGGATTTGCCGGGAATCAAGGTGGAAGGATCGTTGGTCAAGGAACGCTGTCAAATGGCGTGATTTCTTTCGAAAAAGTGAACTACATAATAGAGTTAACAAACAATTTACTCAGTATTTCACAAAATCTGTGATAAAGAGTTTAGTGTACATTTTACAAAAACTGAATGTGTGGTTTTGAAACCAGGGTTTAAAATCCCTGATGAGATGGTGCTGTTGCGTGCTCCACGGGAGTATGATCTTTATTATCTTGATATGAACATCGCAACACCAACAACTCATCAAAAACAGTGTTTTGTGTCAAAGACTAAAGCGACGGAAAAAGATTCAATAATGTGGCATCGTAAGATGGGCCACATTCATGTTCGCAAAATGAACTTTTTGGTACATAATGATTTGGTTGATGGTGTTAATCTGAAAAATTTTCACTTAAATGATGATTGTGTAGCGTGTAAGAAAGGAAAGCAAACTAGGAAGTCACACCCATTGAAGATGATGAATACAATCAGGTTACCTCTTGAGAGATTGCACATGGATCTCTTCGGGCCTGTCAACGTAAAGAGCATCAGCGGAGATTTATATTGCTTGGTGGTGACTGATGACTTTACGAGATTTTCTTGGGTAGTGTGCTTGGAACGAAAAGATCAAACTTTTGAGTCTTTGATGGTGCTTTTCAAGAAGATGGAAACGGTGTATAAACTGCCAATCCGGAGGATTCAGAGCGACAACGGAACGGAATTCAAGAACAACAAGATGTACGAGTTCTGCAACGAGAAGGGAATTCTTCATGAATTCAGTGCGCCGTACACTCCACAGCAGAATGGCGTAGCTGACGAAAGAATCGGACCCTGATTGAGACAGCCCGTACAATGTTAGCCGATTCCAAGCTACCAATCTTTTTCTGGAGTGAAGCAGTATCAGCTGCCTGTTACACATTGAATAGAGTTCTCACTGTCAAGAAGTACAAAAAGACTTGTTTTGAGCTGCTGCACCGTTATAAGCCGAATCTTGAGTTTTTGGAGCCGTTTGGGTCTCCTTGCACATTTATTGATGAAAACGGTAAATTTGGCACTAAAGCTAATGAGGGTTTCTTTGTAGGTTACGCTAGCCCGCTGAAGAGGGTGTTCGTACCATGCCTGGGTAAGGTGATTCAAGTTCAACACGTGGATTGTCAGAAGCACACTCCATCATCCCAACTTCCCGGACAAAGATTCTTGTTCGACTACGATAAGCTCTGGGAGTCATTTGATCTGCCGGTCGAGCCGAGTGAGGAGGAATTAGCTCTTATGTACCTATATCAGCAAACTATGTCGGAGGAGCAAATGTCTAGACCGCTAGAAGTTTCTCAACCCACCGTGGGTACTCACGATGATGAAGCAGGACCAAGTGGAATAGCTCACGAACCACCAGAGGAACCAGCTCCATCATTTGATGAATCTGACGACTCAGAAGCGGAACCCGCTCCGACTTTTGACGAGGATCCAACGGAAGCTGAGGATCAAACAGTTGATCTTGACATATCGAGCTTGGAATCGGAAGTAAATGTGCCTGACAATGTTATGCCACGAACGTTGTCTTATCATCCCTCAGAACAGATTATTGGAGACCTACAAAGTGGTGTCAAAACCCGACATCAAATAGATCAAGCTCTTACATGTTTCTATTCATCTATTGCTGATATGCAGAAAGAAGTCTCATTAAAATGTTTTATTTCGCAGATAGAGCCCAGAACCTACAAAGAGGCATTGACTGAGGATAGCTGGGTAAATGCAATGCAGGAGGAGCTGCAACAGTTCGAAAAGCTGGGCGTCTGGAGACTTGTCGATTTGCCACAAAATCAGAAGTTAATCAAGACAAAATGGGTTTTTAAGTGCAAGCGTGATGACAGAGGTGTCGTGGTGAGAAACAAAGCGCGACTTGTGGTTCAAGGTTTCAGTCAACATGAAGGAATAGATTATGATGAAGTTTACGCACCGGTTGCCAGACTTGAGGCAATCCGGATTTTTCTAGCCTTCGCGTCATGGAAAGATTTCAAAGTATATCAACTTGACGTCAAATCAGCCTTTCTTTATGGAACTATCAGAGAAGAAGTGTATGTGGGGCAACCGCCGGGGTTCACAGACCCACTGCACAAAAACAAGGTGTTTCTACTGGACAAAGCGTTGTACGGACTTCACCAGGCCCCGAGAGCCTGGTACGAAACGCTTTCGACAAACTTGCTGGACAACGGGTTCACAAGAGGAACAGTAGACAGCACTTTGTTCACCAAGGAAGAGGCAGGCCACTTGTTGATTGTGCAGATATATGTTGACGATATCATTTTTGGATCCACCAACGACGATATGTGCAAAGAATTTGAAAAGGTGATGAAGAAAAAGTTCGAGATGAGTTCAATGGGGGAGATGAAGTTCTTCCTCGGGCTGCAGGTGGAACAAATGCCCGACGGAATCTTCATTCACCAATCAAAGTATGTGAAGGACGTGCTTGACAAGTTCGACATGACAGATTGCAGTCCTGCATCAACCCCCCTTGCACAGAATCATGGGATATGTCCAGATGAGAATGGTGTGAAGATGGACGAGACAGTGTACAGATCTATCATTGGTTCTCTAATGTATCTCACGGCTTCCCGTCCAGATATCATGTACCCGACGTGTCTCTGTGCCAGATATCAGTCAAATCCAAAGCAGTCACACCTGACGATAGTGAAACGTATCTTACGGTATTTGAAAGGCTGCCCAAGCATAGGCTTGTGGTATCCTCGATCGGGTGACTTTACTTTATCTGGTTTTGCTGATTCTGATTTTGGGAGCTGCAAGCAAAACGCAAAGTCCACCACTGCTGGGTGTCAGTTCTTCGGAACTCGACTCGTCACTTGGCAGTGTAAGAAACAAACCGCAGTAGCGCTCTCTACTTGCGAGGCTGAATACGTTTCAGCCTCCAGTTGTTGCTCGCAGATCCTTTGGATCCAACAGCAGATGCGCGACTACGGTTTGCAATTCTTAGATACTCCGATCTACGTAGACAATGAAGCAGCCATTAACATTACAAAAAATTCGGTTCACCATTCGAAAACGAAACATATTGAAATCCGTCACCATTTTATCCGTGATTGTCTAGAGAAAAAGTTAATTCGGATTGAACACTTGCACACCGATGATCAGAAAGCGGATTTTTATACTAAACCTTTTGACAAAAAGAGATTTTATTATCTTTTGAAATTGAACGGGATGAAAAATCTGCAATCTGGGAGGGTTATTGAATGTGAAGCCGAGTTGGGCGGCGATCTGACGTGAACCATGTCGTGTTGTCAATTTTCTTTGTACAGTTTATTTTCTGCTTTTCGATAAAAACAAAAACACAAAAATATGTTTTCGTTTTAGGGGGAGAATTTCGCAAAAAAATACAAAAACATGATAAAATCACAAAAACCAAAAACATTTGAAAAAGTAAAAAGAGTTGTGTAGAACAGGGGAAATGATAGTACATCAGCTAGACGGACACTGTACGCTAAAGAATTGTAATGTATAAAATGCAATTAAGCAGTCTCGCTAAAGATGTGCCGATAGGTTTTCACAAAATCAGTAGATCAGTTTGGGATATAAACATAAAATTTACTTGCGTCTACGTGGGGAACACCTCCAGGATATATAGGTAACCCCTGAAATCCTGTTTGAAGGGTCCCGTATTCTGAGATACTAGGTCTTTATGCTTAGTGATATCTGGGGTATTATCCCGGGACTTCTGCTGAAAGAAATTTCTGACCTAGTCCCCGGAGAATACTTTATGCTGCTTTGAAATATAAGCCTCCCCTCAGCATAAAAAATGATAACACATTGCAAAATGGTTAATCATGTGCTGTTGAAAAGATCCCCAAAGGGGACCCACCAAAAGTCGAAGCCGTCATCTCTCTGCGTATCGAAAGATCGACCTGAGCTCTCACGGCCCTCGCAATTAACCCCTTACAGATATCATCTAGGTATACTCACCTGTAAGACTGAATACTGGGGTCTGGATACGGGAGTATATACTGAGGTGGGACACATGTAGATGTTTAAGTCCTAAAACACTAATTCTGTATCCCGAGCAGATTGATAGTTTTGTGAGAATTTAAGTGGATCAGTATATTGGCAATCTACGTGAATTGTTTAATGCTTAAAATGAAATAATAGCTTAACGGTACTTGTGTCTTGTCGGCAGCTGATATGATCCCCTAACACACTCATAAAAAGATTGTGTGTACAGCTTTCAGTTTATTCAGTTAAAAATCCAAAAAGATTTTCTTTTCTCATCTTATTTTTCGACAACCGATGTTGGGAATCGGAAGATCAAAGCCTAAGTGCAGAACATGTCAGTGTTTGATGAGGGATGGGTAAACTGGAGATTGCTATACAGTGATTGGTATATTGTTTGAAAGATAAAATGTGTTTGAAAATTTGAAATGTTCAAAAGTTCATTCATTTGAACTGCTTTCAGAAAGAAAAATCAGCATACTTCATAAATCTGATCAACCAAGGTCATTAACTTGGACTTGGTAGGTCAAACAGTTGACCAAGGTCATTGACTTGGACTTGGTTGACTGGGTGTGATGGTGTTTAATCAGAAAGTGATAAAAAATTAAATTTTTTAAAAAAATGTGAAGTTTAGTTGTTTGGATTCTTTATATAGTCAAATCTTTACAGGATTGTGAAAGAACCAGATCATTAATTCTGGACATTTAAAATGTTTATTCTTATAGATGTTTGAGATTTGCAGATGAAGGTTCCAGATTAAGATCCCGATAGCAAAGTCTTAGGGGGAGTCTGAAGACGAGCTTGATACAAAAGGAAGCTTGTTGCTGGTAATCCAGGTGTTGATCCCAAAAGCATGGAAGATTGATGAAAGGGGGAGCCTGCGAAAGAGAAAGAAAAGCTTAGGAAGTTGCTAAAAAAGCCTAAGTCTAGAGAAGGAAAGTTCAAGTAACTCTGAAGACCCAAAGATAAGACTTAAGACTCCGGCTTTATCCAAGGGGGAGTTTATTGGTGCACAAATGTCTAAAGCCTGCGTCTTAGTCTTAGTTGTTCATGTATAGGGTCAAGATGTGTTAATTATGCAAAATATAGGGGTTGATTTTATAAAAGTGTGATTGTAATGTTCTGATTTCGCTTATATGGACATATGTCATATAAGTGGAATCACTTCTAACTGATTTCGCTTATATGGACATGTTCATATAAGTGGAATCACTTATAACTGATTTCGCTTATATGTACATGTTCATATAAGTGGAATCACTTCCCCTATAAATAGGTGTGTTGTTTTCTCATTATGGATGCGTTGATGTCAAGTGTGGAGCCGAACTGCTGCCCGACTATTTTGTGAAAGATTAATGAGAAAACCGTATTAAAGTGATCTTCATCTGTTTCTACTCATTTCTACTACGTTTTCACTTTGACTCATGCTGATTGTGTATTTCCGCTGCATAATCAGTAGGTTCTAGCTCAGATTGACTCACTCGACTGTCATATACGGTCCTACAAAAACATGCGCTTTTCTAGACCCTAATCCCCTATTGTCAACTAGAAAACTTACAATATTAGAGATTCACTTTCAACCGACCCCATATTAATAACTTGACCAGACCCGACACGACAGACTGCTACCATTGGCAAAATGATTTAACAAAACTAACATATTATCATCATAAATATACTCTAAACACATCTTCTAACGGATACACAAACCTGAAAACTACGAGCTTAAAACGACCTAAAATTTCACATACAACCCTAAAACTAAGAGTTTTCTTCCAAAACCTTATCCATGCAAATTTGTAAGCAACAATTAAATGAAAATAACATGAAGCAGAGTACTCACAATGTTAATTAACAATCCAAATTTTTGGAAGAATAACAAGGATTTAGTAGGCTTGAAACTTAATCGGTAGGTGCAAAAGGTGAAACCCTAACACACAAAAACAAGGATCAGGAATATTTAACAAAAAGCAGTTAACAAATTAGCAACATCAAAGCTTAGCCAAACCCTAATATACCTAAAAAAAACATCTAATTTACGGATAAAATACAAAAAAAATCAAAATTACTTAAATAGGTTAAGTAAATACCTGTTTTATACTTCGAATTCGTGTCGAATACGGTTGATTATTTCAGTCGCCTTCGTATGTCACTCGGTTGTGTGTGTTTTGGAGATTTGGGGAAGAACAGAGTTGCGTAGGGGTTTCCCTGATTTAAATCAGAACCTCTACGCAGCGTAGAGATCCCTACGAGGCATATAAAAAGTCAAAAAGCAGTTTGACTTAACCAAAATTGCCATTTTGCCCTTATGTTTGGGGCTATACGGAGTTGATAACAAGGGTAAAAAGGTCATCTAAGACCTCCGCATACGCTACGTAGGGCTCTCTACGAAGCGTATCTAAAGGTCAACAGAATGACCTTTATACCCTTGTATCAATGCTATACGAAGCATTGATACAAGGGTATAAAGGTCATTCTCTTGACCTTTAGGTACGCTTCGTAGAGATCCCTACGTAGCGTATACAAAGGTCCTAAATGACCTTGTTACCCTTGTAATCAGCTTCGTATAGCCCCAAACACAAGGGCAAAATGGTAATTTAACATATTTAGGTTTTGAAAGTTTTATTTTGGGGGGAAATTGTCCGCCATTTACAGACGCTGCGTAGGGGTCAATATACTGCTTTTTATGCTAGTCATTTTACTATTTTGCCCTTGTTTTGAGGCAATACGAAGCCAAAAACAGGGGCTTTTTGTCATTTGAATCACATACGCTACGTAGGGATCCCTACGGAGCGTATACAAAGTTCCATTTTTTTTTATTTTTTTGTGTTTTCTTTTGTTTATATTTATAAAAAACAATATTATTTGATAAATAATACAAATATAATTTAGAAAAGCTAAAAATAATACAAAAATTATGAATTATAAAAATAAAAAATGATACAAACTTTATAAATTAAAAAATTTCTACAATTTACAAAAATACAAGTTTCCGGTTAATCTTCGATAACATTTAAACTCGGTTCTCTGTCTTTGTCTAAGTTTGATTTTGGATTGATTAACTCGTAGTAGTGCTGTAACCACGGTCTATACATTTCTTCCCACCGTTCCGTAGCTATTGATCGATGTGTCGACCACAACGGGGTCGCTAAAGGCATGGGGTAGTCTCCTTCCAACTTAGCATGTATGAAGTGTCCCCCGTCAACATGTACGAGCGTTATCGCTTGAGGTCGTGGATCTAGTGGGGCATCCGCTAATGGGAAGATGGTAGTGCTCCATTCGATGCTTAGCACGTGGAGGACAATATTATACCTTTGCGCTACGAGAAGCCCTACCTGGGGCATTTCCATCCAGTGACTTGGACCGCACCCTTTCACTGAATTCCATTTGATGCTGTTACGTATTCGTTTAAAGTCTCCTTCGTTATATGTTTCGAATATATGCTTCCAACGCGGCTTATTATGGTCAATCTCCAGTAGTAAATCACTTCGAATACGGTGCCATGCGTGTTCCGTAAAACCTAACCCGACAGCCACAGACCTGTACCCACAATGACCGTCTGGGGTCACATCTTGTATACGCGATATGTAAAAGTGAAACTCTGATGGAATTTGATTCTTAAACATCTTAATGCTTAACAAGTGCTCGTCCCTCTTCATTAATGGAAAACCCTGATCATCCCGTGTCTCCTTCTTTTTAGAACTCGTTGAACTGTTTTGTCGCATTTTAGGTTTTTCAGACTTTACAACCGAACCAGTTCCACGAGAGCCCTCTGACGGTACGTATGAGCTGTGTCGGGGTAAATCGTACCTATGTTTGGGGGAAGCGGTATATACGTTGCTGTCCTCGCCATAGGAGATGTGTCTCGCAGCTTCGTCTAACCTCGCAGCTTCATCTAACCTTTCTTGTACTTTCTTTGATGTAGGCCGACCGCGAGTATTTTGCTGGACGATCGGTGGTTTCTTGGTTGACGATTTCGGGGTGAAGACCGCTTTTATCTTTGAAAGCAAACTCTTTTGTTGAACGGGGGACTGCGCCTCTAAATGTTGCTGCACATTATTTAGATCTGCTACAACATCGACTTCCTCGTCTACCAGTTTACACGGGCGCAAGTCAAGCTTACGCCAGAATACATCTATGTCGTCGAGTTGTATCATACGCCCTGTACAGTTAAGTTAATACGGTGTGAGAAACAGCTAAATCGTACAAGATAACAAAAGGTTTGTGGTTTTAATATTTTTTACCTGTACTTTTGTAGTTTTCCAGCCTACAAGCACACGGCAATCCACAGCTAAGCCACATATGGCAACCACATGATGCGTTAAGTTTTCGCAAGACCTCCATCTTCCTCAGTAGCTCTTTTGCCAGCGAATCAAGTGCTTCATGGGAAACCTTTCCACGTAAGTTGTCCAACAGTCGGTGTCTGTGGTGGTTCATCGTTTTTTCGATGCTCTCAGTGAAACTTTTTTGTATTTCATCGTACTGAGTTTCAACTATATCAATGACGCATCTTGCTATTCGCTCCAATGAACTCCCGCGTGTAATGTATCTTTTTAAATTTGCGTGCTGGCTCTCAACTCTGTTGGTGGTGCGCTGACCAAAGTTGCGACACTTATCGGTCCACGCATAAACGAACATTTCTTTATAGTCTTTGAGCCAGTTTTCGTAGACGTAATCATAGACACCTGCAAAAATAAAATAATGAAATGTAAAAGCGTGTGTAAAATATAATAGATTGGGTGAGTCGTTTGTTGAAGGAACACTTACTTTCTCGGTTGGCAACCACGAGTCGGTTATACATTTTCTCCAAGTTGTACTTGTACATGGGCTCTGAAGAAGATTCGCACAATCTCCGCCAGTACGACATAAATTTCCCCTAATCTTCTTTATCGAACCCTTCCTTGCACTTTCTAGCTATATTTTGTTGGATGTGAAAGTGGCATAGAAGCCTGGTTGCGTTCGGGAATACTTGAGAACACGCGTTAATTAGGGCAAGCTCCCTATCCGTGACTATCACACGCGGCATCATACATTAATGCAATATTGACTTGATCCGCTCAAGCACCCACACGTAGTTACCCCTTCGTTCTTTACAAATAACGGCATGTGCGATACAAAAAGACTTCCCAGTCGACGTCATACCCACAACCTGGACAAATGGCATGTTGTAGAGGTTTGTTTTGTAGGTCGCGTCGATCAACATCACGTGCGGGAATGCACGCCACATAGTGATTGAATAAGGATGAACAAAGAAAATCTCTGTTACGGCATCTGTTTTGGGTTCCTGTCGGGTTTCGTAAATGAATCGGTGGTCATGCAGCAGGCTTTCCAGTGCCTGCATAGGAGTCTTTCCGTCCACTATTGTCGCTCTACTTTTTTGTACCGCATTTTGCACGTCTTTCTGAACATGCAGGCTGTCGGGGAACTGCTTTCTTAGGGTTTGAAATATGATACGTGGCTCCATGTTTTGAGCAGTTAGCTGCTCCACTAGCTTGTATTCGGCTTCAGTAAATCTTCGCACAAAAGCGTGGCCCAACAGACTCGTCGTAGGTTCGTGGTTATGGTTCGCGTCTTCCACTTTTAACTCCCACGTGTCATTCGTCACGTCCCGGATGGCGAGTAATGAAAAGGGGCAACCGATTTTTTTGCTACCAGCTTTCCTAACTGTTGCTTTACTACAGTGCTCACCACTACAGTCGCACACAAGCCATACCATCCCAGTAGTACCGCCAATATTTTTCGATCGGCGGGTAACAATTACGTAACCATACGCCTTTCCCGTTTCTTGTACCCAATTCTTCAAATCAGTTAGAGACATGAAACGCTAAAAAAAAGTTACGTTAATAATAATAATAATAAATACAAGGGTTAAAATGCAATTATCGAAACTTTAGGGACCATTTGTGTCAATTTTCGAAACTTTAGGGACCATTTTTGTAAAAAACTGAAACTTCAGGGACCAAAGTGTAAATACACATCAGGAATTTAATATATTAAATCAAATATAGTATTTAACAATAATAATAATAATTATAATTATAATATTTTTAATAATAATAATAATAATAACAATAATAATAATATTAATAACAATTATAATTATAGTATTTTAACAATAATAACAATAATAATAATAATTATAATTATAATATTTTTAACAATAATAATATTATAATATTTTTAACAACAACAATAATAATAATAATAATAATAATAACAATAATAATAATAATAATAATATTAATAACAATTATAATTATAATTATAATATTTTTAACAATAATAATAATAATTATTTTAATGTGATACCTCATTTATTTGAAACGGATTGCCCGGGGTAGATGGTTCATAAAGTGATGTGTTACGGGGCTCATAACCATATCAACCATGTTCTTCGTATCCACTGTAACCACCTTCACCCCCATATCTATCGTATCCACTGTATCCACCTTCACCCCCGTATCCACTGTATCCACCTTCACCCTCGTATCCACCTTCACCCCCGTATCCACTGTAACATCCGTATCCACCTTCACCCCCGTATACCCCGTAACCCAGATACGATTGCTGCGTCGGGTAATATGGTTCATCAACAGGTGCATTCTCAGCACCGTATCCACTTTGTTGCACGTACGGAGATTCATACCCGTATCCGTAATCCGGATACACTTGATGCGCCGGGTAATTTGGTTCATCAACAGGTGGAGTGGGAGTCTTGTTCAAGTCTGGCAACTGTGTTTTTTGATCAACAGGGACTCCAGACACAACCTCCTCCTCCTCCTCATTGGCATCATTTACTCCCCTTGTGTCGTTAGAATAGCGATTACCGAAATAATTATCGGTCCAAAATGATGACATTTTAACAAGATTGAGCAAAAAACAGAATAAATGATTTTGGTTTGGAGTGTAAACTGTTTACTGAAGAACAAATGAAATGCGAATGAAAGAAGCGAGCCAAGAAAGCAGTGATAAATGGAATGGAAGATGAAAAGACAGCACTCTACTTTATTCACGTGCCTCACAACATCGCATCAGTGTCAAATCAGTCTTACATACGCTGCGTATTGATCCATACGCAGCGTATAGGCTAACACTATCTACGCTGCGTATTGATCAATACGCAGCGTATACCCTAACTAGTGTATATAAGGATTAAGTTTCATATTCTAACAGCTCCGAGACGGAGGATAAACTGGTTAAGGCGTTGCGGTTCTAAACGATAGGTCACGAGTTCGATCCATGCAAGGGCCGGTTCTTTAAAGAAGACCCCCTTTTAACCGATTTTTGATATATTTACACTTTGGTCCCTGAAGTTTCATTTTTTACAAAAATGGTCCCTAGAGTTTCGAAAATTGACCCAAATGGTCCCTGAAGTTTCGTAAATTTACAAAAATGGTCCCTGGCTTTTCGAAAATTTACAAAAATGGTCCCTGAAGTTTTGAAAACTGACAAAAATGGTCCCTGAAGTTTCAAAAATTTACAAAAACGGTCCCTGATAGGCGGGTAACAATTACGTAACCATACTTCTTTCCCGTTTCTTGTACCCAATTCTTCAAATCAGTTAGAGACATGAAACGCTAAAAAAAAAGTTACGTTAATACAAATAATAATAATTATAATTATAAGTATATAAACCGGGAAAAATTTTGACACTTCAAACCTACGCAAACCTACCAACAGGAACCCAAATTTGCTGCTGTTTTATATACGCTGCGTATTGACCAATACGCAGCGTATATAAACCTTGCAAAAATTTGACACTTCAAACCTACCAAAATGACCCCAAATTTGCAGCTCTTTTATATACGCTGCGTATTGACCAATACGCAGCGTATATACACCTTGTTTTCTGTGCAATGATTGGTTATCAGGCATTGGGATCTATGGTCTATCTACGCTGCGTATTGGTCAATACGCATCGTATAGGGTTAACCCTATACGCTGCGTATTGACCAATACGCAGCGTATTTAAACTCTAAGTGTGCAGATAGGCAAACTGAATGTGCAGATAGTGAGAGCCTAAAAAAAGACCTTAAAGGATACATTGTAAATGGCCTGGTCTATTCGCACACGGCCTTTGTCTTTTTGCACACTCGAAGCGCCCCGCTTTGGCCATAGCGGGGCGCTTTGGCCAAGGTCAACAGACAAGGACTGACTTTGTCAGAGAATTTCTTCTTGCTGTTCTTATTAATATTTTGTTGAATATGGAACCGACAAAGATACTTATGCGCTTTTGGAAAAACTTGTTCACACACGTTCATTAGCGCAAAATCCCTGTCTGTTAAAATCACACGCGGTTCCATACATCCTACCAGCATAGACTTGATCCTCTGCAACACCCATAGGTAGTTCTCTGACTTCTCAGCGGAAATTACCGCACAAGCAGCCGTAAACGATTTGTTTGTCGACGTCATGCCTATGACCTGAACAAATGGCAGGTTGTACATGTTCGTTTTGTAGGTGGCGTCAATAATTAGCACATGCGGGAAGGCACACCACATATTGAATGATCTTTCGTGAACAAAGAAGACATCTTCAACTTCGTTTGATATCTCATTCGTGCGCATGTAATAAGTGTAATTTTTTTCGAGAAGAATGCTTTCAAGTTTTTGCATCGGAGACTTACCGACATTTTTTTCGGCGTTGATCTTCTGAACAGCGTTGTGTATATCTTTCGGAATAAGCTTTCTAGCCGGATTGTTTTTTGTCAGCGTTCGCCAGATACTTTGGTTGGGAATGTCTTGCTCTGCCAGCTCCTTAACCAGTTTTGTATCCTCCGAAGAAAGCCTTCTCGCATACGCGTGACCCTCTAAGTTTTCAATAGGAGTGTGGTTATGCTTCGCCTTCGTCACCTCGATCCTCCAAACACTTCCGGATGATTCCGAAAACCCGATCATCTCGAACGGGCAGCCTATTTTCTTGCTACCCGTTTTCCTCTGTGTAGCTATACTCTTATGCTCCCCACCAAAAGTACATTGAAACCAAATCTTGTAATTCTCTCCTCTTTTATTCGACCTCTTAGTCACAATGAGGTAACCGTTGTCTTTTGCCGTGTCTTGTACCCAACGCACCAACTCTTTACGTGACGAAAAGGTCTGCGTTGTATCAAACGAAAACGTAACCGGGTAACAGCCTTCCTCGTCAACAGACACATCCCCCGGCTCACCATCGTCACCGAGGTCCGAATATACTTGATGTTCAAAGTTGTGCTCGCCACCGTAACCGAAATTCGAATAACCTTGTAAGCTCTGTTGACAACCGTAACTGTCGTTTGGACCACACTCCTGCTGTACAAAGCTGTACTCGCCACCGTAACCGAAATTCGAATAACCTTGTTGTGCGTAAGGGTCCTCCACAGGGGTATTCAAATCCAGCGTCACCGTGTTATCACGATAACGAATGACAGATACAACCTCTGCCTCCCTCAAGTTGGACGAGACCGGTTTCTCATACGAGTCAGAAATAGCGGTCCCATCGTAAGAATCAGGAACAACTGTCTCGTCAGAATATTGACCGAAAATATAGTTGTTTAACCACGACATCGTTTTTTCAAGAGATGTAACTAATACAGCAAAACCGCGCGTTATTTTGAAGAAACACAACGGATGGGTGAATGTATATCGAAGTGTCTGTGAATGAAAATGTATAGGGTCGAAGTGTCTGTCTGAGGTTGCTTTTAAAAGGTAAAATGGGTGAAATTTGGGGTCGAAGCGCCGCGCTATGGCCAAAGTGCGGCGCTTAGGGTTAACGACAAAACATCATAATCAGCTTTATGTCTGTCAAACAGTAGGGAATGTCTCAAATGTCAATCGAAGCACTTTTGTCGAGCATAGCGCCGCGCTTTTGCCATAGCGCGACGCTTTGGGATGTGAAAATAATTTTGACCGTGTGTGATTAGCATGACCCAATAAACCCTTGTAAATAATGAGAACATATATAACAATGTAAAACAAAAAAGATCATGGTAAGAAATTTCAACGATGGGGTGGGGGCCAAGTGAGCTGAGTGGCAGAGCAAGGAGGGTCGAAATAAGACTAAATTACGAAAATACTAATGTATCACTTTTCCTTTTCACGTAAAATGAACTGAACATCTTTAATCTCATTTTCAGTAGTTTCTTAGAGGGTGTTTGGGATTACGTTTAGAAGTGATTATTTGATTATTGCGTTTATAAAACATAAATAATCTAAAAAAGTGTTTGGATGAAAAAGTGATTATCTGGCTCCAAAACGCAGTTTTTGAAGAAGCATGTACCTACATACTTTTTCAAAACGCAGTTTTGAAAACGCATAATATACTTTGTTTTATTAATTTTTTTATATAGAGTAATTTCTCTTACTGTGAAAATATTGTCAAAAGCCATTCAAATTTAAAAAAAAAATATTTAAACTTAAAACTATTTATTCGAATACAATATCAAATTTTATGCATAACGTTTTAGATTCTTTTCGTATTTTATTATATAGAAAAACACTACAACAACAACAACCATACCCAGTAAATTCCCCAAATAGCAAGTTAATGGTAGGGTCTGCGGCAGTGGCGGAACTAGCCCAAAAAGTTAGGGGTATCCTAATTTTTTTTTAGGAACAGGGGTATCCTTTATATAACAGAAACGTAGTTGATAGGTATTTTTACACTACGGAAATAGAGATAAAGGGTATTTTTACACTACGGAGACGGGGTTGAGGGGTAGCCCGTGCTACCCCTATTTGTACTATAAGTCCGCCACTGGTCTGCGGAGGGTGAGATATAGACAAACCTTACCTCACACTGAATGTAACAATTTAAAACACAATGAAATGTATTTTAGACATGAAATTTACAACATACTCGTTAACTTTCTTAACATTGTGTTTTAATTTTCATGCCTAAAATACATTCCATTGTCTTTTAAATTGCTACTTTTTGTTTTTGTATTTTTTATGTAATACCATTTCAAAACAATCTTCCGCTTTGGAGAAATATGGAAAAATAGGGAGCCATGTATTTTAGATGTAAAAAACTCATGAAAATTTCATTTTTGCATGTATAAACTTTTTTTATATAATCTTTTCAGAGCTTTTGTACATAAACGCATGTATAATTTGTTTTAATAAAAAAACTCATAATTAATTAAAAAATCACAAAAATAAGTTTTTTTTATAACGTGAATTTATATGTAAAAACTACAAATAAAAATATGTAAAAATGAATATTTTAATGTTAAAACGCTTTTTACTTAAATTCATAGTTCCCCGGTTCCCATATATGCAGGAAGAAACATTTAATAAGAAACTATAACATGAGAAGAGAATAAACAAATGGTATAGTGGTAAAATACTAAATAAAAACAGTATTACTCTTTTTCTCTAAGCTGAGGTTTTGTCTCACTGGGTTTTCCTAGCAAGTTTTTAATAAGGCAGCATCACCAAGCGTATAATACATTGTTTTCTTTTATCACGTGGATAGTTAAGGGGGAGTGTTATAAAAAAACTATATTATGGTGACTATCCACATTCTAACTGCCATCTCTTCGTGTCATATGTACTAATGTAAGAACACTATAGATAGAGATTCTTTGTATTGCATATTTACATCCCAATGAATACGAATTCCATATTTTATATTTAAATAATCTTTTGAGATTTATATAAATTGAATCAAAACAGAGATTTAATTAAATAGTTAAATAATCTTTGAATTCGTTGCCCCATACAACAAACTCCCATTTCCAAATTAAAATTCAAATCAAATCAATATAATATTATAATTCGTCAATGCATATCAACAGGATGTGTATATGTATTATGGGCAATGTTTTTTTATGTTGTTACTGATTTGCCACTTGAGATAGGTTCGTGATTGCGGTATGGAACGACCCATCAAACGAGCGATGGGTGGGATGTCGGTGATAGCTGTTGTCAAGTGAGACTCGCAGTTGGTGGCTCTAGTAGGCAATATTAACTTGAACAGAACAATAGAGAATCGCTACCGATGTGGTTTTTTTCGACAAAAGTACCGTCGTGCTGATAACGTGTTGTGAAACAACGACCTACTAGCAACTAACATACAGATAAGAACAAGGATTATATGTATTGTGGAAAGAAATATAGAATATGGAATTCGTATTCATTGAGATGTAAACATGCAATACAAAGAAACTCTATATATAGTGTTATTACATTAGTACAAATGACATGAAGAGACGAGAGTTAGAATGTGTATAGTCACCATAATATAATTTAATTATAACAATCTCTATTCACATTAATTATTCTTTTTTAATTAACTAGTCTTAAACATGTTAGCCTATACATGTCAAAATTTATCCTACACATATCGAAATTTATCATCCTTTATCCTACACATAATAGGTTTGTTTCAATAGAGAATATTTTGAAAATGGGTTATTAGTTTAGTTTGGTTAATTAATTAGATTAATAATAATTATTCATTATGTAGATTTACCCATATATCCTTACAATGACATTAAAGACAAATATTAAATGAAGCATTCTTATTTGTTTAAACTTAATATTTCTGTTATAACAATAATTTTTTTCTCATTTGAACCTTCTATATATATATATAGGTGAAGTATAAGAAGAAAACTCATTTAAGTTGAAAAAACTTAAGAAACCTTTGTAAAAATCCTATGTAACATCACAAAGACCTACATAAAGTCAATATTCATGAAAGCTCCAAGTGACCAAGCAAATATTATGTGCCACCAATCGTTCCTAATTAATAAATTAATATTTGGATCTTAGATTCAAGATTCATAAATTGGATTCAATACTACTGAATGCACATACATATCTTGAAGATTGGACCCGAAGTAAGGACAGAGATGTAATGACAAGCCTTTGGTGAATATATTTGTAAAATGGTTGAAGAATGAAACTTGTAACATACGAACTTGACGTATGTAAATCAACTTTTGCATGTTTGGTCATTTGATGTTTTACATTGTTAGAATCTAAATACTCGATATTAAAATTGTCACAAAGCACAAGAGTGGTATGAAACCCAAGACAGTGTAACTCAAAGAAGAAGAATATGAAGCACGATATTCGGCTTTAATGTTGGAACGGGTG
The DNA here is from genome assembly GCA_030545235.1 of Helianthus tuberosus. Lineage (NCBI taxonomy): Eukaryota > Viridiplantae > Streptophyta > Magnoliopsida > Asterales > Asteraceae > Helianthus > Helianthus tuberosus. The sequence goes on along the minus strand of CM060366.1, from coordinate 175,478,993 downwards.
ACATCATGCGGCGTTTCGAAGGCTAGGACACCAGATTGTCAACGAGGAAGACATGTAACCTTGAGGTAGCCCAATGAGTGTCATGACACCCAGCCTAGTTGGCATCAATATAGGTTATCTGGCATTCAACAAACAAAGGATGCAATTGAATTCAGTTATGAAGATTACCCTAAATGTGGCTAAGAATTGTTTGAACATAGTCATAATCATCAAAATAACATAAGTATCCATATTGTACACATTATTATTAAATGTAAGTAAGTAAAATTAAGGGTGATATATTGTAAATAAATAAAACATATCACAAGGTTAATCTCAAAAGTTATACGGTGGTTATCTTCACACCTTTAGTAGGGTAGTTAGCAATCAAAATAACTCGCAAACTGTATACTTATACTAGTTCATGTATCTTAAATAGGGCTAGTTATCTATCAATCAATCCATCGTATTTCCAATTTCTTTTCCAACTTAGTTTTTCCATCCATCCTATTCTTATTTTGCATACCATACTCAAGTTCATCAAAGTCTGTTTTGTATTCTGTGATCTGTGGCAAAACATAATATGGCATTATAGTCACGATTCAAGACCCATGGAAGATACAATCCTCCATTGGAATTGCAAGATGCGTTTGTGCCAGGAAGTAAAGATGGGTGTTATACTTATCCGAATCGCAGTATGAACATTGTGGCACACAACAAGTGGCAGAAGATTAAGTGATATATAATTTTCATGAGATTAGTGGTGCAGCTTCTCATCACGTCAAGGTAAGCAATTCTAACTCGGTTAATGTTGGTCGATCCATGATAAAAAAAAAATAGATTTTGTCAAGTTTAATAGTGATATATAGAGAGGGATGTTTAATGGTTATCCGAAAGAGATGTGTTGCAGTTTCTAGAAACAACCCTTTTCACTATAGTCATAATTGTCCATAACGTGTTAGAAAAAAGAATTTCTAATCAGGGAACGGATAACTAGGGGTGGAATCATATTTGGTGTGCTAGTATTATCCATAATGAACATGGAACAAGTAACATAACTTTATTCGAGAAATTCTGTAAATCTTTTGGAATGGAAGCTAAACAAGTGGGGTATTACACATAATTCTTTAGAGGCAAATGGGACGTTAAGATTCTTAGCAATGATGCCTATTGTATAACCACACTTAAGAAGAATTTACTAAGTATAGAGAAACTTAGTAAACAAGGTTTTAAAGTGATCTTCGAAGAAGATATGTGTTACATCAAAAAGGAAATTAAGATAATGTGTTAGCATTGCAACAAGTATCACTATGCTTATATGTGAATAGAAGTTAAGGGCAAGATCACAAGATAATGCTATGAAATAGTGAAGAAGTTAGACAAAGGAATGAGAATAAAAGAAGAATCCCAAGAAGAAAACAATCAAGGGTTTGAAATAGCTATGTTACTGAATCACTTTCAAACTCTCTCAACCAACCAAGATAGGCACGCATTGTGTCACGGCCCCCGACCCGTTTTACCCGATTCGGAAGACGCGGGATAGAAACTCGTGTTATTGTTGTTTAATTTGGCAGCGGAAATATTACCAGAATCTTTTAAACTGAAACACCCAACTATTTTATTTCGAGTTTCGGGACGAACACCGTGATTTACAATAAAAGAATTTCACTGGGAAATCCCCTAATTACAAAAACATGTTTATTTATTTACTGAGCCACTTTATTCAAGCTGGAGTGCTACGTGGCACTTTTCCTTGTTCACAGTAAATCACCTGAAACATGTTTAAAAAGATTTTATCAGCGGGGAGATACTGGCGAGTCATTCAATTTGTACAAAACGACACATTGTTATAGTTTACAGTATTAAGAGCGATTACAATTGTCCCTATCTTATAATTATCTGGTCTAGTTGTCACTCGACCAGATCTGTGACTGTGGTCATATCACTATTGGGTCCGTTCACCTAAAAGTGATAAAACAGTAGTAATGTGCATAATACCCCACCTACTACCAGTAATTTAAGATAACAAATACTTAATCCCTGTAAAATATAACTGGAAATCATTTAGAGTTTTACAAAGCAATTTTGATAAAAACAGAATGACTCACATTGCAAGTTTAAATTGACAGAGTCCGCCTACTGATTAAGCCTGGTAACCTAGTTAAATAATGCAAACGAAACTAGGTTAGTAACTTAATACAACATTTACGATAATTTCACGAAATCAAAACCCTCACGACGAATGACAAAGTATAGCCCGAATTCAGGCAGCACTTAAACATCCATTGGATCGGTTTCAATCGATCGGACATTGTATCGTAGCAGTGATCGAGTTATTACCCTGTTATCATAACAGCGTTTCACTACTTAACCTGTGATTTCGAACAGAAAGGAAGCACTTTTTATGAAAATTTTCGAGCACAGAGACGGCCCATGCAACGTCCAATTTATAGCTAAAAATTGAGTTCCTCGCAGCCCGCGTAAACCTGAAGGGATATCCTTCGCGGCCCACGAGGGCCACCCTAGCTACGGCTAGGGCTGCCGTGTCACACCCTAGGTCTGCCACGTGTGCGACACGTGGCCTTGGTCGTTATCCGGAGATTGCAGAGCTGTCGTGCCCCGCGTAGACCCACCTAAATTCCTTCGCGGGCCGCGAACGGTTAATAAAATTTGTTTTTCTTGAATTTTCATAGAAATTAGGGTTTTAGAGTTTTGGATTGTTACTTACGGAGCGTTGTAGGACATTTTCGTGCAGGTCCTTACATCCTCCCCGCCTTATTTAAAATCTCATCCTTGAGATTTACTGGAACAAGTAAGAGTATTTTCGTTTCATTTCCGATTCCAGTTCCCATGTGTACCCAGGTCCTCTTTTCGAATCTCACTTGACTTTGACTAGCGCCAATCTCTTGTGCTTGAGGAACTTGACCTTTTTGCCCTCTATTCGAATCTCACTTGACTTTGACTAGCGCCAATCCCTAAGTAGCGCTACCAACTAATACCCCGTTACCTCCCCGGTAACAAAAGATGGGACTTAAAAGATAGAGAGTGAGAATATTATCCAACATCCCAGTTTTACCCAAAAGATTTATCCCTCCCCGGGATACCCACTGACTGTCCCAACCACCGGGACGCATGCTCAAAGTAGTGAACTCACCTTGGTTTTGCTCGGTAAGATTATTCACTCGTTTAACAGTTGATCAAATATATCCTATCACGATTTACCAGAACACACAGTTTAGTATTCCAATTTCACTTATGACATGCAATGTTTTCACACGTTACGCAAACAGTGCACTAACACTAACCAAGTTATGCAAGTTGTATCAGGAATCGACAGTATACACGTCTTACGAAAACATTTATCAATTCATGTATAATCTAGTTCACCATACACACTTTACCATCTATTTACTAATATAAACTTGCAAGTCAACTCGCCCCAACATTACTGGCCCAAACCGAGTGTTTTTAAATGTTATGCGGCCCATCAGTTTGCTAACCATGCATATGCAATTCAATTTAATAACATGTTAACATGAGCCCCTAATTATGTACCAAAACATGTGCAACCATTACAATCTAACCTATCTAATCAAGCAATATATGAAATCTCTAGACCCAAGCATATTACGAATAACCCTATATAATGTTCATGTCACGTTTATACAGCCCAGGTGTGTAATCGGGCCAGTTGTGGACCTTATCCACCTTCGGCCCACTAGCAGGGGTGTGCGGCCTGATGATCAAATGAGGCCCACATGGCATATAACTCTTATTCCATCTTCTTGAATTACCACAACCAATAACCTCAGTAACATATGTCTAATTTAGTTCAATATCAATTCAGTAAATGTGCAACAAAATACCCGGCCCAAAGCTGATTATATATCTACGGTCCAGTACAGCAAGTCATTGGGGTTTGGCTGGCCCAGATTTAATTCGCATCCCATGATTCATTTTCCCAGGCCCAACCGGTTATTCAATTGATCAGTTTTTCATGATGATCTTTACAAGGTTAACCCCCTTTTCTAAACCATAATATTCAATAGCATACCTGCTTCTAATTTACAATTATTAATGGGTTACAGTCATTCAAATACATGTGATCACTTGCACATGCAAACATAATCTAGCACATGTAAAGCAGTACCATATACACACGTGTAACATGGACATCAAACCAGGAAAACTACACCTCGATTACATGCACATAATGACATCGATCAACACAACTGATAATAACCAACACTCATCAAAACACTGATCATACAACGTCACAAGCACAGTTTCAAACACATCAATACATGTTCTCATATAATCAAACAAGAGGTGATACTAACCGGTGATGGTGATCTCGACTGGGGGGGGGGGATTCGCTTCTACTGTCGCAGTTCGATTAGAGGGGTGGGGGTAGGGTTTGTTTATTTGAGTTGTATTATATTTTGATTACGTGCTGTGTATATAATATCGTTTCCTTAACCGGCCCCTATCAACACAACCGGCCCACTTCCAGAACCTGATTGGGCTTATGTAGATAAGGCCCCATATGTGTGTGTATGCATGCTAAATCGTAACCGGCCCAAATACGATGCCCACTTGGGCGCTACCGATCCCAAACATAATTTCGATATGTAACTGTGCTCGGGTTGGGCTTCGGGTGTATGTGTGAAGATGCGGCCGGCCCAAATTAACAGTCGGTTAATTAAAACACTAATACTAACTTAGCCGAGTTAAACAAGCAACGAAACATTTAAACTAACCAAGTTAAACAAGTAAACGCGCGAGCATACTTAGCTACAATGTAAACCAATCGTAACAGAAAGTGATTCGGAATTAGAGACACACCTAAAGATTACGGGTCGTCACATCATCCCCAACTTGAAAGAAATTTTGTCCCGAAATTTGACAAGTAAGCACAGAAGAGTGAAGCGATAAAAATTCTAACTAAACTATTTGTAATACTACACAAATAATAATCACAAATAATAATCACAATTAATACTCAAGCATTACACGCAGTCACCAAGCATCCAGATAACTGCACAGACACCACGTAAACCAAATTGTAAAACAGGATCGCGAGGTCAGTTGGGTGCCACATCATCCCCAACTTGAAAGGGAATTTCGTCCTGAAATTCACCAGTCGCAACAGAATTTGATTCCGCCGTTTTGAACAATTACAGATACTTGAGCCTCATCTGATTCTCGCGTTCCCACGTGAACCCCGGTCCATGTTTTGAGTTCCAACGAACTCTCACGATCGGGATTCGACTATGCTTACGGACCTTGACTTCCTGGTCCATGTTTTCAATAGACTCTTCGACAAACTGTAACTTGTCGTCAATCTTCAGTTCTTGAAATGGCACTACCAGTGTCTCATCAGACAGACACTTTTTCAACTGCGAAACGTGAAAGACATCGTGAACGTTACCCAACTTAGCAGGTAACTCAAGTTTGTAAGCGACTTTACCGATCCGTTCCAGGATTCTAAATGGCCCAACGTAACATAAATTAAGCTCGCCACGCTTCCCAAAGCGCACCGCACCCTCCCAGGGTGAGACTTTCAACATGATACAATCGCCTACAGTGAACTCCCAGCGTTTCCTAAGCTTATCAGCTTTCCTGGCGGTCACGCGTTACCGCCACACGATTCCCGATCCAAACAATCTTCTCAGAGATTTCAGTACAAGTCCTAGATCTGGGATTTGGTTGCCACCCACCTTAGTCCAACAAGGAGATCGACATTATCGTCCATGCAATGCCTCAAACGGAGCTGTCTGAATACTAGAATGGTAACTGCTGCAGTAGAACTCAACCAAAGGTAAGTGACCTTCCAATTTACTAAAGTCTATCACACACATGCTCGCAGCATGTCTTCGAGTGTCAGGATGGTTCGTTTATTCTGACCGTTTGTCCTATGGTGATAAGCAATGCTCATGTCTAGACGTGAGCCAAGGGTGTTGTGTATTGCCTGTCACAAATCAGGTTTAGATCAAAATCAGAGGTGACAGGAGTTGGCACCCCGTGCCTAAAACTGCCCATCACATGTAATTACTCACAGGATACGAAGACTTGTCAATTTTTCCTTGATTGCAAGAAAGTGTACTGATTACATGAGACACTTAATGATCACCCAGGTGATATTTTTTCTGTTTTAAGTTTTAGATAGGCTAGTGACAAAATCCGTGGTAGTCTGTTCCCTTTTTCAAATGGGTGTTTCTGGTTGCTGACACAACCCGGGAGGTTTCCGATACTCCACCTTGACTTTCACATAAGTCAAACATCGTTCACATACATTGCTATGTGGGCATTCACGTCCGGTCGCTAGTACAAGATCCTTAGATCCTAAGACATTCTATCAAAACCCGGGCGAGCAGAATATCGAGGCCTGTGTGCTTCGCCCAACACAAGTTCCCTAGGATTGCTGTATAGTGAGACCCATATTCGCTCCATGGGGTAGTGGGTATCGCCCGATTCTAGATACAAGTCGTTTTTCCACGCCCCGTACGGATTCTACTGGGAGGTTCTCGTCCTTCAACGCTTCGGCTCAAGCAGAATGGATCTGATCAGGTAGGTTAGAGTCGATGGTGTGCTTCGAGGCTCGTACACGTTTAGGTTTCACAGTCGAGATCATTCAAGAGTTCCCTCTAGCGATGCCATCACATGTTTAGTTCTTTCGAAACAAGGGTACACGGGAGGCCCTTGTGATCGGTCTAAGTAGTGCATTTGGTACCGTCTAAGTAATGCCTCCAACTTAAATCCAAAGACCATGGCTTCCACCGCAGGTTGTGACTCATGCAATTCTTCTTGTAAATCCACTACGTAAGCCATCACCTTCTCGTGTTGCATCGGTGTGTAACTGGGACTCTGATTCGGACCATCATGGTGCACCACTAAATCACCCACACCCTCGGGTAAAGACGATGCTCAGTGCATTACAGAGTTGGGATTCGAAAGCTGAAAAGACGTCCTCATGTTTTGTCTTTCACGAACACAGCACCCTGCTGTGCTAAAAAGATTTAAGCTGCGCGACCTTCGAAAATCCTGTGATTAAGCTGCGATAGTATCTAGTGAGACCAAGAAATTCCTGTATCCTCGAAGGGATCTTTGATGTTGATCGGTTTCTAACAAAATGTATCTTAGCGAGATCCACGTGTATTCCCACTTCGTTGTTTATATGACTAAAAATGTGTACTTCCCGAATCCTGAAGTCACACTTAGGTAGACTTCGCACGTAGATGCTCCTTCCCTAGAAACTCTACGATGAAATACAAGTGTCGTTCATGGTGCTCCTTTCTCCTGGAAGTGATTCAAAACATCATAGATAAACACGGTTGGCGAATCTGGCAAGATGGGGTTGGCACATACTACTCATGTGATCCCTAAGCCTGCTGGTGCATTGGGTAACTTTAAACAACGAGAACAGAAAATCGTAGTGGCCGTACTGTGCCTGTAACGCCGTGTTAGAAGTTATCCTCCCCTGGGTCTTCCTTCAAGTGATAGTCTGATCTTAAGTCGGTTTCCGAATAGAAGCTTGATCATTGCAGCGGGTCAAGCAGGTTGTCGTTGCGAGATAGAGGGTGACGGTCTATGATTGCCACCTTGGGGTAGTCTATACGCGTACGAAAGGACTTGTCCTTCATTTCCACAATAGAGCTCGGGCTCCCCAGAACAAGGAGCTAGATCGCTAAAACTCCCACCCGATAGTTCCTGAAGTTGACTAGACAGTTCTTGCAACCCTCCTGGTGCAAGACGGTATGAAGTATGAGTGATCAAGGCTGCTTCTGGCGTGAGATTAAACTGAGATTCTGCCTAACAGTTGTGGAAGTAAGCCCGAAAGTTCCTCGGGTAACAAACCGAGAGGGATCACAAACAATTGGTGGATCTTCGATCAGTAATGGTTGCTAACACAGCGGAGTAATCCCTTCGTAGACACTTCTGGCCTTCAGAGCTGAAATGGCGCTAACTTTTGCACTGCTCTGATGCTTTAGAACAAATAATGATTCTCCACACAAAGTTTTCTCCTCACTGGGTATATCTGCGTGATTCCTGGATAACCAATTCACACTAACTACTACGTTGTAACTATCGAGGATAGTAGAAAGAAGGTCGACATCGAACACTCGTCCCACAAGGTCATGTTTACACCCTAACGAACATATGAGATTTCATTTGACTTGCCATCAGTCGATTCCACAACAGGTTGGTTTCAAGAAGCATCAGGGTTTTACATAGCAGAGACGAAACGATCAGTTTCCAAGAACGTTCAGGCCACCATGTTGCTATTATGCCTGGCATTGCCTACGCCAATCCTAAAAGCCCTTCCATGAGCATCATTTCCAGTGTTTGTCGTTTACGTTCCGAGAACCTCTAATACTGCCGTCGTTCCCCTGGGTTGTCGTCGTCGTCTTGATTTAACACGACCAATCCATGTCATAGGCACCTTCATTTCCATACAGTAGGCTATAATTATAGGTACCTTGATGTCGCCGTGACTGTTGCCTCCAATACCGTTGCTTGAAACGGAACCCTTCAATCTTCCACCATCAAAGTCCATCTTTTCACATTCTGTGCCACGTGCTACTCACAGTGCTGGTAGCCACATATTTCACACTATAATCTGTTGGCATCGCTTATGTCCTGATTGATTCGTAAGAGCTGACTCCCGCGAGTCGCTGACTAGAGTTAAGAATTCAATTGAAGTCAATTTGCTGGTGTTTGTTGCCGGTAATCAGGGTTTTCCAAATACTGAGGTCGGTAAAATACTACGCTTACCGTTTTGTCCATCGATCTAGCAAGTCGATTGAGTAATACTCGGTATGCTGCGAGAGTGTTGCAGAAGTGATCACACTTCTGAGTCTAAGACGTCAATACATAGAGTTCCAGCAAACGAAGAAAAGTGAGAAAGGTATAGACAAATCATTGTCGTTGCAACATCCAACTCAGGGATGTCCGTACAAGCACCTAACATTCTACACAATTCGCTAGGCGTTAAGATGGGTGTTCAGGTAATACTCGATAGCATCGAGATTCGAAAGGATTCAGAGAGGAGTGAAAAGGTCACGTTCAAGTAAGATACAATCACTGCTACGACTCTTATAGACTGTTGTGTTTCACATCGATCAAATAACAGAACAGAACCCCTTTTTCACTCGTTAAGGCTCATAGGGACTCACATGCACCCCACATTATTATTATGTGTGCACCCACAATAATATTGTGATTTGCAAGCTCATCTCAGCTCCTCTTAACTCATGTCAAATGGTTCCTCAAACGCGAGTAGCAAGCAAAGAACATCACAAAACGCGAGTCATGAATGTTTAGGGAAATACCACCCTATCAGTCACATAACACATGCAAGTAATACATGAATTCATACTGTTGTGCTAAACGTGCAATCACATGCAATATCATATGTAAGTGTTCACTGGTTATGCAATATAATGAGTATACGAGAGACGAACCTTGCAGACTGGAGCTGAGTGTCATGGTCGTATTGAGAACTTGTTTGGTTATAGTCTGGTTTTATAAAAAAACGTTTTAAAACCAAGTTCACTATAACCAGTGGCTTTGATACCAAACTGTCACACCCCCAAAATACCACCTAGGGAGTGTCCCTGTTAGGCGTGTGACAAACCAATAACGAGCCACTAATCATGTTGAACTCATAACAAGTTTAAAAATGAAATAGCCAATTATTAACGAAAGTACTAACAATAAGTCTAGATAAACCCAACGTGTTCAGCAGAAGCATTAATAAAACCATAGTTTAAATGTTCTCAAAACAAGTGTACGAAATCAATGAACCAATATGTGTATCCAATCAGAACGACCCATGACCACTCTAGCCGCTCCAAACAGCAAGTTCCAAATCCAAGAAATCTAACGACCTGCGAGCATGCAACAAGTGTATCAGACAACGCTGGTGAGTTCATAGTTTTACGAAAACGTTGGTTACCAAGAGTTTAGTTAATCCATTGAATTTAATTCCGAAAGTAATGTTGATAATATCTCGATACTGAACAAGACGGCTCCTGATGTATGTTTTGCCCTTTCCCCAGTGCTCCTATCAAAGCACTGGGCCCGACTGGGTAATTAGTTCACAACCGTCCTCCCCGGTACGGCGTGAGGGTGCCAAACCTAAGTAGCGCTACCAACTAATACCCCGTTACCTCCCCGGTAACAAAATATGGGACTTAAAAGATAGAGAGTGAGAATATTATCCAACATCCCACTTTTACCCAAAAGATTTATCCCTCCCCGGGATACCCACTGACTGTCCCAACCACCGGGACGCATGCTCAAAGTAGTGAACTCACCTTGGTTTTGCTCGGTAAGATTATTCACTCGTTTAACAGTTGATCAAATATATCCTATCACGATTTACCAGAACACTCAGTTTAGTATTCCAATTTCACTTATGACATGCAATGTTTTCACACGTTACGCAAACAGTGCACTAACACTAACCAAGTTATGCAAGTTGTATCAGGAATCGACAGTATACACGTCTTACGAAAACATTTATCAATTCATGTATAATCTAGTTCACCATACACACTTTACCATCTGTTTACTAATATAAACTTGCAAGTCAACTCGCCCCAACATTACTGGCTAAACCGAGTGTTTTTAAATGTTATGCGGCCCATCAGTTTGCTAACCATGCATATGCAATTCAATTTAATAACATGTTAACATCAGCCCCTAATTATGTACCAAAACATGTGCAACCATTACAATCTAACCTATCTAATCAAGCAATATATGAAATCTCTAGACCCAAGCATATTACGAATAACCCTATATAATGTTCATGTCGTTTATACAGCCCAGGTGTGTAATCGGGCCAGTTGTGGACCTTATCCACCTTCGGCCCACTAGCAGGGGTGTGCGGCCCGATGATCAAATGAGGCCCACATGGCATATAACTCTTATTCCATCTTCTTGAATTACCACAACCAACAACCTCAGTAACATATGTCTAATTTAGTTCAATATCAATTCAGTAAATGTGCAACAAAATACCCGGCCCAAAGCTGATTATAATCTACGGTCCAGTACAGCATGTCATTAGGGGTTTGGCTGGCCCAGCTTTAATTCGCAGCCCATGATTCATTTTCCCAGGCCCAACCGGTTATTCAATTGATCAGTTTTTCATGATGATCTTTACAAGGTTAACCCCCTTTTCTAAACCATAATATTCAATAGCATACCTGCTTCTAATTTACAATTATTAATGGGTTACAGTCATTCAAATACATGTGATCACTTGCACATGCAAACACAATCTAGCACATGTAAAGCAGTATCATTTACACACGTGTAACATGGACATCAAACCAGGAAATCTACACCTCGATTACATGCACATAATGACATCGATCAACACAACTGATAATAACCAACCCTCATCAAAACACTGATCATACAACGTCACAAGCACAGTTTCAAACACATCAATACATGTTCTCATATAATCAAACAAGAGGTGATACTAACCGGTGATGGTGATCTCGACTTGGGGGGGGGGGGGGTTCGCTTCTACTGTCGCAGTTCGATTAGAGGGGTGGGGGTAGGGTTTGTTTATTTGAGTTGTATTATATTTTGATTACATGCTGTGTATATAATATCCTTTCCTTAACCGGCCCCTATCAACACAACCGGCCCACTTCCAGAACCTGATTGGGCTTATGTAGATAAGGCCCCATATGTGTGTGTATGCATGCTAAATCGTAACCGGCCCAAATACGATGCCCACTTGGGCGCTACCGATCCCAAACATAATTTCGATATGTAACTATGCTTGGGTTGGGCTTCGGGTATATGTGTGAAATGCGGCCAGCCTAAATTAACAGTCGGTTAATTAAAACACTAATACTAACTTAGCCGAGTTAAACAAGCAACGAAACATTTAAACTAACCAAGTTAAACAAGTAAACGCGTGAGCATACTTAGCTACAATGTAAACCAATCGTAACAGAAAGTGATTCGGAATTAGAGACACACCTAAAGATTACGGGTCGTCACATCATCCCCAACTTGAAAGAAATTTCGTCCCGAAATTTGACAAGTAAGCACAGAAGAGTGAAGTGATAAAAACTCTAACTAAACTATATGTAATACTACACAAATAATAATCACAATTAATACTCAAGCATTACACGCAGTCACCAAGCATCCAGATAACTGCACAGACACCACGTAAACCAAATTGTAAAACAGGATCCCGAGGTCAGTTGGGTGCCACATGGATCGTCCTTTCACTTTGTCCATCTGTTTGGGGATTGTATGTAGTACTTAAGTTTAATCTTGTCCCCATTGCTTCTTGAAAACTTGTCCATAAATGCGAAGTGAAACGACTATCCCTATCTGACACAATGGAGAGTGGAACTCCATGTAGTGACACTACCTCGTCTACGTATAATTTAGCCAATCTCTCCATGCTAAAGGTTTCCTTCATTGTTAGGAAATGAGTTGATTTGGTTAATCGATCTACAATCACCCAGATTGCATCGTTACCTTTTCTGGTCTTGGGCAACTTAGTAACAAAGTCCATTGTTATTAGTTCCCATTTCCATACAGGCATTTCTAACTGTTGAAGTAAACCTGAGGGTTTCTGGTGTTCTGCCTTAACTTGTGAACAAGTTAGACACTTAGAAACGTATCGAGCTATGTCCTTTTTCATTCCTATCCACCAGAAGTTATTTCTTAGATCTTGATACATCTTGTTATTACCATGATGCATCGTATACCTAGATTTATGAGCTTCCTCTAATATCTTATCTCTTAAGTTTCCATGTCTAGGTACCCAAATCCTTTTATTATGGAATCTCTAAATTCCATCAGTCCCTTACTCTAATTCTTTTATCCGTCCTTTCATTCCTTCAGCATCATCCTTGATGGCTGTTTCTTGAAAAATTTTCAGTTGTTCCATTAAGTCTAATTTGAGATTTAATCTAGAAGCACGAACTCGCCTTTGCTTCTCATGGTACTTACGACTAAGGGCATTGGCTACCACATTGGCCTTTCCTTCGTGATATAGGATATCACAGTCGTAATCACTTAAAATTTCCATCCATCTTCTTTGCCTCATGTTTAATTCTTTTTGCCCAAATATATACCTTAAACTCTTATGATCTGTATAGATAGTAAACTTACTTCCATACAGATAATGTCTCCAAATTTTAAGGGCAAAACTTATTGCTCCTAATTCTAGGTCATGAGTTGTATAATTTTCCTCGTGCTTTTTAATTGTCTTGATGCATATGCGATTACTTTTTTGCGTTGCATTAGCACACAACCTAATCCTAGCTTAGAAGCATCACAGTAGACTTCAAAATCTTCTGTTCCTTCTGGTAAGGCAAGAATTAGGGCGTTTGTTAATCTTTGCTTTAGGATTCTAAAGGCTTTTTCTTGTTTGAGTCCCCATTCAAACTTAACAGTTTTGCAGGTTAGCTTAGTTAATGGAATAGCTATCTTAGAAAAGTCTTTTATGAAGCGCCTATAATATCCAGCTAATCCTAGGAAACTTCTAACTTCGGTGGCTGATTGCGGGATCTTCCAATTTGTGATTGCTTTTATCTTGGAGGGATCTACGTGAATGCCTTCATGAGTCACCATATGTCCTAAAAATTGCACCTCTTGTAGCCAAAATTCACACTTTGAGAATTTGGCGTAATGCTTTTCCTTTCTTAACAGGGTTAAGAGTGTATACAGGTACTCACAATGTTCGTCCTGACTTTTGGAAAAAATAAGTATATCGTCTATGAAGACAATTACAAATTTATCCAGATACGGCTTACAGATCCTATTCATCATCTCCATAAATGCTACAGGAGCATTTGTTAATCCAAAGAGCATGACTGTAAACTCGTAGTGACCATACCTAGTCCTGAAAGCAGGTTTAGGTATGTCTTCTTCCTGTACTGTTAGCTGATGATATCCGGAGCGCAAATCTATCTTAGAGAAGTACCTAGCCCCCTGAAGTTGATCAAAAAGATCATCAATTCTAGGTAATGGGTATCGATTCTTAATGGTAACCTTATTCAATTCCCTATAATCGATACACATCCGTATCGAACCATCCTTCTTTTTCACGAACAACACAGGTGCTCCCCAAGGGGATGAACTGGGTTGTATGAATCCTTTGCTTAGTAATTCATTTAACTGCTTTTTCAATTCTAACATTTCTGTGGGTGCTAACCGGTAAGGTGCCTTAGCTATTGGTGCAGTTGTAGGAATTAGATGAATTCTAAACTCTACTTCTCTATCTGGAGGTAATCCAGGTAACTCTTCTGGAAATACATCAGGGTATTCTGACACTACTGGGATTTCCTTAAGTTCCTTGCTTTTAGTGTTAATGATTACCAAAATCATATACCCTATTCTTTGTTTGCGTTCATAACTAGCAATTTTCATTACTAAAATGAACTTCATTGGTTTACGGGGCTTATCTGGTGTATGAATTTCTATGGAATTTTGATCACAGAGGATTCGAGCATGGTTGGCTACTAACCAATCCATTCCTAACACGACATCGAATCCTGCTAAATTAATAGGTAGAAGGTTTGCAGAAAATTTATGTCCTGAGAGTTCTATTTTTCCTTCTTGGAGAACCTTATCTATATTAACAGAATTTCCTTCTGCCGTTTCTACTGTATAAATTTGCCTAAGTTTGGCCAAAGGTAGGTTAAGAGCTTGGCAGAATGAAGTATTTATGAAACTTTGGTTTGCACCAGAGTCAAATAATACTTTTGCGTAAACGTCTTGTACAAGAAACGTACCAGCTATCACATCGGGAATCAGATATGCTTCTTGCGTCGTCAGCTGAAAGGCTCTTGCATTCTTCTTATTAGTTCCTTCGGCAGGTTTGACCTTGTTGTCAGTTGGCTTAACCAATTTTGGGCAATCGGGCTTGAAGTGCCCTGTTTCTCCACAATTGTAGCAGATCATGGATTTCTTCCTGCATTCCTTTTCTCGGTGCCCCAGGATTTTACAGAAATTACAGTACTCCTTACATTTCCCAAAATGCTTTCTTTTACAATTACTGCAAAATGGAGCTGTGGAGGGTTGCCCGGTTCCCTTTTTCTTGAAGTTACTACTATTATTACGAAAAACTTGGGTAATCTTTTGAGCCAATTCCTTTTTCCTGTTTTCTTCTCTTGTGCGCACCAGTCCGTCAGTCAAGGTGTTGGCCAATTCGACCGCATCGTAAATCGTTCGGGGTCTCGTAGCTTTGACTATATCACGAATCTCGCTAATTAGTCCCAAAATATAGCGAGAGATGAGCACCGGTTCTGGCGAAGCCAGAGTTGGTATAATTCTAGCATACTCAAAAAATTTCGAAGTATACCCTCGACAGTCAACGTCCACCATCTGATGGTTCAGGAACTTATTTGTCATTAGTTCCTTTTCGTAGGAGGGACAAAACTTTCTTTCTACCAATTCCTTAAAGTCCTCCCAATTCATGGCATAAGCCATGTCACTTCCCTAAGCTTGCAGCACCGTGTTCCACCATTCTAATGCCTCTTCCTTGGAAAGGTGGGTTGCATACATCACCCTATCCTCCTCTGCGCACTTACTTATTTTAATTACTGCTTCGGTCTTTTCCAACCAACGTAGTGCGGCAGTCGCCCCTTCATTGCCTGCAAATTCGGTTGGCTTACAGGCAAGAAATTCTTTGTAAGTGCAACCCGTCGTTGCCACTTTCATTTTCTTAAGTAATGGGGCTTGAATCACATTATTATTATCGCCGCCCCCATTCACACTGTTACTGAAATTATCATCGCGAGTGCGTTTGCTATGGTTGGCTTGGGAAGGTTCAGCATAATTCTTAACAGCAGTTACGATTGCTGGGATAGCGTTGGCTATTCCCTGAGCAACGATATTTTCTATATCTTGCCTATTGAGAAAT
Organism: Helianthus tuberosus; assembly: GCA_030545235.1. Lineage (NCBI taxonomy): Eukaryota > Viridiplantae > Streptophyta > Magnoliopsida > Asterales > Asteraceae > Helianthus > Helianthus tuberosus. The sequence continues at coordinate 175,463,098 of CM060366.1, read as the reverse complement.
TGTTCTTCATTATTGAGTTCAGATTGGTTAACTTCATTTGCCGGTTGGTTTACTGCGTTTTCCATCTAAATAATTAACAACGTATATATAAATTATTGTCACAGAATGGATAGCAACTAAACACAATAGGGCAATCACAAACACAATTAAGTCAACACATATAGCCAAAATCGTCGACCTTGCGACATTTATATTTATATAATATTTATGCATCAATACACACCATATATTTTACAAAGGTTTTATTTTAGTATTATTATACAATATTATATTATTATTATATATATATATCATATATATTATTATTATTATATATTTTTCACATATTATTATTATACAAAACATCTAATTTCAGTTAATCTGGTCTTCAAAAACGACGCTCCCGTTCGTCGTATTTCCAAGAGATCTTTTCTCCCACGTCTCGAATCTGATTTCCCGCATCCACCAATTCCTCACCGTAACGGCAGTGTTCAGCAACATTCTCCGGGTTCATGGGTGGAAAGGGATTAGGTTCAAACTGGGGAAAGGGAACATCTGGGTTATTCATGAAATTTTGGAAATGCCAGTCGCTGGTCCACCATTCTTCCAATTCTCCTGGAAGAAGTTGGGGGTTGACTATAGGTTCTGGGATGGCAGGTTCCAGATTTATGGGAAGTTCTGATAGAGCGGGAAAACTGAAAAGGGTTTCATCAGCAGGTCCGATGAGGTCACAGTTAGCCAGTTTTCTATCGAGTTCCTCCCAAGGTGGTAATTCTTGAGCCTGACCAGAGCTCTCCCCTACTTCTTTTCCTTTTTCCCTTTGGATCCTCCGTCTTTTTCACCCTTTGGGCAGCGGGCTTCTTCTTTCGTCCTCGTTTCCAATCCAGCAACCTTCTTCTCTTTTTGGGTTTGGGTTTCTCCTGGGACTGGGCCTGAAACACTAGTGGCTCCTCGGTATCTGCCTGATAGCCGAATTGGGTTCCTGTTGTACCCATATCAGTTGTATGGATTGTGAAGTTTCGGAGTGCTTCTGACAGTTCATTCATGCTGTTAATTACACATAAGGAAACATACACAAAATTCAAGTTAAAATTTTATCTATTAAATTAACTTTTCACAGAATCACAAAATGGCAATTTGAAAACTTAAGTATTTTTCAAATACTTAATTGGCTTAAATCAGTGGCTCTGATACCACTTTTTTCTGTCACGGTCCCCGACCCGTTTTACCCGATTCGGAAGCCACGGGATAGAAACCCATGGTATTGGTGTTTAATTTGGTAGCGGAAATATTAACAGGATCTTTTAAACTGAAACACCCAATTATTTTATTTCGAGTTTCGGGACGAACCCCGTGATTTACAATAAAAGAATTTCACTGGGAATCCCCTGATTACAAAAACATGTTTATTTATTTACTGAGCCACTTTATTCAAGCTGGAGTGCTACGCGGCACTTTTCCTTATTCACAGTAAATCACCTGAAACATGTTTAAAAAGAATTTATCAGTGGGGAAATACTGGCGAGTCATTCAATTTGTACAAAACCACACATTGTTATAATTTACAGTATTAAGAGCGATTACAATTGTCACTATCTTATAATTATCTGGTCCAGTTGTCACTCGACCGGATCTGTGACTGTGGTCATATCACTATTGGGTCCGTTCACCCAAAAGTGACGTGTATCACTATTTAGGTCCGTTCACCTAAAAGTGATAAAACAGCAGTAATGTGCACAATACCCCACTTACTGCCAGTAATTTAAGATAACAAAGACTTAATCCCTATAAAATATAACTGGAAAACATTTAGAGTTTTACAAAGCAATTTTGATAAAAACAGAATGACTCACATTGCAAGTTTAAATTGACAGAGTCCGCCTACTGATTAAGCCTGGTAACCTAGTTAAATAACGCAAATGAAACTAGGTTAGTAACTTAATACAACATTTACGATAATTTCACGAAATCAAAACCCTCACGACGAATGACAAAGTTTAGCCCGAATTCAGGCAGCACTTAGACATCCATCGGATAGGTTTCAATCGATCAGACATTGTATCGTAGCAGTGATCGAGTTATTACCCTGTTATCGTAGCAGCGTTTCACTACTTTAACTTGTGATTTCGAACAGAAAGGAAGCACTTTTTATGAAAATTTTCGAGCACAGGGACTGCCCATGCAACGTCCAATTTATAGCTAAAAATTGAGTTCCTCGCGGCCTGCGTAAACCTGAAGGGATATCATTCGCGGCCCACGAGGGCCACCCTAGCTACGGCTAGGGCTGCCGTGTCACGCCCTAGGTCTGCCACGTGTGCGACACGTGGCCTTGGTCGTTATCCGGAGATTGCAGAGCTGTCGCGCCCCGCGTAGACCCACCTAAATTCCTTCGCGGGCGGCGACCGGTTAATAAAATTTGTTTTTCTTGATTTTTCATAGAAATTAGGCTTTTAGAGGTTCGGGTTGTTACTTACGGAGCGTTGTAGGACATTTTCGTGCAGGTCCTTACACATTGGGTCGAGGCCAGGAGAAAGGACCCGTTCTTTATCTAACACATAAGCCGCCACTACAAAACCTCATCACTTTCATGGATTTAATCCATATAGCGACACAAGCTTAATTGCACAAGGCAAAGTTTGATGCGGAATTTTGAAAGAACCGTTTCATGGCTTTTAAAACATTTACTATAGTTTGGTATTTATTTACCAATAGTCTAATACCACCAAAAGACTATTTGGGCAGGAAAGTGAGTCTCTTAGACTTATACATTGTAGTAGAAAGTCTTGGTAGAATTGAATCAGTAAACACGAATGATCTATGGGTCGAGGTGGCAACACGAATGGGATACGGGTTTGGTTTGGTTTGCCCAACTTGAAAAAGGATGATGGGATAGTAAAGACTTTTAGAATTGTATACGTTCGTTACTTGAAAATACTAGTACCATTTGGAATTTAAAGGAAGGAATATGCTTATAGAGTTGAAGGAAATAACAAAGATTATGGCAAGGAAAGAACACAACATTTGGCAAGAAAAAGACCTTCCTATAAAGAAGAGGTCGAAGCAGTAGCAGTGGAGATTGGAGATTAGAAGGAAGGCTTTAATGATTTAAAGATTAAAAGAGGCACTGTTGGAACATAATCTTAATCATCAAAAATAGTCTGATTATCTTTATTGTACATATTAGTATTAATGTAAAGAAGTAAATATTAAGGGTGACATATTTCCATAATATAAATTAGCAACACATTGTTCCATTGTCTTGTTGTACCCCAAGCATGGGGTGTTTTTCAAAAAAAAATTATGATTTTTCACTTTTAACCCAAAGGTTTTCATCTTTTGTATTTTAACCATCTTAATTTGTTTACTCTTAACCCAAAAATTTTCATCTTTTGTAACTTAAGCCAAAACTTTTTTATTTACAACTTTGGTCCCCCCATACTTTTTATCTTTCGCAAGTTTTTCGTTTTACGTTCCGTTCTAAAATTTGCGAGTTAACACGTCGCAACGTGCGTGTGTGGTTCAACGTTTTTGGTCTATTTTTTTCACATTTGACAGGTATGTCGCAACGTGTCTATTTTCCCCCTTTGGCAAGTTCACCGCAATGTGCCGATCCTACATCGACTTAGTTATTCTTTTCTACGTTATTTAGCGAATTAACATGGCGCAACATGCGTGTGTGGTTTAACGTGTTTATGTCTACTTTTTCCATTTAACAAGTTTGTCGCAACGCGTGGGTCCTAAATCGACATAGTTACTTTTTATATGTTATATGTTTCAGTCTTATTTCTTCGCATTAACACGCTTCAACTTCAGTGTTGGTGGTCGCTACCAGCGGTGTGGCATTGATGTTATTTGGCATAGTTTTAGGCACACGCCGCAACGTGGGGTGCTTAATTCTAGTTGTAAATAAAAAAAACATGTTGCTAGGTTTATCCCTAATGTTCTACGATGGTTATCTTCACACCATTTAATAGGGTAGTTAGCAACCAAATTAACCAGTTACTGACACCAGTTTGTTTATCTTAAATAGGGTTAGTTATCTATCTATCAATCCATCGTATTTCTAGTTTCTTTTCCCTCTCTGTTTTTCCCTCCATTATATTCTTATTTTGCATACCATATACAAGTTCATCAAAGTTTGTTTTGTATTCTGTGATCCAAGCCAAAACATAAGAAGAATGCAGTTTAGTGGATGCAATGTGGTTCAAGGGCGTTGTGTTGAAGGAGATACACTTGTAGAACCACGAAAGCAATGTCTAGACGAGTTAACGTAATGTACAAAAGAAGTCCAAGTAGACTATGGTAAAGAGTAGGAACGATAATAAATTTACCTTGGGAGGAGAGTTTTGTTATTGTATTTGTTGAACTATTGCATGGATTCCCCGTTATTAAATCTGCACGGGCAAGAATTTCTCGAGCAAAAGTAGTATGTGAGCGAAACAAGTCAGACGTATTGTGAGTAGCAACAATGCCAAGAAAGAACGATAATGCTTCAAGACTATCCATAGAAAATTAATTCGAAAGGCGAGAGATGAAGAAGCGGTTATAATAATGTTATCAACACAAAACAAATAATAGATGACTAGGGCGAAATATGAAACCAGGCACCAGAAGCTTGCTTAAGCCCATACAGGGCCTTGCGAAGCTAGCAAACACCCTCAAGGTAGACCAAATCAATTAATACAAAGAAAAAGTCCAACACAAAACAAATACTAGGTGAGTGTTTATATAGCACCCTTTACAACTAATTTAGAATTCCAAAATAAACCTATTTGAATACTACTACTTAAATTGAATTCCAAACATAATAGATAAATCAGAAAGAAAGTCTATTCAATTGTGACTCAAACCCATCGATACTATGACTCGCACACCAATTGTTCTCATGAGCTTTGGTAGACCCAGGCACGACCCAAGCCCCAACTATGATTCTTGTTTCCTCCATCGTCCTCAGATGCAACTTCTTTTGTTTCAAGTTGTAGCTCACGTATTTAGATGGTCATCTATCACAGTTCACTACCCTTCCAGCCATTACATATCTCCTCTTAGGTCGATATAGATTTCAAACATTTTGCACAAATTTGTTGGGATTCTAAATAAATAGGTGTGTAAGAATCTTTACCAAGTAATATTTTGAAAAAAGAAAAGACGAAATTATATCTGCGTCGATAACTGAACAAATGGAACTAAATGATTAACCAAAACTTATTTAACCAAAGTTAGATGGCTTTAATTTCCTCAAAATAATGGTTGAACTATATTGCTAACCCAAAGCAATTCATGCACTCGACTAGGAGAAGGTTCCTACTTTAAACACAAGAAGAAGGACAGTTAAAGTGATTCGCTAATTTTCGTCGTTAATTAGGTTGGCTAATCAGCTATTTTATTAGTTCAAATACAAGGAAACATAACTATCATTGTATTTTTGTGTTTTGATATGGCAGTTCAAAGAGTAAATGTCATTTTCGTCCCTATGATTTGATCAATTTGTCAGTTACATTCAAAAAGTTTTTTTCTCGCATCTAAGTCCCAGGTGTTTTAAAATTTTATTATTATCATCCACTTCGTTAACACCATCTATTTTTAGCGTTAAATGAGTGACATTTATGTCCTTTTATAAATTTTTAATTAAACTAAAAATCATTTTTAAAGAAATTAACTAAAACCACTTTTAAAAACAACTGAATAAATTATTAAACAAGAAAATCTCATCCCTAGCCCATCCTATCTTTTTTATAGACTGACATGGTGACCGCATCTTTGTTTTTCCCGATGAAAGGGGGAATCACAATCACTAAAACCATGAAAAGGTTCAACTTGCTTAACACTCTCTCTACCCTTTATGTCTCTCACCAGAAATTCCAGCCATTCTCCACCTCCTTTGGTAAGAACCAGTGGCGAGATTTGGTGGTGGTATAAGAGGCGAGCAAGAACACCAGCATTGCCATTACTAAATTTGAATGATATAATTTTGAAGCATTATATTTGAGATCTTGACTAATCTTTCAATTTGTGTGTTGGGGTATTGGAAAGTGATAGAATGTTCTAAAGGATTTAATTAATCAAATTGTAATAAAGAATTCCACTAAGTGTCATGTGACAATTTCTTATACTAACTTAACAATAATAAATTCCAAAGAATGTCATGTGGTAATATCTCCTCCACTCCCAAGAAATAATATGTGAGTGTATGTGTATATATATATATATATATATATATATATATATATAGGGTGGGGTTCGGCTACAAAGTCAATTTTTCCTACAAAGTGTAAAAAGTCTTAAAACACCACAATGCCAACCATAAAACACACTCAAAATGCACAAATATAAAAGTGAAGATTACTAAAACGTGATATTTGTGTGTTTTGTATTGTGTTTTGGATGATAAGGCTTTGATTATTAAATGACTAACATTAGTGTGTTTTATGTTGATTATCATGTTGTGTTTTATATCCATAGTTCTATGATAGCGTGTTTGAAGTTTTTATGGACTGTTAGAGTTTGGATATTGTGTTTTAGTGATCTTCACTCAGTTATTTGTGGGTTTCAAGTATGTTTGATGACTGAATTTGTGGTGTTTTATGACTTTGTACACTTTGTAGGAAAAATGGACTTTGTAGCCAACTCCTACCCTATATATATATATATATATATATATATATATATATATATATATATATATATATATATATATATATATATATATATTAAAATAATCTTATATTAGTGATTATATCACTATGAAATTACTAATAATTAATATTAGTTATCTACTTAACTCTACTTTAATTAAAAAACAAATTTATCGAAAGAAGACGGGATAACAAAAAAAAATTATACTATATATATTGTAAAAATATATATAAATAGTATATATATGTTTATATATATATATATATATGTGTGTGTGTGTGTGTGTGTGTGTTTGTGTGTGTTCTTAGATCGTGAACAAATTCCATTACATCTACTTTGATAACATTTTCCGAAATAAGAAAATATTAGTTTTAAAATAAAATTCTTAAACGAATTATTTAAAATGAATAATGTTATATTTTCTTTAATTTTGTATGTAAAGTTCATATCAAAATTTATATTTATTATGTGTGATACCAAAAACAATATGAAATATAAAAAATAATTCAAAATTTATAACAATATTGTTCCACGAACATAATCATCGTCAACGATAACATATTTATTTAAAAGAATCATTCAAGTTTATATAGATGGAAAACATCCGAAGAACACGATCATCAAAGGCTTTCATTTTCTATCATCAAACCCATATAATACATGTGTCTATAACATAGTTCTTTATAAACAATAAAAGGATTTTGGTCTTTTAACAGTCCAAGTGTATTTTGGTATTTTAGTAAAAAAGTTAACATAAATTTTGGATGGCATTATAGAATCAGAGGAGGCCAGCAAGATTTTGAAATCATAAGGACCTGAATATGAAAAAAAAAAAAAAACTTTTTAAACCAAAATGGCGAAAACAGTCAAGCCGAACAAACGAAATTGATCAAACCGCATACACAAAAATCATAGTTTACTCCAGTTCATAATATCAACATAGAAAATCATACATTAGTTTTACAACTAGCAACACCTATCTGCTTATGATTAGGGGTAGCAACAAAAACCCATCCATGACATTTTGGGTTACTTCAGGCCCTTTTAAAAAAGGAAATAAGTAAGAATGGGCTGGGGAAATAGTCAAGATGGGTTAGAATGGGTTTTAAAATATCCATCTAAGTTTGAACATGGGTAAGGATGGGTTTTTAACTTTCAAATCACACAAAAACCCTAATGAAGCCCTCTCACTTCCACCATATCCTATCATACATCATTCTCACCATCATAGTCATCCCCAATATAACAACCTTAGCGATTAGGTTTCCGAATCCGATCTCTCAGGTCACCGGAAATCCGTCGGATCAGAACCTCAAAACCACTGTTTTCTCTCTCGGAAGCTTCTGGAGAGCGGAATCTGTGTTCGGTTGCTTGGATGGAGTTTTACGTACCACTATCGGTTACGCCGATAGATCTAAGTTGAATCATGAGTAACGGAGTTTGGGTGATCACGCTAATCTGTACAAGTATGTGTTGTGTTATAGTTTTGTTAGTTTTGTGATTGAATTTTGAATCTAGGCTATTTGGATTTTGAATTGTGACATGTGGCCACGCTGGCAAAAAACAATCGTAGTAAAGAAATTAACGTAACACATTCATTTACACACAACAATTTAGATCAAACATGATGATGTTATTGTTTTGTTGTTGTTCACTCATCATATGATCCTTTGACATATATTATTATTATTTTATCAATATTAAAAATCATCATTGTCAGGATAAAGTTTCTAGCAACGGATTAGAGACAGAAAAATGTCGGACAAGAAGAGAGCAATGGCGGTGCCCGTTTTGATTTTTTTTTATTTTTAAATTTTTTTATTTTTTTATTTTTTTTAGTTTTTTTATTTTTTATTATTTTTTGTGTTTTAAATTTTTTTGATTTTTTTTAATTTTTTTGATTTTTTAAAATATTTTTATTTATTTATTTATATTTTTAGCCTATTAAATTCATCTTGAGAAAAACTCATCGTTACCTAAACCCATCCTAACCCATTTCATAATAGACCCATCCTAACTCATTACCTAAACATGCCTAATCAACCCATTTTGCCAAAAAGATACATACATTTCCATAGCATGTGGCTAAATTAGACCCACAGCCATCAAATTTGTTTTTGATTATTGTAATCTAGGGCCGGCCCACACTCCAAATTTAATCCATTGATTAAGGCCCCAAAAGTCTGGGCCCTCAAATCCGGAAAAAAAGGTTTTATATATTAGTTTCTTTATGGGCTATTAATCCAAATGAACTTTTTGATCCAAGTCGCTTTTTTTTTTTTTTTTTTTTTGCTTCTGAATTATGTTGACTGTGTTCGATTACTTCTCAAGGTACGTATGTCAGTATGTGTCGTTACTCAATTTCGTTTAACTATTTTTTGAACTGTGATTAACATTTGTTACTTGATATGTCTTACTTAATTTGGGTGAACCTGGTTAACTATTATCTGTTACCTGATGAAATATTTCCTGTACTCGATTTTTGGTGAAATTTGTTTAGCCATTAGGTGCTAATTTAGGTAAAACTTGTTTAGTCATTAGGTGATAATTTGATTTTTCATGTCAAGCCAAAAGGAAACTTAAACTAGAACACCTTTAATGAATCACAAAACGGGTTATTTTAAAATTCATGACAATCCCAAAAAAAGAATTTTACCCGCTCGGGTTCTGATCGTTATGATCGCTTTTTGGATTTGGATGGCCGGAAATGTGGTTCAGATTGTAAAGTACTTTTAGTTTAATTTTATGATGTTAAAAAAAAAAAGTTTAATTTTATGTTGTAGTTTAAGAAACAAGTATAATGTATGTAAATATTTCCTTTCAAAATGATACTATGTATTCGTCTAGTTAGGGCTGCAAACGAACTGAACTTTCAGCGAACAGTTCATGAACCGTTCGGCGGAAAGTTCGTTTGTGTTCGTTCGTTTAATAAATGAACGAACACGAACAAAAAATTTCGTTCGTTTAGTTAAATGAACGAACATGAACAAAGGCCGTGTTCGTTCATTTGTGTTCGTGAACGTTCGGTAACGTGTTCGTTTACGTTCGTTTGTGTTCGTTTGTTTATGTTCGTTTGTATGTCCATGTTCATTTGTGTATAGGAATATATATATTATATTTTATTACCCAACTTATATTATATTATATTGTATGGCCCAACTTATCTACCTATTATACTAAAAAAATACACTTAATGCCACATGTCCTATTCTTAAACCATTTTTAATTGATGTCGCATCTCTCTTTGAGGAGATAATTGGTACATGGGCGGCAAATTCATTTGCCCTCTCTCTTCATTATCTTTCTTCTCCTTATTTCAAGACACATCCGATTTTGAGAACACCAGACTTCAAATTTCGCCATCTTCTACGAGCAGATTCTCTTTCGTTGCTAATCATCCACCGCTACAATCCTTTCGCTTTGAATCCGGATCTGATTAATCTCATTCTGGTAAGTTTTTGAAGTTCATGTTTCATTCATAGATCTGTAGTCCCAGATTAGGGCTTAAAACTAAACCTTGCTGTTTGAATCCGGTTTTGATTTATCGCGTTTATTTACATGTTGAATTTCATGGTCTAAAATGAACTGTAACCCTAATCCGTATTTGGTTTATTTGATTTGAATCCGGATTTGGTTGATTTGATTTGAAACCGGATTTGAAACCGGACTTCTAGGGTCTGCGATTTACATTTGGTTGTTATGGGTATCTATGAAGAAGGTTTTTGGCTGAGATAAGTAACAAATTTGTTGATTGAACTACGTTATGTGACTGAGATAAGTAATTAGGTTATTTGATTGGCAGAGGTTTTGTGTTCATGATTTTGAATGGACGTTTTTCTTGCCATCTGCTCATTGTTTCATGTTTTATTGTCAAAGGTATTGTTTCATTGGTAGATCTGTGTGTATAATAGTTAAGTCTAACACTTTGGTATGCAAATACACATAAAGAAAGATGTTGTTGATTTTTTTAAACAAAGTTTGGTTGTTGCTTATCATGAAAGACAAGTGATTTTACAATAGTGTATCGGCTAAATATGCATCATCGTAACACTCATTGAAGCCGGGTTACATACACATGATTTTTGATGTATGATGTTGGACAGATATGGCATTATTAACAGGGATCAGAATGTTTATGGTGGAAAGATGCCCGTACTTTGAGACCGAGTATGTGCAATCCTCAAGTTTTGTATATGTGTGGATAACTATTTCATGTGTTTTTAGGGTTCAGGAATTTTCTATCTTCGAGAATTTATGGGTCATCATTATTGAATAACTGATATATCTGATATAAATGTCAAAGAGCTTGGAGAACTTATTAAATTAACGAATACCAAAGAATTGTAGTTGCATTTTCTTGATCTTGAACAGGATCCACTAAAGGTTAAAACTTGAATATCTTCCCATCAATTAACATATTTCTGTTGTCATATTTCTTTGTCTTTTTTTTGATATAATCCTTTTTTTTTAAATTTTGCAGATAGGGTAATTGAGGTAAAAAAGAAATCCATACGTGCACAATTTATACGGTTTAGATGATACATTCAAGTTATTAAGAATTAACCCTCTGTTGAATAAGCAACCAGTGACAGACTTTTGCTGGAAACATGGATGTGTCGGTGATGTTGTCGAGGAGTGTCATGAAATGCTTAGTGATAGCATTTTCTTATACTCCTCGGCAATGTCACCGACCCCTCATAAAAATTCCATCAAAAATCTCTCACTGGTTGCTTCTTCAACAGAGGGTTTCTTTTTGTTACGTGAACCTGTATCATCTAAAGTTGGTTCGATGTTGCATACCATCGATGGCGAGTGCGTTGTTTTCTTCTTGCAACCTGTTTTGCAGCCATGAGAACCACAATACGTATTCTGAACCCTGTCATAATGTGTCATAAGGTTTTCATAATATTGATGTTGGCGTCCCGAGTTTGATTTTCCGGCTGTGATGACTTTGGTAAAAAAAACTTGGTTCGATGTTGCATAGCATGGATGGCGAGTGCGCTGTTTTCATCTTGCAACCTGTTATGCAACCATGAGAACCACAATACCTATTCTGAGCCCTTTGTTATTTGGTCATAAGGTAATTTTAATAATGATGTTGGCAACCACACCCTGCCTACTGGCATTTTCGGTATATGAAACTGTAACTTATATTTGATCGTTCCGTCCCGAGTTTGGTTTGCGGATGTGATGGCTTTTGTAAAAAAAAAACTGTGTTCAAAGTTGGATATCAAGGGAAGGCTATTGCCCTGTTTGCTACCATTAATGTATTACGCTGGCATTATAATTCATTTTTATTTCTATTTATTGATCCGACGCAAATTATTATGTTAATATTTTCAGTTTAAACATTTATTTGGCCTAATTATTTTACCATTTTTTCATTTGCAGTGCATTTGTGATTGATTTGAATTCTATATTCGTTTGTTGCGTCCCGAGTTTTATTTCCGGCTGTGATGACTTTTGTAAAAAAATAACTTGGTTAAATGTTGCATAGCATGGATGGCGAGTGCGCTGTTTTCTTCTTGCAACCTGTTATGCAGCCATGAGAACCACAATACCTATTCTGAGCCCTGTGTTAATTTGTCATAATGTATTCATAATATTGATGTTGGCGTCCCGAGTTTGATTTTCCGGCTGTGATGACTTTGGTAAAAAAAAAAAACTTGGTTTGATGTTGTATAGCATGGATGGCGAGCGCTCTGTTTTCTTCTTGCAACCTGTTAAGCAGCATTGAGAACCACAATACCTATTCTGAGCCCTTTGTGATGTGGTCATAAGGTAATTTTAATTATCATGTTGGCAAAGACACCCTACCATACACGCATTTTCGGTATATGGAACTGCTCAGTGTTTCTGCAAATCAGCTTTTAGAAAACAACATAGAGGTAAATTTACTCGTGGATTATACATTTCGTATTTCGTTTCTTAATTTGTTAAAAATACTATCAATGTTGTTCAAGATCAAGTTTTTTACATTTGTCAAACAGTTGGCTGGCGAAGGAAAGTTTCCTAAAGAGTTCAATGCTTTGCTAAATCGCAAGTTTGCTTTCAAGATAGCCATAGGTTCTTATAACCTCAAAAACAAAGCAGATGGCTACTCTGTTTCAAAGTTGACTGAAAATCCAGAAATAATGTCCGAGCTTGATCACCATTTTCATGCTATGCAGGTTATTTCTACCTTTCAACTGTATTGGTATAAACTGTTATACGTTATATTTATATGTTAACTTATTACTTATAAACTTTATTAAAAACAGCCTGTTGACGAGGAACCGTTAAACGTTGTTTCCGCTGATTCAAATCCAACTGTGAAGGTTCATGTTAAGGTTTGTGAGCTACATTAATTTAATAATTGCTGGAACATTTTGTGGCGTATTTTTTTTATTTCATCTACTAACCTTTTTATATATTATTGACAGGATTCGGTTTCCCGTACGGGTGAGGATGAGACTCCGATTTCTAAGTTGAATGAGAGCATGTTTACCACCCCCTTTGTTCCTGTCAAGAGTAGTTCTGTTTCGATGATGGAAAAGGAACTTAAGCGCAATCTGGATGCGGTTTATGAGGCTGACTTTTGTTCTTCCCAGTCCTCCACTAAACCGCGTAAGTGTGATAGCGACATGGAGGAAGATGCGAATGTGAGTGATGGGCTTTTGAAGCCCAAGATCGAGAAGTAGCCTGTCAGTCTAATAATCATCTCAATGTGTTTGAACAATTTAATTTTCCCCTTATATTTTCATTATCATTCTGAATTTTGAACTGTGGTTTTCATTGCTTGGGTACCGAATATGTATTCGGTGTGTCTTTTGTTTGGTTTTTTATCGTTTTATGAATAAGAGATGGTTTTATTAAGCAGCCTTTGCATTTATATTTTCTTTTAAATGATTTGTAGTGCATTGTCATAAATTTATATATATCACATTAATAATGTTTAATTCCTAAATAAAAAACAAATCATACGCTTAATGGTATTCTATATTCTTTAACTGATATCGACAATACTCTAAATTATGAATCTTAAAATATACATTTTATATGGAAATTGCACAAAACCTTACTATTAGTTAAAAATGACTTGTATAAACGGTTATACGTTATATTTATATGTGAAATTGATTTTATTTTTTTTTATTTGAATCAAGGTCGACTTTATTTATTTATTTTGGTATCATTAATTCAGGAGAATAATATATTGATACAATTAGTTAATTTTATAATTTATTTTATCAAATAATCGATTTATATAGATTGATATCAGTAATTCAGAAAAATATATTTAACAAAATATCGATTATACATATACAGCTGGACTTAACATATTTATTCTTTTTAATTTTAATGAATGTTAAATTTAAAATTATAATTACTTACATCATTTACCAAACTTTCTTACTTTATATTATATAGTATATTTGTAAATATGGAAATTGGTCAATCACATACAATATGGAAATTTATCTATTTTAATGTCGAAATTGGAATTGTAATTAGGTACATCATTGCCAAACTTAGATGGCCACATATATTATAAATACCATTCTCCTACCTTTTATTTCATACACATCCAACCTTCTTACATTCTTTAATCGATACACATAGAAAGGTATGAGTATTATGGATGTTATTATAATTCGTCATTATATATTATTCTCTTAGTAATATAACTCGGTTGCATACTTCACAAATTCGAGTACATAATTCTTATCAGTTGTTTCTTTTCAAATATTTTGTAGGATGCAACGTCTTGAATTTGAAATGTTTGCTAACGAAATCCTATCAAGGCTACCAACAAAGTGTGTTGGTAGATTAAGATGTGTTTCCAAACAATGGCGATACGAATTGTCGTCATATTTGTTTGCGATTATTCACTATCGCCGTACGGCTAAATATGAAGATCGTAAGCTGATTACGCTGACCAAGTCATCAATTGATCTTCATAACTTGATTAGTGGAAAGGTAGACATTTCTTCAAGGAAGATTATTTCATTCCCCGTTGACACCTGTCTTTCAAATCTAACAATTCTTGCTTCTGAATATGGTCTTTTGCTGATCTCCATCCATTGGTTACCGAACGAATTGATTCTTTGGAATCCAACAACTAACCAATTTAAGAATTTGTGTGATAAGAAACCGAAACATTTTTTTGATTTTAAGACAGATGCAGTTGGGATTTATATTGATTCATCTAACGATGTTAAAATATTACTTCTCCAACGTCGTATGGATGATATTGTACCGCATGTGTATTCTCGGAACACATGTGAATGGAAAACTTTAACTTTCATGAAAGGGCCGGATTTAGGTTCAAGTTTATATTGGTTGTCTTCCGGAAGTTTATGCAATAATGTTTTATATTTTCCATCTCCACACTATTGGACGCCTGCTAAAAGTTATACGATTGCTTTTGATGTGGAATCTGAAACTTTCTCGAAGGTTTCCATACCCCAATCTACTGATGTTATTGGTCGCCAAACCAGTTTTCTCAAAATCCGCAACACACTTCATATGTTTATTGTTGTAGAGACCCCTGAAACAATCGTGAAGCTATATAAATTTGAAGATGAACTATGGTCAGAAGTGTCGTCTTTTACAAACGTAAAGTTATTTTACTCATTTGATTCATGGCGTAACAAATTAGCTGAGAACAAAGGTGACACTTGGTCTGTTCAGATCGATCGGTGTGGTATTATGGAGATACAAATTGGAATGAAGGATTCTCAATACTTACGAGACGCTGAGACATTTAAAGGACTATACAATGTAGCATCGTTTGAAGAGACCGTTGTCTCACCTATTTAGTATTAATAAGTTGATAAGTTGATGTTACATTTATTATTTAGATTTACTATGGATATTAACAGTTTATTAAATTGTCGCATTTCCAATTTACAAATAATTTTAAAATAAAATATTTAAATATTTACTCATTTCATAATGGTAATTTATTAATTTTTTTTTAATTCTGTATTGATTTGCGTTGGTAACTTGCATTCTTTATTACCAAATATCATCATCGATTAAGATACATTAAAAAAAAACACAACTGATAATTCAAAAATATTATTTGTTATATTTATTAATATTATTTGGTAACACCACCATTATCAATAATTATGATCTTTCCAATTTTTTATTTTTTTTAGTATATCATACAAAATAAAATCTATTAACAAATATTATGATCGACTATATAATAAATTTAATATTGTAATTCTATCTATATTTAAAAAAAATATTGTAATCTTAAAAAAAAATTCCTCCTTTTTTAAGTCCTGTTCCCGGCATCCGAAATTGAAGAACCCGACCCGCCCATTAAAAAAAATGGACCGTATATAATTGTTATTTTGTTAATAATATACACAAAATCTCAGTTGTGTCTTTTTCTTCTACACGTAAACCAATAAACCCTTTTGATCTTCAACAACTTGATCTAAGCTTCATCAAAATCGGCTTCGGTAATCTCTATCTTTTTGATAGCATATCTGTTTGTTGTGTATTTTGAACAATGTAATTTACTTTAAATGTTCGATTCCGTCTCCGTTGTTGTTTCTATATCTTCATGCTTATACAAGGATCTTTTGTTTTTCTTGCTTTTTTTTTCTGATTAAACCGTATACCGAAACCATTCTCGAGATTGTTTGTGATTGTTTCTGAGTAGATAAGGATCTTTTGTTTTTATTGATCTTATATACTTCGGTGATGTTGTTGGGTAAGTCCTAAAATTATAATAAGATTTTGTGATTTTAGTAATGCATTTTGTTTTGATTAGGTTGACTGTTAATTTTATTGTGTATGACAAAAAATTTTGATTTTAGTAATGGAATTTTTTATTGCTTATTTGAAGATCCTGTTTGAACTTCTAAATTTGTACTCTTATGTTTTGATGGTTTAAATATAAATCTTTTCATGTCATGTTCAAGGCATACGTAGAAAGCTGAAATGGTTTATGGATTCGCTGCTCGTGTCCTTAACAATGACAGAAAATCGTTGGTTAGTATTAATCCTATAACAATTATGGCCCACAATAATATTTTTTTTTAATAATTTCTCTGTCATTATTCATCTTATACTTACTATTGACATTACCTACTGTGTTTGTTTATAGAAACTTCCTGCATTATATCACGAGTGGATTAAAACATTCAACTACCCGGATAAGAATGCTGTCATCCGCACTGTCGATGGGAGGATTTTTAAAGTAAAAAATTATTAAGATTGCAGGCGACTACTTTCTTTATAACGGGTGGGTTGATATGGTCACCTCTTTGAAGTTACCATCAAATGCCTGGTTGGTTTTCCAATTTGAAGAAGCTTTATCTTCTTTTTGTCTTATCTACTTTTATCAAGACATATCTCTTGCGCCGTCTGAGTATTTCTACTACCTACCTGGAGGATCAAAGGACCGAGATAATTGCATGGTACTTATCCATTTTAACCTATATCTGTTTAACATTTGAATTTATATATGTTAAAACTGTACTGATATATGTTTGCATATCACGTGTAGTATGTGAGTAGGATGTTTATTCATCACAAGATGTTAAATACTTTTCCGATATATCCTGCTGTGGTACGGTCGTCCGGTAATCGTAAATGGTTCGTCCGTATGGAAGTTTTTGACGATGATCTCTATATTACAACTGGTTGGAGTCGAATCAAAACTGAGATGTCTATTACTGATCATCATTTGGTGGTTTTTGAAATGGTTGATTTGAGGACCTATGAGTTGAGTGTTTTCTGTTGGAAACCTGCCCTATTAACTTTACCACCGGAACTACATGCTACCAAAAAAGAACCTACAGATGAGGTGATTGATGTTTCTGATGATGACTTGCCTAATCCGATTCCTGTAGTTGGTGTTGACGGAAATCCGGATGACGAAGTACCGGTTGTATTTCGCGTGGACAATCATTATGTAAGTTTGTGATTTTTACCTTTTCATAATACTAATGTATGTTGTGTTTTGTATTCCTTATAATTGGATGACCCCTGTTTAAGCACTTTATTTATTAAATTGTTTTATTTGTATTCGTAGCGCCTGAAAAAGAAGTGGGCACAATTGCACGGTTTGGATCGTAAGATGGATTTGATTATCAAGGACTCCACTGGTTTGACTTGGGACGTCTCCATTGGTGTCGAGCACTCTCAAGGATTTCCGCGCTACAACGTGACTGGTATGAATCATTTTGTTCTAGACAAACAGTTGGCAAGGGATTCGGAGTTTCATATGCTTTATGTCAAAAGTAAAGGTATGTTGATTTACCATTGAGGCGGTCAAGGTAGATGGGATGTGTTGGTGGTTAAAAACAGTATAATGATCTTTACGTTTGGTGGTTAGAAACAGTGGAATTATCTTTTGGGTTGTTATTTTAGTACCAATTACTGTTTTTGTTGGTCCGCTACTTTAGTTTCAGTAACGATATGTTAGCTTACCAAGTTTTGCATGTTATGTACATGTTTTAGTATTTTCGTTAACCAACTTTCTTGATCATGTTTTGTAAATCTTTTAACGTTACTAATTTGTATATTTCATTCATGATGGTATGAATGATAACTGTTTTTTAATTGATAGGTTGTCAAACTTAGTATCATATTGTAAGTATTGTAATATTCTAACCTATGTTTATATCAATCAATAACTAACGTATTAAACTTAGAGAACATCCATTCTTTAATTAAGTCGATAATGATTACCGAGTAAATTCTCGAGTTAATTAGATGTTTAAAATTAATAATGGGTTACAGTTAATTCATGATGATATAGCTTGCTATATTTGTTATATTTGTGTTGCTGTTTTTTTTTAAATTAAATTTAATAAACATTTAATTAAATTACGAATTTCAAGTGATACGTTATATTACATTTAATTACTAAACATTATATAATATATAATTTTTTGTAGCTTTTTTCAATTTAAGGTTTTTGCTCGATCCATCCAAAAAAAAAATTGATCATTCAAAAATATTATTTGTTATATTTATTAATATTATATGGTGACATTCATTAACAATAATTATGATATTTCGAAATTTTTTATTTTGTATATCATACTAGATAAAATCTATAAACAAATATTATGATCGGCTATATAAATTTAATTTAGTAATGGTATCTATATTTAAAAAAAATATGGTAATCTTAATGGAAAGAAAAAATCGGATATGGCTTTCTAAAAGCAATTATCATTTCCATTTATTATCACATATGCCTTTCATATATCAATCCCAAGTATATGTCATACATATTTGTTAATATCTTCTACTCAATTATATATATCATTCCATTTTTAATTTTTTTTTCCTATAAGTAACAACAACATTTCCCTACAATATATATCAAATTATTTACTCTTTTTGTGTTTCTTCAAGAAGGTATTATCAAAATAGCTTTTTTAATACCCACTGTCTTTTGATTAATGAGAAATAACTAATTTAATTTGATTATTATATGTGGGTATTTTTGTTAGGTTTGTTCGTATCATGGAGAATATCCCGTTCGATTTGGTGCTCATGGAAATATTTTTTAGGCTCCCTCTCAAATCCGTTGGTCGGTTCAGAACTGTATGTAAAGATTGGTATGAAGCACTAAGAAGTTTTGAATTTCTAATGAAGCATTCGAGCCGCGTTAGTAATAGATTGGTAATATCTTTTTGTCATATACCAAATAGAATGAATTTAAATTCATATTTATATTCATATTTATATTTATATTTATATTTATATTTATATTTAACACTACTTATAGTAATTGTCAAAATCTTTCCCATTTTTGTATCAGGAAGAACTTCTTGAAGAAGGCATTCATCCGGATCCGTATCTCATTTGATAATATGAGTTGGCCTCCATTGATTTTGTCGTCCTCTTCTTTTGGAATAAATATCTGTTATTTATATTTATGGATAATAACCGTACTTATTTATTTCGTTTAATTTTGCACAATGTTCGGTGTTTTGTTTTCTTTCATTATCTTAATACAATGTGATGAATTTATAATATCGGATTTTTTTTTTATATTTGTTGTTCTCAATATTTATATCTCATTTGTGGTCACAAACCCTTATTGCTAGAATACATGATTGGTACCAAATAACACGTACAAAATTTTATTTATAAATGTAATATATTAAATGTAAGATGTAACATTTAACCGTGATTTTATTAATAATAATTATAACGTACCGTAATTTTAAAACTTATGTTAGGTAGGTAGGAAACATATGTTATTTTAATTTAAATTTCAAAAGTTTAACAACCTTATAAACAAAAAGATGTTATAATTTTGACTATATTTAACGTTTACAAAGTGTTGGTATTTTCCTTAAAAAATATGGTAATGATAATTTCCTTCTAATGCAATTATAGATAAATCAAATTTTATTAAACACGATTTTCAGCAAAATGAAATATGGTAATGATAATTTCTTCCAAATTGAAATATTATAAAATTAATGGCAAACAAAAAATCAGACATTGGTAACCTAAATGCATCATTACCCCTCACCCATCATCTCAAACATCTATTTCACTTCTTTATTTTTCTATTTAGCATAAAAAGATTTGTTTAGTTCTTGAGGAAACCCATTGTGGTCTACCAAATATCAAGTTCCGGGAGATCATACCTTTGTTGCATCATATCCTAATCGGTAACTTTACCACACTTACTTTCTGTTTATACGTTTATTTTGTTACGATTCATCAGGTAGTTTGTAATAAATTCTTCAATCAGAATGCTAATCAACATTTTTTTGTATTTGTTTTACATCAACAGATATGCATGTTATTTGATCTGAAAATTCTTTGTTATAAATGTCTTTTTAGTTACTCTTTTCATAAAAACTGGTATATATTTAGTTTTTAACATTATAATTTATTTAATCAGTTTCAGATTAGTTTTTTTTATGTCTGTATGGATGCAAAGTTGTAGTTCGTTGAACATATCTAATATCAATTATCATGATTAATCTGAAATTATTGTTTCATTTGCAGATGTTGTTGTTTGTTTCCATTTATGGTTATTAACGAAAGTATTTTGAAGTTTGTATGGTATAACTTGCATAAAGTACATGTTTAAATGTGGTTAACCGTTAGTGGAAATTGGGGGTTATACCTTTAAACTGCAATTTTAATCTCATTCTTACTATCCTCTGGGAAATAATTTTGTTTTATTTTAAATGTTAGATGTTAGATGTTTGATGAGTGTTTTCAGAATTTACTGTGTTTATTCAGTGTTAGATTATTTTTTTAGGCCTATATGGATATAATCTATAGTTTCTTCAATATATTTAATATTATTTTTTTGAATTAATGATATATTATTTTATGATATTCGGATTGTATTGTTTGAATCTTATTTAGTATAAAAAGTGTTTTTATTATTGTAATATGTCGGTTCCAAAAACTGCATCTTTAACTGTAGTTATTCATTTCATTTATTTTTTTTTTATATGATGAATATATATTGATATTTAAGAACATTGATATTGCTCACTTTCACTTAACAGTTGTTTTAGTTCAATTGCTGGTTGTATTCATAATGGGAGACAATTCCGATGATGAGGTTGTTGAAGTATCTCGTGATGAGTTCATTCACAAACTAGACGAGGTAATCTTCTATTATCTGTTTACACATTATTTCTTAATAGTTATTTGACACTAATTATTCGCATACTGTCCTTTATAGGACATACATAAAGATTATGGCTTCATGTTTTCACATGAAGAACCAAATCTCCACCAGGTAATCGTATACTTCTATAAATGTCTATGTATACATAAAATTCATATTAATTTAAAAAATCACAGCTAATTATTTAACTTAAGTATGTTAATGTAAAATGTGTTATTGAATCAGGATATTTGCATGCAAGAACTGAATTCTATCAACATAAAGGAGGGACTTGGAGAACCAAGTAATGTTAAACAACATGACGTTTATTTCACTTCCAAGGGAGTTATAGCTGAAGGATCCCCATCTGTCACAAAAGATGTAAGTTTATGAATTTTTACAATTAATCTTCAATTGTTAACAATAATATGGTTATCAATTTTAAAACAACAACTTTTTCCATCATAAAGGTAAAGAAAAATGTAAGCTCTGTTGGTACTTCCAAGTCTAAGAAGCGTTTACCTGGAAAGAAATCTGGAAAACACAATATACCTGAAGATCCGGAGTTTTTTTAACTTTACACGTAGAGGGGAATACAGGCTGGTATTTTTTTTTGCTTAATCATTCTTTAAATTTACATTGTTTGTCTTTATTATTTGATGTCTAAAATTAATGGTTTTTAATTCACGTTGTTACATGCAGCGTCTTCCGGCCCTGGTATCAAAACGCGCAGGGTTTACAAAGAAGCTTCATACACTGAAGTTTGAAAACCTGCAGGGGCAGGTTAGTATTTATGAAGTCAAACCAGAAAAAAATGGGAGTGCATCACGCTATTCAGTCATAAACTGGCCTATATTTATGGCGGAAAATAATTTGAATGATGGCGTCATGCTTGATTTCACTTATGTGACTTCAAAAAAAACCGTCATCTTAAAAAATGTCCGCTCTGTCTAATCCAAAGTGCACCTATCTTTTATAAGCTGTCTTTTGAACAACTGTTTGGTCTTTCTTTTGTTAACTATCTTTTGAACATGTACCTTTATCGACTTTTTTGATAATAGACTTTTGTATGGTACTTAACTTTTGTGTATATCGTGATTGTTTATGTTTAATACTACAACTAAAAATTTATTACAAAATTGCAGTTCACTTTGTGACCAAAGATAAAATTAAGTGTCAACTTTTATATAGACATTTGTGTGCTACTTAATTTCATGCATTATGTTATTTATCAAAATAAACATTAAATTAAACGCATATTACTATTCCATTTAATCTAGAATAACATATTATCTTGGGATGTTTTTGTAAATTAACCTAATACATTTACTATACATATGGACATGTTAAATCTAAAAAAAAAATTTCAAAATGTATATGCAAACCGAGAGAAGATCAAATCTATATAATTATTAAAACAAACAATTTCAAAATAATATTCTAACTAAGTTCAACTATTTTAGCTTATTAAATTTTGTAAATGTAAATGTTTTAAATCTAGGAATATATATGTTCCAGGAATTTAATTTGTAAATAGAGCAACTATTAATAACGTATATATTATTGTTAGTTACTTTTGATATTAAAATCATAGACTACCAAATTTTTAAAGACTTTATTTTCTGAAGAGAATAACGGTTAATTTTGGTGCTTTTGACATAAATTTGAAAGAAAACCAAATTTTCAATGAATTGACTATCTTAAAATGAGTGACGATTAATAAGGTATATCGAATCATTAATTTTTTTCCCCTTTTTTAATCTAACATCTTAAATGGAACAAACTATTTTCAAACACATTATAGAAGATAAGACTTTGTATTTATATGTTTAAATTTATGCAATCTTTCTTAATTTAAAATATATAGTTTATATGGAAATTGCACAATCACATCGAATTAGTTACAATTATTTATTTATTTAAATTAATGTCGAATTTAAAAATACAATTAAGTACCTCATTTTGTAAACTTTCTAACTTTACAATTTATATTTCTTATGGAGATATGGAGATATATGGAGATGTCTCAATCACATTCAATTACTTTCGTATATTTATCTATTTTTTTGAACTACGATTTTAAAATTATATTTAGGTATATTATTTCCAAACTTACATAGCCTCATCTATTATAAATACCCTCCTCCTACCTTATAATTCATACACATCCAGCCTTCTTACCTTCTTTCATCGATACACACACAGAAGTATGGTTACTATAGATGTTATTATAATGCATCATTAGAACTATTGTCTAAGTAATATAAAATGTTTTTCTTGATCATTGTTATTGCATTTTTGTTTTAATAAAAATTAAATTGTTTATACTGATATTATAGTATTGAATGTTCATAGTTGTATTCTTTGCTGTTGCATACTTGCTTTTTCATATGGTTATATGTTAATCTTATTTAATGCTAATATGAATTTAAATTAAATGATAGTGTTGTAATCAGTTTATATAAAATAAATATATTTCAATATCACTTTTTTTTGTTTCAACATCTTGATGTAGATATGCTGAATTCTCTTAGTCACCTATTCTAAATTTACTATACGAACACTAACATCTTTTATATATACAAATATATATATATATATATATATTTTTAAGTTTATGTTCATCTATTATACTCAAATTCGTTATACGTTGTTAGCTTTTAGATGTTAGTTTTTACATCGTTACACATTAATATAAATGTTTTCATTATTTAAAGTAATAAATCGTTAATTTTTATTTTATATAATATAAAATAAACAAATACTCACTGTATAGTTCTATATCATTCAGATATATATACAATATTATTGCTGCATCCTATTGTTCAATATGAAGTTACAATTTAAATATATGTATCCTGTTAATTTTAAGTAATTGTGTAATATTAAATTGATTTCAATCTGTATACAATTTTTAATTTCTCTGAATGTGTATGCTATCAACCTTATGTGATCTTATTTTTTTAAATATCCCAACTGTATTTTTTTTCAATATATTCTTCGAAATTCATCTTTGGAAAGGTTGTCATCCGGAAAACGAAACTTAATTAGCACACCACGAATTACATCTCCAATACCAATTATGGATTTCAATACAGAGGAAATCGTAGATCAAGATCCGTTCAAGGGTCTTTCAAAAGGTACATGTCTAATGATTTGTAGTATAACCTCCGTAAACTATTAAATGTTACAAGTAGATAGTATTTTTCTTATTAAATCACTATTTTATTTGCTTTTTATTAATTTTGAAAACAGATTATTTGGATCATGGTGACCAATGCGTTACCTGTGAAGTATGTAACGCAAAGTTATGGGATGCAGAAAAAGGAAGAGGAAGAAGAAAGGATGGGAAAATGTGTTATTTCTTATGTTGTTCTTACGGCATAGTAGAGCTTCCAGATTACAAAGATGCCAGAGGAAGTTATCGGATCCTATTTAGTAACAAAAATAAGGAAAGCAAGCACTTTTTGAAAAATATTCGCCGTTACAATTCCATGTTCGCATTTACTTCAATGGGTGGTATGGTTGACTCAACGGTTAATAGAGGCAATGCTCCTTTTTGCTTTAGAATTAGTGGAGAAAATTACCATACAATTGGAAGTCTTATGCCAAACAACGGAGCGCAACCAAAATTTTGCCAACTATACATATACGATACAGAGAACGAACTTACAAACAGGCAAGCGATATTTAGGTAATTTCCATTGAATATTATTAACATTCGCATATTTATTTACATTATTCTTTTGTATTATATGTCAATCTTAATAATATTTGGTAACTTTTATTAACAGTCGTTCAGAGGATGCATCGTCTTCTTATTCTGCTACTCTTGATCGTAAGTTAATAGAACATATAAAAGATGTTTTAGATAACGACAATGAGTTGGTCAAAACTTACAGAAGATCTAGGGATTCTCTTCAAGACAGCTCTCATGTAAATTTGAAGCTTCGCCTAATCGGAACAAGAGAAAAAGATGGTCGGACGTATAACTTACCAACGGCGGGTGAGATTGCCGCTCTCATTGTTGGAGATATTGAAAATGTAATTGACAATAGAGATATTGCTGTTGAGACTCAAACTGGTACACTGAAGAGAATTAGTGAGTTGCACCCGTCATATCTCGCACTACAGTATCCGATTTTGTTCCCGTACGGAGACGATGGCTACAGAATTGATATCCCTCACAGAGGTGTCATTGATGTTGTTAATAAGAAACGTCCAAATTGTACTATGAGAGAGTTCTTTGCTTATCATATGCAGGATCGGATAAATCAGTTTTCGTTAATCTTGAATTCTAAGAGGCTATTCCAGCAGTTCTTGGTTGATGCTTATACTATGATAGAGAGCGAGAGACTTAGCTATATACGATATCAACAGAAAGATCTTAGGTCTGACACATATGAAAGCCTCCGTAAATTAAAAACACACGGTCAAGATGATATATCTAAGGCTGGAAAACGTATCTTCTTGCCATCTTCCTTTACTGGTGGAGCACGATATATGATGCAAAACTATTTAGACGCTATGGCTCTGTGTAAATGCTTTGGTTATCCGGATTTTTTTATAACCATAACATGCAATCCCAAATGGCCAGAAGTTCAACGCTTTCTCAAAGACACCAATCTCAGTCCGGAAGATAGGCCTGATATCCTTTCCAGATTGTTCAAAATTAAGCTTGATTCAATTTGCAAAGATTTAAAAAAGAATCATCTATTTGGCAAAGCTTCAGCAGGTACAGTTTTTAAAATACTATTGAAATTAATATTATGCCGTAAAATGTAACAATTTGTTTGGTTTTTGTAGTTGTTTACACGATCGAGTTTCAAAAACGTGGTTTGCCTCATGCCCATTTATGCTTATTCATGGAGCCTGAATCTAAATTACCTACGGTGGACCATGTTGATGCATTTATATGCGCAGAAATACTAGACAGAAATCAAGATCCAGAATTATTCATGCTTGTGAAAGAATATATGATACACGGTCCATGTGGTAATGCTAGGTTGAGCTCTCCATGTATGGTTGATAGGAAGTGTTCAAAAGGCTTTCCCAAAGACTTTCAAGATCATACTACACTAGATTTAAACGGGTTTCCATTAT
This sequence comes from Helianthus tuberosus, assembly GCA_030545235.1. Classification (NCBI taxonomy): domain Eukaryota; kingdom Viridiplantae; phylum Streptophyta; class Magnoliopsida; order Asterales; family Asteraceae; genus Helianthus; species Helianthus tuberosus. Next base: position 175,436,772 of record CM060366.1, on the reverse strand, counting down.
ACAGAAGGAGAAACAATGGCGCTTTTGTTGTGAAAAATAAAATTCACCTTGATAACAGAAGTGTGGTACCGTACAACAAAAAATTATTGAAAAGGTATCAAGCTCATATAAATGTTGAATGGTGCAATCAGGCCGCTTCGATAAAGTATCTGTTTAAATACATTAATAAAGGGCCTGATAGAGCCACTATAGCTGTTGTGCAAAGCGATAATCAATCTGAAGAACAAGTACAAGACGAGATAAAAGAGTATTACGATTGTCAGTATATATCAGCTTGCGAAGCATCTTGGAGGATATTTGCCAATGAAGTGCATTATAGAAGACCTTCTGTTATGAGACTTCCGTTCCATCTACCTGGCCAACAACCTGTTGTTTTCGGACCTGACGAGGATATTAACTATGTTCTAAACAAACCATCTGTTAAATCTTCAATGTTTCTCTCATGGATGGAACGTAATAAAGACCCAAATGACACGTTGGCCCGTACACTTACATATGTTCAGTTCCCCAATTTTTATGTTTGGAAGCTTGATAAGCGAGTCTGGGAACCTAGACAAAGGAAAACAGCAATTGGCAGGATTCATTCCGTCCCTCCGTCACTAGGTGAAGCTTATTTTTTGAGAATTCTGCTTAACAAGGTCAGAGGACCAACATCGTTTGATGACATTAAAACAGTTAATGGTCATGTTTACGATACATATAGAGATGCTTGCTATGCGCTCGGTCTTTTGGATGACGACTCCGAGTATGTGGAGGCAATAAAGGAAGCAAGTTTATCAGGAAGCGCTTCATATATTCGTAATTTATTTTGTACCATGCTGTTATCCAGTAGTCTTTCTAGACCTTAGGTTGTTTGGGAAAGTTCATGGAAATACATGACAGACGATTTTTTATATAGACTTCAGAAATACCATCGAGTTACAGGTAAGTTTTGTTTACAATAAATGTTAGTATTTATATTATCAAATACATTATTTAATGTTTTAGATATTATTTAATCTCGGTTATGTTATTATGATGAGTTTGATATATTTTTCGTATTGCACGCGTTATCAATTCCGGAGCACCAACTGAAAAACTATGCTTTGTGCGAGATTGAGAAGTTTTTACTGCGAAATAATTCATCCTTGCGAAAATTTCAAACAATGCCATTTCCAGATATGTCGTCTTCAGGTAGTTCAGATAGTCGTTTGATATACGAGGAGCGGGACTATGATATAACACATCTTGGAAATCTTTACGATAGTCAGTTGACAATGTTAACTGATGAACAACGCTCTGTGTTTGAAGAAATTATGGCAGCAGTTAACGGTGATAACGGTGGGATTTTTTTCCTTTACGGCTATGGTGGAACAGGTAAAACATTTCTATGGAAGACATTGTCCGCTGCAATTAGATCAAAAGGTCAAATTGTCTTAAATGTGGCTTCAAGTGGAATTGCATCGTTGTTGTTAGATGGTGGCAGGACTGCACATTCCAGGTTTCACATACCTTTGAATCTTACTGAAGACTCTGTATGTAATATAAAACCAGAAAGTGACGTGTCTAAATTACTGCATGAGACAAAATTAATAATTTGGGATGAAGCACCTATGGTACACAAACATGCATTCGAAGCACTGGATAGAACACTGAATGACGTTTTCAACATCGACCAATCTCTCAATTCAGACATACGGTTTGGAGGTAAGGTAATTGTTTTTGGTGGCGATTTTAGACAAATATTACCTGTCGTTCCAAACGGTGGAAGACAAGAGATTGTTAATGCCTCCTTATGTTCATCTTACTTGTGGAGTAAATGTAAATTGCTAAGATTAACAAGAAACATGAGGTTAATCGTTGGAAGGTCGACGGTAGATATTGAAGAAATAAACAGTTTTGCCAAATGGCTTTTGGATTTGGGTGAGGGTAATGTTGGTGGTCCAAATGATGGGGAAGCAACTATTCAAATACCACAAGATCTTCTTATTACTGATGAAGCCGACCCAATTGCAAGTTTAATTGATTTTGTTTATCCATCAATCTTGCAAAACATCAACAACCATAATTATTTCAGTGAGCGCGCTATACTTGCACCGAAGAATGATGTTGTGCATGAGATTAATGACAGGTTGCTATCAATGTTTCCTGGTGAAGAAAGAGAGTATCTTAGCTCTGACAGTCTTTGTCCGACCGAAGATGTAAATGCTACACAACAAAGAATATACTCTCCGGATGTGCTCAATGGTCTTAAAATATCAGGCTTACCAAATCATAGGTTGGTGCTAAAAGTTGGTGTTCCAGTAATGTTATTACGAAATATTGACCAACGGAATGGTTTGTGCAGCGGTACAAGGCTACAAGTAAAAAAGCTGTACAACCGTGTAATAGAAGCCGAGATAATATCTGGTGCAAATATTGGTACTTCTACATATATACCTCGAATTAATTTGATTCCTTCTGATAAAAAGATTCCTTTTGCTTTTCAAAGGAGGCAATTTCCACTTTCCGTATGTTTTGCGATGACAATAAACAAAAGTCAAGGCCAGTCACTTTCGAGAGTTGGTTTGTACCTGAAACAACCCGTCTTCTCTCATGGTCAATTGTATGTTGCTTTGTCAAGGGTGAAAACAAGAGATGGGGTCAAACTACTCATACTTGACAACAATGGAAAACCGACAGATAAAGAAGTAATGTTGTTTATAAAGAGATTTTTAACGAATTGTAATTGATAAATGTATAGCATTGCTTCTAATTAACGACTAACATTTGATGATTTGTGATTGTTGCATATTCATGTATTTATATTTAAACACTCTTCCTAATAAATTTTATTTCAATCAATTGATTTATTCGTAATCCATACACAACATTAGAAATAAAACAACTAATATCGTGTATAGAGAGATTTTCAACGATTTTTGATTGTTGCGTATTCATGTATTTCAATTTGTGGTTCAAATCTTATATATTTGTTCGTGTTTTAACTGTTGATTATATCATAAAGAACATGGGTAAAACATAAACCCTAATAATGTAAATTCAATCATGAACAATAAAATAAGAGGTGTGTACCTGATTAGCCAGTCACCACACCAGAGAGGGAAGTAGACGTCATGTTCGTTAGATTGATTCGGTTCCCCTTTAGGATGTATCTTCTTGATGGTAGTACCGAGTTCTTTAGGGTTGAAGAACTCGTAGTAATGGAGAGAGAGGAGGGGCGATTTTGAGTGTGATGTTATGAATGTCTAACCCTAATCCCTCTCTAGTAATCTCCTTATATACACCCAAGGGGAAACCCAATTAGTTAATTAGGGTAATCTGGCCCATCAACAATTACCAACTAATTTATTATAGGTTTTAATATATTTTGATCCAAATAATATAAATGATTATAATGGCTACATAATTAAATATAATCATAATAATTATATTTAATCTTACATTCTTCCACTTAGCCGAGTAATCATTTATCATGAGTATTAGATTAGTCTGATCAGAAGTTAATACTCATTTTAGCTTTAAACCAAGAACCGTAGCAGAGAAATACAGCCGTTGAATCATTACGCGATTCAGGACCCCCATTAGTCATACTACAGCCTCAATTTAAAACCTAACAGTTATGATCAAAATACTAACAAGCCCTTTAGCGTTTGATTTGTATTTATATTTGTCTATATGTCATTACACCGGCAGAACATATGTTAGAGACATACAAAATCAAACTGATGAGGAATATTAAAAGTTAATCATTCATAGTACGATATGCAGTTGTACATAGTCATCAATAAACCCGTGATTATTATAAGCGCTTACATAATAGTTATGGGTGATAGACTTTTAGTTATAGGATCCTTAAGCATATCATGAATGCATTCGATACAAAGATTTAGTTTCCTCAATTCGTTCATAAACGAATAATTAATTGCGTATCGAAATTTAATGCAGCACCTCTCGAACTGTTACTGTTCAAGGAGACATGGTAGCTGACTTTATCACAATAAGTCTTCAATATATTAATTATATAGAGTTAATAAACTTATGAGTCCACTGATAAATTTCCAACAACATTTAGTGACTATATTATGTCGTTATAACTTAGGTTGTTGATATCAGTCTATTATGACCCCTCCATGAGATAGGTTTTGTCTGTTGACATAAAGATATACCCGAAATTACATTTTGTCATCTTTGAATATTACAAAGTTAGAGTAATAAACCGGTTTGAGTTCTCACTTCTTCTTTAAATTATAGCCTCTCGTTTCTTTTAAAGATATTGTAATACTCTATTAGATGCTTCACATTAATCTAGACATATCTAGTGTGTTGCAATGTGAGTAATATCTAAACGAGTATAGACTTAAACTTACATAAGGCTTCTAATTAATGAAGCGTAAGAAATAATCTCATTTATCCTATTATCCTCTAAAGGAGAGCAGTATTGTTTGTTACATATGTAAGGACCAATTTAATGTTAAACTTATGGAACGGAAGTAATGTCCCATTTGGTCTATCTCAACATGTTATGATATCTATTATGTAAGAGATATCTCTGAGATCTATTATATCAAAGTTTGTGTTAACAATGCTTTGACGTATGTAACATCTACTTGTCAAAAGAATATCATCTATATAGACAAAGTTTATCTTAGTTGCTCCCACTCATCTTGAGGTAGGTACATTAATCCACTTAATTGTTGATGAAAATAATTACGTTAAGATTTCATCACATTATGACGTTTGCATTAAACCATACATAGATTTTATTGGCTTATAGACAAACTGTTCTTTAACCTTCAGTTTGGAACTTTCAGGTTGTTTTATGAACATGTAAATATGTCAGCCATTTGTTAGGGAAAATTGTTTTTAATGTTCATCTAATGTAGCTTTAAACTATTATAAGCTACTAGAACAGTGATGATCCTAAAAGAAATCTTTTGTTAGATATGTAAGAAAGATTCTTTAATAATATATCTCTTCCTGAGTATAACCTTTGACAATCAATCATGCTTCTTTGTGTCTTAACGTTTATATATTAGGATTTGGTTTAGTTATGAACACTCTTAAGTAATTCAATCAAATCCCAAACGTTATGCGAACACATAAAATCAGTTTTACTAGAAAACTATTTTATTCAATTAAGAAGATTGATTGACACTAATGGCTTAATTAGAAGAGATAGGATCGGTAAACTTTTCCAAAATCCATTTCAACTTCAATTAGGGAGGTTATGTAATCATCAAAGTTAGTAGGTTTTTAAACCTAGATGACCTCCTGAGTTGATTATTGGGTTTGTTAGAAGTTTCATTTTTATGGATTAGCTCTTGGTTAGGTTGCTATCATTTTAAGGATTCTAAGTTTGTAAGAGTTGGTGTAGTATGGTGTACAAGGGGTGTAATCGGAGTTAAATTCGGAGTAAAATTTAATGACACTCTTCCCCCCGCCTCTTGTATTCCTTGCAAGTCATGATAAGGACTTTGACTGCTCCCACTGACCTTAGAAATCCTTAGGAACTCAGCATGCTTAGGGTCAATATTTAACGACCAACAAATTCTAATAGAGAAAACAAAATTAATGACGTTAGTCGTTGTAGTTTCTCTTGTTGAGGATTATGTTAGTTTAGGTAAGAAATCTAAGTGTGCCAACAATTAAGCAACAATGAAACTTTTGTAAGTGTAGCATTAGATTTTAATGAGACAAGTTATGATAGAACAGTGTCAAGATGGAGCTGTGTCTTGTACAAGAGGTGTAAATTTAGGTAATGTAAAATTTTCACTCCCCCACCTCTTGCAACTATTACAAGTTGTTTTAAAACACTTAATGCTCCCACTGATCTTTGATATCTCTAGCAATGCTACAAGAGAAGTTTCAATGAGGTACGTGACGTGGGAACCTATTATATATATGTTAGACTTTATTGGATTTCCTTAATGTCCAGATGTCATAAGAAAACTCAGGGACATATCTAATAGAAATCTTATTAAGTATATATATGAATAGATTTCTTTAAGACCATGGGCCATATGCGGCAAAATTTAGATACAAGTTGATAGTCTTTTAAATGATAAATGAATTATGTCTGAATATTCCGTTTGGAATAAGTTCCACTAATGTCAGTGAATGACTTAAGATGGACCCATACTTATTCCTTAAGTAAAGTCATACTTAGGGCTTTAACGTCATGATTTAAAATCACTTAGAATGAGATTAGTTTAATAATCATCCCCATTAACCATGTCATGATTTCTCATGAATTTCGGTTATAATAGATGAAATTTTTAGGTTTCATTTTCCTTTTGTCAAATTCTCATTTACATGATGACAAAAGTTGTGAAAGTGTAAGGTATCATCTAGTTTTATCTTAGTAATGTTTCAATCCAGATATTTAGAACAAATAAGATGAGAGTTTAAGATAAGTGTGACTTTATGTTGGTTATGCAAACCTCACAACCTTCATAACATTGCTTAATTATGATACTATATTCTGATTAATACTCAGAATATATGTACGGTATCGAAAAACGTTGTTAGAAGACTGCTTATTATTGTCCTTATAGCCTTAACATTTAATTTTGTCACTAACTCTCATGTAAGTTATTTGTTAACTTCTGGTAAGGAAACGTTTAAAAAAAAAACTAGAGTCAACTAATCATGTGTTAATAGGAATATTATAATTAGTAGACTTAAATATCTTTAATAAGTGACTATCTAATTAATTCATCCAACTGTTCTTTAGAATAATGGATAGTCTCGTTGCTTATGTTTAGTCTAATGACATAATTATGCAGTGAGATTTTCCCTTGAAGAACCTTAGAGGTGGAATTAACACTTGTAATTTGTCTATGGACCTTAGAACAATCATCTTTTAAGGTTTTAAGTGGTTGTAAGGTGAGTAACAACTTATTTTCCAGCTTCAAACATTTATTTCTTTGTACATATGTTGCTTATCAACACACTCATTATACTTTGGTATTTTTGAGTGTTATAGTTGATTTATAAGGCATCAAATTGTACAAGTGAAAATCTTAATATGTAATGTACTGGAAAATGTACTTATTTCCATGCGTAAGCCCTTAACTTTATGGGTCATGGTATTATACATTATTATGTATTCACATATACCACTTAACTTTATAGTTTAGAATTATAAAAGAAGGCATGCATCTTAGGAGTTCTAGTGATTATTCCATATATAAGAGATTAGCCTTAGGAAAGACTTAATCTGAAATAACTTTAGTGATAGCATTATGTTAGAGAGTTCTTGATTATCATAAGAGACATCATGTTCGATTTGTCCTAATCATCATGCACTAATTTTCTTCTTTATAATCTTTATCAGAAGAGAGCAATAGGATTATCGTGTCTTAAGAAATAATCAAGGATTTAATTTAAGAGTTAATTCTAATAGAAACTTTAAATAAAGCAAACATTTTAGGTTTAGGAATTAGAGTGGATGAGATATATGTAGAAGTAAATTATAGTGAGTAAAATTATGGGTACTAAGAATAAGACAGACGAAATGATCATAAAATTAATTAAGGATCATTATGTGAAGAGGTTGTGATATGTCTATTACTAACATCAAAATAATAGACTTATTTAAAGTTCTACTTAAACGAAGACAAATCAGCTTTGGCCAGAAGTGTAATCATTTAAGCATGTGTGCAAAGTAATCGTGACAAATCAGCTTTGGCCAGAAATGAGACAATTACTTTAGTTATGCACTTGTTAAGTATGCTAAACATAAATGAATTAAATCAGCTTTGGCCAGAAATAAGACATTCACGTTTGTAATGCATAATTAACATAGCTTCTATAATACTTGAACAATAAATAGATGCATTAAATCAGCTTTGGCCAGAAGTGATACATCAGAAGCTCATTCAAGTTAAGCCATTTTGGTTTTGTAAAACATTATTTGATCCTTATTAATTAACTAAGTATCTACAAAACCAATTATTTAATAGTAAATCACATTAAACAGCCTAATAAAGTAATGAGGTTGAGATATCAAGTTAGTCTTAGGTCTCGAGTGAGATCTCGACTCAGTTATGAGATCTCGACTCAGTTATGAGGTCTCGAGTGAGATCTCGAGTGAGGTCTCGACTCATCTTGAATCATTATGAGGTTTCGAGTCATTAAGGTCTCGAGTCGCAACCATCAGATTGCGAGTCACTAATGCCAGTCGAAACCTCAGTGGTCTCGAGTCGAAATCATGGTCTCGAGTTGTAAAGATTGAAACCCTTTATAATTTCGAGTCGCAACCTTGTGGTCTCGAGTCGAAATCTTAGTCTCGACTCGTTAAGGATGATCTCGAACCTTCTGTAAATAGCTGTTAGTGTGATAAGGTTGAATCAGCTAATTTTAAGGGATTTTTATTATAATTTCAAAATATCTTATGTGTATCTATCCAAGTTAATTATTCGATTATAATTAAAATTATATTTTTATTCGAAACTTGGAGATAAAAGATATATAGTTTAAAAAAAAAACATAATCAATTGATAGTGTTATCCCAAAATAAGAGGATTACTTCAAAAAACAATATTATTCCTTCTATTATGAAACAAAATTGTTTCGTTTATTGGATTATAAAGTCTATGTCTCCAATTGAATTATTATTATTAATTCATAATATAACAGAGAAAGCTTCGACAATAATTTTCGCAAACAATATTATTTATGATGATGCAAGATTTTGATCATCATTAAGTTGCATATAGAAAACAAATCCAGTGAGATCAAAACTAAAAAATTAATGTGCATATCATCGCAAATCCAATGAAAAGTAAGTGGGGAATAGGAAATCATAAATTAATGTTAATTTTCAGAATCCTTCATGATGAGCCTTAAAATTGAATTAGTTTTTTTTTTTTTTTTTATATGTGATAATCACCAATAAATCGTATAATATTCATTCACTGAAATTTAATGATTTTACCTATGAGATTTGCGAATTATATACAACGCTGGATATAATAATTTAATTCAAGTTTCGGAAAATTGCACATCAAATAAATACATGATTAGATTGATATAACCAACATAGCTCTGATACCACATGTTGATTATATCATAAAGAACATGGGTAAAACATAAACCCTAATAATGTAAATTCAATCATGAACAATAAAATAAGAGGTGTGTACCTGATTAGCCAGTCACCACACCAGAGAGGGAAGTAGACGTCATGTTCGTTAGATTGATTCGGTTCCCCTTTAGGATGTATCTTCTTGATGGTAGTACCGAGTTCTTTAGGGTTGAAGAACTCGTAGTAATGGAGAGAGAGGAGGGGCGATTTTGAGTGTGATGTTATGAATGTCTAACCCTAATCCCTCTCTAGTAATCTCCTTATATACACCCAAGGGGAAACCCAATTAGTTAATTAGGGTAATCTGGCCCATCAACAATTACCAACTAATTTATTATAGGTTTTAATATATTTTGATCCAAATAATATAAATGATTATAATGGCTACATAATTAAATATAATCATAATAATTATATTTAATCTTACATTAACGTGTATGAAATTATAATATTTATGTTAACGGTGATATTAAAGATGTTTCCTTTTTGCATCCCGTGAAATTCACGGGTACTTAAACTAGTATTATATTATATTGTATGGCCCAACTTATATTTTATTGGTCCACCAAATATACAATTGAAAGTTTGAAAGTACAAAACCCTAAGCATTATCACTTATCAGCATTCAGCGCCATTCCTGATCCCATTTTCTCCGCCATCGACCAAGCGCCGCTCTCTCCTCCGCTCCCTCCATCGTTCCTCTGTCAACACTGTTCCCACTCATGTAAGGTTCTTTGTCACATTTTTGGGTTCAATTCGGTGGTATTTTTCTCCAATCGCATTTTTGGAGTCAAAGACTTCGAGGTTAGATTTGGACAAATCGAAAAGATTTGGACAATCGCACTTAGTATAATGAGTAGAAATAAGTTGCTGCTTTGCTGCTATTAATATAATATGATATACAATTCACAGCTGCATTAATTTTATAATGAGTAGAAATAAGTTGATGCTTTGGACAAATCGAAAAGATTGGATATGTAACCGGTGCTTTTTTTGTTTATCTTGTTTTGTTTTTCTTCGAGGTTAGATTTGCCCCTCTTGCTAGTTGTTGGCCACTGGCCAGTATGTTTTGGCCTCTGTATGTTTTCATGAGATATGCCAAATGATTTTTAATAAATAACTAATGCTTAATATTTAAAGCTATATCCTAAATTTTGATTATTTATCATAAACTTTTATATCCTAAACTTTAACCCAGTGGCACATTCAAGTGGTTTGAGCTATGAATCTTTTATTCTTTTCATTTCATTTTATAACTTTTTACAAATAACTAATCATCTATATATATCACTAATGTCTCGTTAACTGTTTTAAAGCATGAAATATGATTATATTGCTTATTGGTGCAGATGTCTAATATCTCCTCTAGCAGTCCATTCTTCTCTGATGAAGATCAATATTTAGAACTCCATTCACCATTCGGATCTTCAGAATTCCAGTCAAGCGCCGATACCCCAACAATGGAAAATAATCCAGATGTTGTTATTGTTGGTGAAGAAGGCAATGAAGCTGTGCATGCTACAACGGCTGGTGTAGAACAAGCAAATGCCGCTAACAATGAACCAGAACCATTCACTAAAAGAGAAGAAAGCACACTTCTAGTGTTTGGGAACACTTTCGTGAGATAACATTGAAAAATGGAACTTCAATACACGAGTGCATCCATTGTGGGGAGAAAGTCAAGAAATATCAAGATGGAACAACCACACCAATGAAGAGGCACATTGATCAATATTGCCCGAAATTAAAAGCTGTGGATAAAGGTCAGTTGAAGTTGAAGGTTCCGCATGGAAAACTGTTTCTTCGTCAACGGTTCAAAATTGGAAGTTTGATAATGCTAGAATGAGAGAAGTTATTGCTCATATGATTATGATTCATGAGTTACCATTCAACTTTGTTGAGTATGAAATCTTTAATGTTGTGATGAAGGAAGCAAACCCGGCATTTATCAAGATCTCTCGTACAACAGCTAAGCAAGATTGTTTTTCTAGTTATGAAATTGGTAGGAAAAGAATTCAAAAGCTACTAAATACAGTTAATCGTGTTAGCATTACAACTGATATGTGGACATCAGTTCAAAATATTCATTACATGGTCGTGACATGTCACTTTGTAGACTCAGAGTTCCAGCTACATAAATTCATATTGAACTTTGTTGATGTACCTCCACCCTATACCGGAATTCATATATATGATTGTTTGTTCAAGTGTTTGAAAGAGTGGAATATAGAGATGAAAGTAGCTTCTTTGACGGTTGACAATGCTAGAACTAATGATGTGGTGGCAAAGAACTTAATGGAAAACGTATATCTCAAAAACAAGCTTGCAATTGATGGACAATTGTTTCATGTGCGATGTTGTGCGCATATTCTTAACTTGTTAGTTCAAGATGGTTTAGTAGAAATTAAAGGCATAATTCATAATGTTCGTGAGAGTGTTAAACACGTCACTGCTTCTCCGGGTCGATTGCATTTGTTTTCTGAGCTTTCTAAGCAATTACAAATGTCAAAGAAGCATCTAATCATAGACGTTTGTACTCGGTGGAATGCCACATATGATATGTTGTCTACAGCCTTAGAGTTTAAAGAAGTATTTGTGAGATATGCTGACCGAGAACCTACATACAATACTTTGCCTAGTGATGATGATTGGAAAAAAGTTGAAGATGTTTGTTCATTCTTGGCACTTTTCAGTGTGGCAACAAAAATAATTTCAGGTATTACTAATCTTTTTTTGTGTTGATTCTATTAAAAAAATTATGTTTATTCATTGTAAACTATTTCCTTTGTATATTGTAGGCTCTGAGTACCCAACATCCAATCTATTTCTTAGTGAGTTATATGGGATAAAAGAAGCACTGGATGGTGTAGCTTTAAATGATAATGACTGCATGAAAGGTATGGCTGAAGAGATGAAAAAAAAGTTTGACAAATATTGGGGTTCTTGTAACTTGCTGATTTCAATTGGTGCTGTTATGGATCCAAGATACAAGATGAAGTTAATTGACTTTGCTTTTAAAGAAATTTATCTCGAGGAGAAGGCCAAGAAAGAGAAGGAGTTGGTTCAAAAAAATTTGGATGATTTGTTTAAAGAGTATGTCAATGCTTATAAAGAGCCTGGTGTTGGTTCTGATGTTTGGTCATCCAGAAATGTAAATGTTGAGAGCGGAAGTGGTTCCAGTTCTTTGACTTCTAGATTTGGTAAAGGTATCAATACTGGTAGTGCTAAGTATGCTCAACATATTAGAACTGTTGATTGTGTTGAAAGTGTGAAGTCAGAATTAGCTACTTATTTGGAAGAAGGAGTGTATATTTGCGAGCAAGGTGTGTATTTTAATGCTTTGGGGTGGTGGAAAGAGAACCAGTTGAAGTACAAAATTTTATCAAAAATGGTTGCTGATATCTTAGCCATTCCGGTCACCACCGTTGCTTCGGAATCAGCCTTTAGTGCTGGTGGGAGAGTTATTGACCCGCATCGTTCCTGTTTAGGAACTAAGACGGTAGATATGTTGATTTGTGGAGCCGATTGGTATCGCCATTACTATGTGTTGAAAAAAAGGAAAACGAAGGTAATATTCTTATTTTTTTCATCTTTTATATATGTTTTCTTCTTAAGAAATATACTTATTTTATTTAACGGTTGTAGGAAGATGAAGATGTCATACGTGTTGAGCTTACTTGATGATGGTTGGACGAATTCAAGTTTATTTTGGTTATAGACGATTTCAAGGTTATTTTGGTGGATTAAATGGAGACTTGAAGTTTAAGATGAAGTTTTTGAGACACTACTTTGTGTTAGTTATGTTTATAAAAATTATATGTTAAGCTACTCAAGTTTGGATAATTAGCTTGGTATATTTTGGGTGGATCTACTTAGTGTTTTTTTGTTATGATCATCTTCGAAAGTAAATATATGTTCGTTTGTGTTTGTTTATGTTCATTAACGTTTGTTTGTGTTTGTTTGCGTCCATGTGCGTTCATGAACGTTCGTTTGTGTTCGGTACCTAAATTAACAAACGAACACAAACGAACACGAACAAGTTCATTTCCTTAACAAACGAACACGAACAAACAATCTCGTTCGGTAAGTGTTCGTGAACTGTTCGTGAACACATGAAATCCTTAACAAACGAACACGAACAAGGCCGTGTTCATGTTCGTTCGGTTCGTTTGCAGCCCTACGTCTAGTGATAAACTCACTTGAGAATTGTAAATGGATTTGGGTTCGAGACTCGCAGAAGAGCTTTTTTACTCTTATTCTTTTTTTCATACAAGTCCATAAAACTTCCTGATACTTTCTGTTAATTTGTTTCTTATGGTACTTATTGTTTGTTTGTTTTTTCCCTTTTTTTCATGTTTGAAATCTAATTTTATTGATGGGTTGCAAGATCTTCAAATTATTTATTTATAATATGATTTTTAGAGAGGTTGTAGGGGTCCCAGATTTCTATTTCGCTTTGGGCCTGTAAAACGTTTGAGCGAGCCTTGATTATTATGAGTTAAATGCCCGGATAGTCCATGTGGTTTACCCTTTTTCACCTTTAGTCCCTAACTTTCTAAAATTACAGCTATAGTCCCTAACTTTTCAATTTTCGTTCCCGGATAGTCCTTGTGCCTAACATCAGTTACTTTTCTCAGTTATTATGGTGTAAAATGACAAAAATACCCTTTCTTTAAAAAGAGCAAACCATAAGTACTATCCACGCATTTAATAAATAAAAAATAAAAATCTAATTAGTAGGTGGTTTGAAGATCTGTATTATCTTGAAGTTTTGACAGAATAAACTAATGTGCAGGTGGTGGCACGATGATACTCCAGTGGTCCGTCAGTGATCCAAATTTGCCGTTCAAAAAAAAAAAACTAATGTGCAGGTGGTCAATAATGGCAGCACAGTTACCAGGAAGAACAGATAATGATATCAAAAGCTACTGGAACACAAACTGAAGAAGAAGATGACGATGAGCAACTTAATTACCATGCCTGAAATTCAACTCCAACTTCCCCTCTGTCTCCTCCGGCGATGAGAGAGAGAGAGGAAGCTGTAGAGAGAGAGAGAGAGAGTTAGACGAGAGAGAGAGAGAGAGAACGGTGAAAGAAAGGAGCCGGCCACCCTACTATGGTGGCACGGCGGCTGACAGGCGACGGAGCCGTCACTCCGGTAGTCCAGTAACGTCGATGTCAGCGGTGGTGGCGTTTTTACTTCGTTTCTAAATCACCGATTCCTCTCAAATTTGTTACAAAAATCCTTAATATCAATCATTTCAATATGAACAATGAGGAGAAACAACAATCGGTTGATGATCAATACGTAAATGATGAGAACAAATCATCTGAAGATTCATCATCGGTGAGTTGTGGAGAAGAACGTACGGATGCGGTTTCTAGAGATTCGTCGACACGGCGGAGTGGTAATGGAATCGGACTTGCGGATCGTTTGACCGATTTGTTTGTTGGTGCGGAAATAGCGATGATGATTTGTTGATTCATCGGAGCGCTCATGGAACGGTTATGCGGTGGCTACAGGCGCTTGATATGCAGGTCATGGGAGTGTCGTGCTGATGAGAGGTTGAAGCCATTGCCTAAGCTTAACGTGTCTGATGAGTGGTGGCTAATTAATTAGTTTAGCCAATTAATTAGTTGAACTGGAAAACAAATGCCAATAGGATGTGACTCATATTTGTCTTGGTTATGGAATGAGTAAACAGAATTAAAAAAAAAATTGAATTTGAAGAAATCAAAGTAGAATCGGCAGGTGAAAACATGGGCTATAAATCAAATAGTTAAATCGGCTTGATGGTTTGGCATGTTGTGTTGTAACCGTACCGAAAGATGGTGGTTGGGGGTAGATGGTGGTGGTGGTTGAAGGTGGAGATGGTGGTGGTGGTGGTGTGAAGTGGAGAAGATGAAGTGGATTGGTTGGGTGGGTGGTGGGTCCCACATAATTGTAAAATATTAATTATATATTTTTTTAATTTTTTAGTTATTAATTTGAAAGTAAGGATATTTTTGTCATTTTACACGCATCTAACACCAAAAACTAACCCTCATCCACGTCAGGTACTATTTGGGAACGAAATTCAAAAACTTGGGGACTATAGTTGTAATTTTAGAAAGTTAGGGACTAAAGGTGAAAAATGTACAAACCACAGGGACTATCCAAGCATTTTTCTCGATTATTATATTTGTATCATACTTTTTATAGTTCAGCTTTAAGCAACCTAAAGGTCCCATGGCTTTTACAATTTTCTTAAGTTTCCCTATTTGCATCTCACATACTTACAGGTGGGCCTGCGTGGGACAGACAGTTTCCTCTCACAAAGGGGGTGCAATCAGGAGGAGGGAGGGTGTGTATAGAATCAGCCTAAAAATATTTGCTTATTCTACTATTTCTTAGTGAGTTGCTCGTTTATTCATTTAAGGAAAATAACTATGGGGTAAGTAACATGTTATAATAATTATAATTAATTACGGAAATAATTGTGTCGCCTTAATTCTTTTTTTTTTTCTAATCAAAACGGAAACTAATAATTATGTCGCCTTAATTCTCTTTTTATCTAATCAAAACGGAAACTAATAGAAACAAGGATGAGTATCATGCTATAATAATTATAATTATTCTTGGCGGCTCTATACAAGTAAATTTAAGAGAAATAAATAATTTAGTAAAAGTATGAAGAACAAAACTATAATGTAAAGAAAATTATACAAGTGTTGCTTTCGTTCGAATAGGATATCAAACTAATTATCCGTTTTAAATAAGATATGATTAGATTAAAGAATTGTAAAATATATTTAGTTTACTATTTAGTATGAAAAAATAAGATTCACCAATTGCAAAAACTTTTGAGCAAAATATATTAAGCTTTAAATTCCTTTACAAGAGTGCACTAAATAAAAATAAAAAATAGAAAGGAGGCTTTTATCATAGAGTAAATTGCCAAAATCGTCCCCAGCTTTGGGCATTTTTGACATTTTGATCTAAAACAATTTTTTTATATAATATAGTCCTTCACTTTTGTGATTTTTTTTTTAGGGGGGGGGGGTAGTGCACGCACCTCCCATCCGCCGGAGTATTTCAACTCCGCAAGCTAGCTTAGCCCCATAGCTGCCTGGCGGTGATTACCCACGGTGAAGAGCCCCAACACCCCATAAGGGCATTGCCAGGAATCGAACCGGTGACCTCAAGAAGAGGCTGGGTGAGGCTGGCCAACTGGGATTTTTTGCTGTTTTCATTCAAACACCTAATTTGCATTATTTTTTCTATCAAACATTTGGATGAAAATGTCAAAAAATCCCAAATCTCAGGGACGATTTTGGCAAAAAAGTCGGACGTTTGTATGAAAATGACAAAAAAATCCCAAAAAATGAAGGACTATATGGTACAAAAAAGTTGTTTTGAATGAAAATGACAAAAATGCCCAAACGTTAGTGATGATTTTGGCAATTTACTCTTTATCATATCATTATCATGTCGAGAAAAATGTGTGGGATGGGTTGAGTCAAATGTCAAGTGTAAATGGGTTTCCTATTGTGGCAGAGCTTGAACGAAAACTCGTGGAGACCGGACTCTCAAAATCCTAATCGGTGGGGTCCGAACTCTTAAAAATTCAATATTTCATACTATAAAAAGTTTCCAAAATTTTCGTTGAAACTAAACACTACGAATAAAAAATCAGTGGAATTCAAGGCAATCCCTTAGCTCGTTCAAGTGAAAATAAGCATAGGTCAAATGTGTCGTTTAAAAAAGAGTGTCACCTTGATTATTGTAGCTTAAAACTAGTTAGATGCCCCGCCCGTGTTGCGGGGCGGTGGACGAATAATGAGCGAGTGTTAGGCAGCAGCTCATTGACACGAAAAACAACTAAATCGAGTCAACCAATTAAAAAAAATACACTTTTATATTTTTGATAAAAAAAACTAAAACAATGGCAATATTGTAATTTTTAACTGAGGGAAAGTTGTATTTTTTGACTGGGGTCAAATCGTAAATTGCCAAAAGCTAAAGTGATGGCAGTACTGTAAATTTGAAGGGGGGAAAATTTGAATTTTTAATAGGGAGAAATTCGTAATTTTGCACCTAGGGTAACAGCGTAATATAAATTTGAACTACGGGCACAATCGTAATTTTATGCTGGAGGCAAAAGCACATTTTTATTTTGAACCGAGGGCAAAATAGTAATTTTTAGTTTGGGGTAAAAGCATCATTTTATTTTGAAGGGGGGAAAAACGTAATTTTCAACTGAGGGCGAAATCGTAATTTTTTTAACGGGGAAAATTAACATTTTTTAACTGAGGGCAAAATCGTAATTTTTAGCTGGGGAAACAACATATTTTTATTTGGGACAAAAGCGCAATATTATTTTTAGCTGGGGGGCAAAACCGTCATTTTAAAATGGGTATAAAATAGTAAACTGGTTGGTCCAATGGGAGAGTGGCAGACGAAATCGTAATTTTGACCTGAGGGCAAAATCGTAATTTTAAGCTGGAGACAAAACCGTAATTTTTGATTGAGCTAGGGGCAAAACGGAAATTAAAAAAAAAAAAAAAAAAAAACCAAAAAAACAAAAATTTCAGCCGCCCATTTTGGCCAATGGAAGCCCACAGCCGACACTTCCTTTTGTAGTATAGTATAATATGAAAGATATGCAAATAAATTTCCCTTCGATATCTTTCATATGTTTGGTGTATATAAAATAACAAGTTTTAAGAGTTTAATACACTCAAAATATAATTTAAAAGTTTAATATGTTTCAAAATCAAATCTATTTTAATTAATACTTATCAAAATTATGGTATCTTTACTAAATTAATCAAGATTCAAACAAATTACACGAACAAATCTGTTCACAACTATCCTACTAAATCACCAACACAATGATCTATACACACTAATACTCAAACTAACTCATAATTGAACAAACAATGTTCAAAACT
The DNA here is from genome assembly GCA_030545235.1 of Helianthus tuberosus. Taxonomy (NCBI): domain Eukaryota; kingdom Viridiplantae; phylum Streptophyta; class Magnoliopsida; order Asterales; family Asteraceae; genus Helianthus; species Helianthus tuberosus. The sequence goes on along the minus strand of CM060366.1, from coordinate 175,418,768 downwards.
TTAGAACGGATTAGAAAGGCAATCTGCGAGACAATGAAGAGAGAAACCCTAGAACAGAATCGTTCAGAAGAAGAAGAAGTGAGTTGTGTTTTGAATGATCTGAATTCATATCTTTTAAACAGAAACGATACACGCCCTTTTATATTACCAGTAACGCACATGATATAACCCTAAGCCCACCGAACCCGCTCAGCCCATCAAAGCTTTATATCCGCAGATCCGATTCCATTAGCTCAGCTCATAATATCAGCAGCTTCCAGGTCTGTTTAAGCCCACCAATCCAAAGAGCCCAGCCATCAATAACAAACAGCAAAAACAACAAATATTAGAACTATTAATAATGTTATAAGGGGTTGAGTTATAATACAAAGTATTTAAAAATAAGAAGGGTAAGAAGCCACCAGAGAGTGACAAGTGTCCTAGGAGTAATTAAATGAAAAGAGTAATTTTGTCTACAAGAGGAAAGAGAATATGCACATGCAAGTCACATGTTATTTCCCCCCCAATTTTTAAACGTACGTAACTTTTTTATACATCATTTGTTTTTAAAAAAAATTATACCATAAAATCGAGCGTTTTTTTATCTTTAATATGAGTACCATATTGTTATATTTTTAAAAAAAAAATTCAAAAACCCAGTTGCATATTACCAAATGGACATAATGTAAAACACAATGTAAAGTAGATCAAAAACACAATCAATGACAACAGATAAAGACACAATGGACAACATACTAAAACACAATGACCATAACGTATAACACAATGGCGATAACATATAACACAATAAGTATCAGACTAAATAAAAACACAATTGATGACAACAGATAAAAGACACAATTAATGACAACAGATAAAAGACACAATGGAGAGCAGATGAAGACACAATGGAAAACAAACTAAAAACACAATACACAACAAACTAAAACACAATGAACAAAGATAATAAAAAAATTGAACAAATTATTAAAACACAATGGACAACATATTAAAACACAATGAATAGCATATTAAACACAATGACCTGAACTAATAACACAATTTATAGAAAACCCAGATATAACACCATCTTCATTGTGTCATTTATTGTGTTATAGGTTCTTATAAAAACGCAATGGATAGAACCCAAATTAACATTGTGTTATAGGTTTTGATAATAACACAATGTATAGAAACTCTACTGACCAAAACCCAGTTAAAAGACACAATGACCTGAACCTTTAACACAATGCAAAAAAAAACCAGTAAAAATGAAATTTTTTTATTTTATTTTTATATGATAATATGGTACTCATATTAAAGATAAAAAAACGCTCGTTATTATGGTGAATTTTTTTTTAAAAAAAAATGTCGTATGAAAAAGTTATGGACGTTTTAAATCGATGGGGGAATTGGCATGTGCCTTGCATGTGGAGAGAGAAAATTCATAAATATAGGATTCCATTTATGCCATTCTATTATCTTCTTTTCGCTACAACTAATCTCAACCCTCCAAATCTAAGATCAATGGACTAGAATCCTTCTTACCCTTCTTATTTATTTTATCCTTTGTATTTGATCCTAACCCATGTTATAAGTATTATTTTGATATTATACCACTAATTTGTTTGATATTTATGCAACGGACCCGATGTCTATATTTTTTAACACCTCCATCAGATGTATAGCTAAATATCAAACATTCACAACAAATAACATCAAATGCGTCATAACTCAATTACTTTTACAGTTTGATATATTTGTTTATTAATTTCAACTTTGCAACAAATAATATCATGAAACAAAATTCTTAATATCAACTTGAGATGTAATTGTATAATCTTTCAAACCATGTCAAAATAGAGTAATCAATTAGATCTAATCTCATCAAATCACCAATAATTCAATAAACTTCCAATAACACAAAAATCCATTGAATAAAACACAAAGGACTCTCATCCTCATGAACAAACATTGATTATCACTAAGATAACAAAACTTCTAACCTAACCTAACCTAACGACTACCACTGATTTAACATGAATCGATAACCTAAATTTAGAACCGTGAATACGCTCGAGAACAACATAGATGAAAACATGACGAATTAAGTTTCATCACAATGAAAAAAAGATGAAAATCCTGATTGATGAAACTAAACTCTATGTGTTTTTTTGGGAGAATCTATCTGAACCACGACTTGAGATATGTATAATGCATATATTTGTTAAGCTGTAAAAATTATACAGTGAACAAAATCAATCTCAATCAACTTTCTCTATAAACACTGACTATAAACATGATAATCTCTACAAAGATTACTTTTACAGTTTGATATATTTGTTTATTTATTTCAACCTTGCAACAAATAACATCATGAAACAAAATTCTTAATATGATCTTGAGATGTAATTGTATAATCCTTCAAACCATGTCAAAATAGGGTAATCAATTAGATCTAATCTCATCAAATCACCAATAATTCAATAAACTTCCAATAACACAAAAATCCATTGAACAAAACATAAAGAATTCTCATCCTCATGAACAAACATTGATTATCACTAAGATAACAAAACTTCTAACCTAACCTAACGACTACCACTGATTTAACATGAATAGATAACCTAAATTTAGAACAGTGAATACGCTCGGGAACAACATAGATGAAAACATGACAAATTAAGTTTCATCACAATGAAAAAAAGATGAAAATCCTGATTGATGAAACTAAACTCTATGTGTTTTTTTGGGAGAAACTATATGAACCACGACTAAAGATATGTATAATGCATATATTTGTTAAGCTGTAAAAATTATACAGTGAACAAAATCAATCTCAAACAACTTTCTCTATAAACACTGACTATAAACATGATAATCTCTACAAAGATCAACAAAGTCATAGATTCAATCATAAAAAATTGGATCTAATCTACACCGAATAAAATGACCTCGAGAAAGACACAAACAAACATAAGAGTTAACTTCATCACATAAAAACTTAATCTTGTGACACCCGGCTTTTCAGGCCGTACCGTACAATTGTAACACGTGTTGTGAATAGATAAAAGGCTATATTTGACTGATTACGATGTTTATATGTAAAATTTAATGAGTTGGTAAATTTAAACTTTGGTAAAGATTATGTTGGCAACGGTAAGATAAACGCTTATCGCGTAACGGTTAAAATGCGAAACGAACATCGGTGACCACCTGATCAGTGTTAAAATCCTAAAAATAGTCTGTTATGATTAGAATAGTAATTTTAATCATATTCGTGAGGAAAAATAAATTAAAACGTTAAGAAACTCTATTTTTTGAGTTTAAGCGTGTACCGCGCGATGTAGCGCGTATACCGACAAAATACTGTCAACACAGACTGTCAAGGCAACTGATAATCATTTTAGTAATAATTTGATGAGTTTATTACTATAGAATGATAAAAATAAATAAAAACGCTTAAATTCCTATTTTTGCGATTTTAAGCGCAAACCGCGCAGCACAGCGCGCATACTGCCAAATACTATCAATGCAGCCAGTCAAGGCAACTGGTAATTATTTTAGTAATAATTTTGTGTGATTATTTTTATAGAATGATAACAATAATTTAAAACGCACTAAAACGAGATTAAAACGCTAGATAAAATACCCGGAATCCAGTTAAATACCTGTTTAAAACCTATATGTATATTTATGTATGTGTCATCATGTATGTATGAGAGAGAAAGAGACAAGGTGGGGGCTTGTATGCTCACCTCTCCCTTCCCTTTTGCCACTTGTAGCTTCTTGTGGGAATCCAAGATATGATTAAGCATACTAAATCTCTAAAATCCTTACAATTCCAAGAAAGGAATTACAAACCCAATTCATCTTCTCTCTCTCTCAATGCATACGGCCGAACACCCCTCCCCTCTCTCAATTTTTGAAATTCCAAACTTGTTCTTGGAGAATCATGATCATTTCAAGTTTGTTTCAAGTCAATATGAAGACCTAAGAGTGTTTCCAAGGAGTTTCAAGCTAGAATCAAGTTCCATATCATCATTTTTGTCGAAAACCCACTAGAACCTTGAAGGTATAAAAACCATTTCTCTAAATTTTGTTCTTGGTTCATAGTGATGTTGTAAATCTTGGAAAGTTTCTCTTGATTCTTAAGATATTTCACAAAACTTGAAACTTAAACAAATAGGGTTTTAAAGAAAATAAAAATGGGTGTGTATGTATATGTATGTATAGCCGTAAATTTTTGTGTGTGTGTGTATGATTGTATTTTGATTTTTGATTGAGTGATTCTTGAATGATAGAATACATTCATGAATAAAAAATGTCAAAAAAGAATGCTCTAAAAGTGTTTCAGGATTTGAAAGGGATTTGATGAAAAGTGAACTTTTGGAGGTTTATGTAGATGTATATATTTCGTGTATATGTATGTATATGTGTTCTTGAGCATGATTAGAACATAAAAGAAAGATGATGATGATGTTGTATGAGTGCATTAGATGCACATACATGAACATGTATGATGATATGAAAGCATGAAATGATCATTTAAACATGATTTGATAAAAATAATTTTCGATCAGAATATAAACACTAAAATATGATTATTTTTTTGTGTTAGATGGTATAAAACTTTGTCATAAAGTTTACTAGCTTTGCATGTTGTACTTGGTGCTTTGTGAGTTGTAAAATACATGAAATCGCATGATTTATGTAACTTACACAAAAACTCCACTAATCTGAATATAATCACTATTTTAATCAGTAAATACCATGTATTGTGTTAAAATATCAAGTCATTTCGAGTTGGGATGATTGTAGTAATGTTTAACGCAAAACTATGCGTTAAAACGGTCAAAAATCAGCTTTTCGAACGATTTTTATGAAACTGATTTAGATCAGTAAGTAAACTGATATTTTTAGTCAAAAAATAAGTATTTTAACTAATTTTAAGTTTACTTTGTGTTTGGTTGGTCATACGTGACTTCCGACGTCCGAAAACGTTACCTAATTGCTAAAATACGCATTTTTCGATGAACACTAGTATGGGTAAATTTTGAGTGAACCTTATGTGATAAAATGTGTTAAGTGATTTAAACATGTAAATTTGATAATATGTTAAGTGTTAACTTGATAGTGGGAAATTTAGACTATGCATGTATACTTGTGCGTTTTGTGCGGTAGAAACCGTAAAAATCGCGTTAAATGTGTAACTTGTTTGTCGAGCATGAAAATTGATACATATGAGATATTTTATATATATTTGCTTTAAAAAAGACAAAATAGATAAGTTAACGAGATTACGCGTGTTAAGGTGTTAAATTATGTGAGCGTTTATGTATATATATTATGACACGCAAATCGTAGATATATTACGTATAAATGGAAGAGTTAACGGATTTACACAATAATGGTCACCAATAAAATCGTTCAAGTCGCAAAATCATAAAAATATATATATATGGACTCATATATATATTAACATGCCAACATAATAAAAAATGACAACTTTTTGAGAAAATCTCAAAGTTATTTGATAATTCTAAGAAACGGAGAAACTTAGGATTTTTGTGTTATGTGTACTGATTTAAAATCGTTCCTATATATATATATAATAGGACGTGTAGAAATCAATCTCTGGGATTGCGCTATTTAAAATACGCACCCAAAGGTGAGTGTCAGTAAACCCCTCTTTTCAATGCTTTGTATATATTTTGTGGGTAGAACACGCCAATAAAAGGGTTTAATAATGTTTTTGAAATAAAACATACCTTTTAATATAAAATATATATTTTCGTTGAAAATATATGAAATTTTATAAGTCATACGTTTCGAAGTAAAAACGTTTTTGATGAATGAATGTTGGAAATTGGGATGGTACGGTACTTTCTAGGCGAAACAGACCGTAATATTGGGACGAATGCCGGCTTGGGTCTCAAATGATGGATATTCAGGGGATTCGTACAATTACGTGTATTAAATTGTCATATTAGTAGGATATATATATTGTACGTGAGGCAGACATCATATTGTTCTCAAAGAGGACCCTGCGCCCTTGATGTCGTTTAATCATTTAAGTATTGCACGCGATGAATTGTTGGTAGATCTATCGGGTTGACAACCCCGTCGTGACCGGTCGCCCCATGTCAAGTCAAACGACGAATTTAAATTCTGTTTATTATCTAGCTTTGATTATCCCTGCGTGGTTAATATATAGTTCGTATCGTCTAGCTAACATACGAGTCTGAAAATTGACGCAATAATTTAATATACAAAACCTGGGCAAGAGTGCTATTGTCGGGTTGATGAACCGACGGAAGGCCCATGGATTTTATTTAGGAAGTAAAATGGACTTTCTAAAATTATATGGATGTTTTCAAATAAACACCAAATCAGAAAGTTTTCCTTTGGAATAATTTGTTTGTAAGTGAATATGTGAACTCACCTTCCTTTGTGTTGACACTTGATTTTAACGTGTTCTACAGGTACTTGAGTTCGGCTTCAGGAATTATGGCGTATCTTGTGATTGTTGATGCATGTTTTGTCATTTAAATATGTTGGACTAACTTTAAAACTTTCTAGGATAAATGTAATAAGATCCGTAAGGATCAAAGAAAATTTAACTATATTGTGGTTGTGTCATGTTTTGGGACGTCATGTTTAAAAACTTATGTTTTAATTAAGTTAATACGTCCAACAATTAAATGCATCAAACAACAAGATAGAAATGGGCACCAGCTTCTGTCACCACTACGTTTTATATTCCGCTGCGACGTTTTTGGGGTGTGACAGAAGTTGGTATCAGAGCCAATGGTTGTTAGCGAACTAGATGTTTTCGGAGGAAAACACTTGACTTCAACCGAAGAATTTTGAGATGTAAAGTCCAAAATTCTCGAAGCCAAGAATTTTAAATAAATATGGAAAATTTTATCATATGAAAACCCTTATGTGTTTACGTGCATACGTCATTTTCTGTTTATTTGGGCCTTATGTGTTACTATTCATATTGATCACACACTTACTTTGTACGGTTACGATGTGTCACGTCTCGGCCTATAGAGCCATTAGTAGTCCTGCTCACTGATACTGTCGAGCCTACACTTGAGATTCTTTCACCCGTCGTTACTGAATCGTTTGTTCTGATATTCGAGTCACGTGTTTTGCTACACCTCTTTTAGTCTACACTCGTCGTAGGAAGAAGACTCGACCCATTAGAGAGATCGCATCGACTTCGAGAGTTGAGACAACGTCCACTTTGAAGAGACAGAACTGGGTTTGGCTTAATCGTTCTCACTGTGATCGTCAGTTCACCACGTTACGCGGAGGCATGGAGACGATGAAGGACTCAGAGGGACAGATGGACTGATATGATGAGCTAGAAGAGCTTGTTAGGAAGATGTTGGACTTCCAGGGATTGAAGCGTTAGTTGTTGGTTGTTTCTGTCGTTTGTTTTGTATGTCTCATTTGATGAACCCTATTCATGGCTTGCATGCCAAATTTTCAGATATTTAGGAGGAAATTTCATATAGACCTATTATGGGTGTTGATGTAGACAAGCCGAATTTTGATTAGTCTTAGTACTAAAAATAGGCTTTGTAAATTTCTGGTATAAATATTGGATGGGTTCCTTTGATGCAAAAATTGTTCTCATTAATGTGTGGATATTATACATGCGCAATGTTAGGTCCACTAACATTTAATGATTGAATTATTTGTGGTTATCGTCTTATGTTGATATTATGTTGTAATAATAGAAACGACGAAATGCCGCCAAAAGCGAGACAGGGTTCTGGACTACCTATTACCCCGAAAGAGTTGGCATAACTCATAGCCCAACATGTTAATACTGCCATGGAACAGCACGATGCTAACCAAAATAATGGCCAGGAACGTGGAGTGATGCTCATGGGCATGGTTTTGGGGGGACACAGATCGGAAACCCATCAGATGATGTAATGATCGGAAAGTTTTAGTAGTTCCTGTGTTATGATATAATCGGAGTGTAATTCTGATTTTTCATTAACTTTGTGAACAGTACATAGATGTACACATAAAACAATCCAGGGTTGTAACCCAAGATCATTTGATGGTACCCTATGCAATGATGTGGCAACGCTATGCGTGATGTCGGGTCGTCACATCGGATCGACCATTCAAATAATTCCGCATTCCGAGCCTAGATCTGGGGATTCGCGAAAGCGAAAGTTTGAGAGTTTGAGAAAAGATACCGATGAGAAGTGTGATGAGAAACGTAGTTCAGAGAAAGCGTATGTGGTTAACTCTAGTGGTATGAGAAAGGATAATGCCTGGGATGGCAGGAGTAGTTCTGAGAGGAAGACTCACGAGGATGAGCGGAGAAAGTGCGCCAGATGTGTGGTCAGACTGGACATATGACTCGCGAGTGCTATGCTAAGAGTACATCAAAGAAAGATACACTCAAGGGATGTTTACGAGTGTGGTGAGCAAGGAGATTTCAGGAGAGATTGTCCGGAAATGAAGGGTCAGGATGCCAGAGGTAGAGCGTTCGAGCTAAACGCTGGGAAGGCACGAGACGAACTTGCTGTTGTTACCGGTATGTTTCAAATCAAAAACCAATCTATGTTCATACTTTTAATACCAAAGCTGACTTGAGTTTTGTTCGAAAAACTCTGAACCATTTTTGTGTTCACCAACAAGTAAGCTGAGTATAAAGTGCCCGATAGAACTAGTAATTGGTAAGTTGATAGAAACTAGCGAGGTCGTTCGCGATTGTAGTATTTAGTTAGGTGATCGTAGTTCTAGTGTTGGTTTATTTTCAGTGGAGCTGGGGAGCTTTGACGAAGATGTGAGGATGGATTGATTTTCCAAGAGTGAAGTGGGGACTATCGCTGGAAGAAGCTTGCTAGGATATCTCATCCTGATGACGGTAGAGAGGTGGTAGTTGTTCACGAAGAACGACCGAGTCGAGTGTCGAATTTTGAGTGTCGAGTGTTGATGGTTGAGAGTTGTCAGTTTTGAAAGGATGCTCGGGTGGTTGTAAAAGGGGCTATCTTGCGTTCTTAGTTAACGTGATGGATACGAAAGCGGAATGTAGGAATACCGGAGAGATTCCTATTGTTCACAATTATCCAGAAGTTTTCCTAAAACGACTTACCTGGATTTCCCCCTGCGAGACAGATCGAATTTCGGAACGATCTAGCACCCGGTGCTGCACCCGTTTGCAAAATCTCCTTATAGATTAAGCATCGTTTGAGAAGGATAGAAATGTCGAGTCAGTTTCAAGAGCTATTGGACAAGAGTTTCATTCGATCAAGTTTTTCGCTTTGAGGCGCATCTGTTTTGTTGAGAGAAAGAAGAATGGATCCTTCAGGATATGTGATGATTTCAGAAAGCTGGACGAGTTGACTATCAAGAATCGGTACCCTTTACTGAGGATTGACGATTTATTCGATCAAGCTACAAGGATCCAGTTGCTACACGAGGACCGACCTACGATCAGAATATCATCAGTTGAAGATTGATGACGAAGATATGCCGAGGACTGTTTTTCAAACATGAAATGGCCATTACGAGTTAATAGTCATGCCTTTTGACTAAATTAAAGTGCCATTTATATTCATGGATCTTATGGATAGGGTATGGAAACCCTAAATGGATAAGTTTGTGTGCTGAGGACTGTTTTTCAAACATGAAATGGCCATTACGAGTTAATAGTCATGCCTTTTGACTAAATTAAAGTGCCATTTATATTCATGGATCTCATGGATAGGGTATGGAAACCCTAAATGGATAAGTTTGTGATGATTTTCATCGACGACATACTTGCTTATACGCGAGCCAAGGAGAATCATGAGTAGCATTTGAAGTTGACTATGGAGTTGTTGAGGATTAAGGAAGGCGTGCATGTAGATTAGTCTAAGATTAGAACGATCAATTGATGAGAAGCGCCTGAGACCCCGTCGGGAGTATGACGATTCATGAGACTAGCGGAGATTTATTAAGAATTTCTCTAAATTAGTGCAGCCTTCGACATTAATAACCCCAAAAGGAAAAGGGAAATTGATTGGACATCAAGATAGTAGGAAGCTTTTCGGACCCTTGAAAGAAAAGTTGGGAGCATGTATGATGGACCCCGAAAGAAGTTAAGATACTCACATGCCCTTGGCAGAGTTATCTTACAATAATAATTAACACGCTAGTATTCAGGTTGCTCCGTTTGAAGCCTTGCATGGATGGAAGTGTTGATCACCATTTTGTTGAGCTAACATGACAAAGGACAATTAACCAGACCTTAGTTTATCTAGGAAACCAGCGACATGATTTGCCTGGATCGAGGGAAGGTTAAAAGTCGCCAATTGATCAATAGAAGGATTACATGGACAATTGAAGGAACTATTGCGATTCCAGATTGAAGATTTGGTTATGTTAAAGGAGTTATCTTGCAGAGATGCTATTAGGTTTAGCAAAGAAAAGAAGAGCTGAGCCACAATGATTAGGTCCTTTCAAGAGCCCATCTTGAGTTGGATCAGTCGTTTATAGGCTCAAGCTACCATAAGGATGGAGTAGTGTACATGATGTATTGTTTGGGTTCAGTTGAGAAAGTGTATAATGGTTAATACACTGATTTTGTTCTTTATATAGATCTGTTTGGAAGATAAACGGAAGTCTATCGAAGCACCTTAGAAGCAGTAAGCTAGAAGAGTTATGCTAATAACCATACAGGCGATTACAGTATTCTAGTCGTGTATGCGAATTATTGATTTGGCGATTTGTGGATATCTGAAATGAATACAAGAAGGAAGGAAAACGAGTTTATGAGATTTGATTCTTTCGAGAGCCCATCTCGAGTTGGATCAATCAGGTGTAAACTCATACTATCTTAGGTACAGGGTAATGTATATGTAAATATACGAATGTAGAACCTGAATTGGTGGAATTTTGACTTAATCTTCTTGATTAAGTGCTTGTAAATGTTGAACCTTGAAAAGGGTGGAGAGCGTTGAGATGTGACATTAGGAATTGAGAGTGTGTGTAATATAGGTCTACGAAGATTCTTTGTAAGAATCAAAGTTTCACGCAGAAACTATAAGACCATATTCATTAAACCTGTTTTTGCTGTTTCCACACAGTGCAAAAGCAAAACCTGTAGAGTAAAAATTTCGGGGACGAAATTTCCTAAACAGGGGAAGACTGTGACACACGGCTTTTCAGGCCGTACCGTACAATTGTAACACGTGTTGTGAATAGATAAAAGGCCATATTTGACTGATTATGATGTTTATATGTAAAATTTAATGAGTTGGTAAATTTAAACTTTGGTAAAGATTATGTTGGCAACGGTAAGATAAACGCTTATCGCGTAACGGTTAAAATGCGAAATGAACATCGGTAGCCACCCGATCAGTGTTACAATCCTAAAATAGTCTGTTATGATTATAATAGTAATTTTAATCATATTCATGAGGAAAAATAAATTAAAACGCTAAGAAACTCTATTTTTCGAGTTTAAGCGCGTACCGCGCGATGCAGCGCGTATACCGACAAAATACTGTCAACACAGCCTGTCAAGGCAACTGATAATCATTTTAGTAATAATTTGATGAGTTTATTACAATATAATGATAAAAATAAATAAAAACGCTTAAATTCCTATTTTTGCGATTTTAAGCGCATACCGCGCAGCACAGCGCGCATACTGCCAATTACTGTCAACGCAGCCAGTCAAGGCAACTGGTAATTATTTCAGTAATAATTTTGTGTGATTATTTTAATAGAATGATAAAAATAATTTAAAATGCACTAAAACGTGATTAAAACGCCAGATAAAATACCCGATATCCTGTTAAATACCTGTTTAAAACCTATATGTATATATATGTATGTGTCATCATGTATGTATGAGAGAGAAAGAGACAAGGTGGCGGCTTGCATGCTCACCTCTCTCTTCCCTTTTGGCACTTGTAGCTCTTGTAGGAATCCAAGATATGATTAAGCATACTAAATCTCTAAAATCCTTAGAATTCCAAGATAGGAAATACAAACCCAATTCATCTTCTCTCTCTCTCAATGCATACGGCCGAACACCCCTTCTCTCTCTCTCTATTTTTGAAATTCCAAACTTGTTCTTGGAGAATCAAGATCATTTCAAGTTTGTTTCAAGTCCATATGAAGATCTAAGAGTGTTTCCAAGGAGTTTCAAGCTAGAATCAAGTTCCATATCATCATTTTTGTCAAAAACCCACTAGAACCTTGAAGGGATAAAAACCATTTCTCTAAATTTTGTTCTTGGTTCATAGTGATGTTGTAAATCTTGGAAAGTTTCTCTTGATTCTTAAAGATATTTCACAAAACTTGAAACTTAAACAAATGGGTTTTTAAAGAAAATAAAATGGGTGTGTATGTATATGTATGTATAGCCATAAGTTTTTGTGTGTGTGTATATGATTGTGTTTTGATTTTTGATTGGGTGATTCTTGAATGATATAATACATGCATGAATAAAAAATGTCATAAAAGAATGATCTAAAAGTGTTTCAGGATTTGAAAGGGATTTGATGAAAAAGTGAACTTTTGGAGGTTTATGTAGATTTATATATTTCTTTTATATGTATGTACATGTGTTCTTGAGCATGATTAGAACATAAAAGATGATGAGGATGTTGTATGAGTGCATTAGATGCACATACATGAACATGTATGATGATATGAAAGCATGAAATGATCATTTAAACATGATTTGATAAAAATAATTTTTGATCCGAATATAAACACTAAAATATGATTATTTTGAAGTGTTAGATGATATAAAACTTTGTCATAAAGTTTACTAGCTTTGCATGTTGTACTTGGTGCTTTGTGAGTTGTAAAATACGTGAAATCGCATGATTTATGTGACTTACACAAAAACTGCACTAATATGAATATAATCACTATTTTAATCAGTAAATATCATGTATTGTATTAAAATATCAAGTCATTTCGAGTTGGGATGATTGTAGTAACGTTTAACGCAAAACTATGCGTTAAAACGGTCAAAAATCTGCTTTTCGAACGATTTTTATGAAACTGGTTTAGATCAGTAAGTAAATTGATATTTTTAGTCTAAGAATAAGTATTTTAACTAATTTTAAGTTAACTTGGTGTTTGGTTGGTCATACGTGAATTCCGACGCCCGAAAACGTTACCGAATCGCTAAAATACGCATTTTTCGATGAACACTAGTATGGGTAAATTTTGAGTGAACCTTATGTGATAAAATGTGTTAAGTGATTTAAACATTTAAATGTGATAATATGTTAAGTGTTAACTTGATAGTGGGAAATTTAGACTATGCATGTATACTTGTGCGTTTTGTGCGGTAGAAACGGTAAAAATCGCGTTAAATGTGTAACTTGTTTGTCGAGCATGAAATTTGATACATTTGAGATATTTTATGTATATTTGCTTTAAAAATGACAAAATAAATAAGTTAACGAGATTACGCGTGTTATGGTGTTAAATTATGTGAACGTTTATGTATATATATTATGACGGGTAAATGGTAGATATATTGCGTATAAACGGAAGAGTTAACGGATTTACACAATAATGGTCACCAATAAAATCGTTCAAGTCTCAAAATCATAAAATATATATATATGGACTCATATATATATTAACGTGCCAACATAATAAAAAATGACAACTTTTCGATAATGGTCACGAATAAAATCGTTCAAGTCGCAAAATCAAGTTATGTGATAATTCTAAGAAACAAAGAAACTTAAGATTTTTGTGTTATGTGTACTGATTTAAAATCGTTCTTATATATATATATATAATAGGACGTGTAGAAATCAATCTCTGGGATTACGCTATTTAAAATACGCACCCAAAGGTGAGTGCCACTAAACCCCTCTTTTTAATGCTTTGTATATATTTTGGGGGGTAGAACACGCCAATAAAAGGGTTTAATAATGTTTTTGAAATAAAACATACCTTTTAATATAAAATATATATTTTCGTTGAAAATATATGAAATTTGATAAGTCATACGTTTCGAAGTAAAAACGTTTTTGATGAATGAATGTTGGAAATTGGGATGGTACGGTATTTCCTAGGCGAAATAGACCGTAAAATTGGGACGGATGCCGGCCTGGGTCTCAAATGATGGAGATTCAGGGGATTCGTACAATTACGTGTATTAAATTGTCATATTAGTTGTAACACCTGTGCCTCCACGGCCATCAAACAAATACCAAACCAATGAAATATTGTATTTCATACTTGGGATTTGTAAAAATATGTGTATCATTTGCACATATCAATTTTTGTTCAATTTCAAACCCTAAATCGCTTTCTGGAAGGTTATACGCGCACTAATGCGTAAATATAACCAGTTTAAAGCAACAAACACTTCGGAATAGTGATATAGGTTTAACATACCTTAAATAACCTTTACATAACTTAGAAATAAGTTTTAAAGGCTTTGGTATGGCAAAATCAAGTTAAATCGCTTACAGGGACTAAATTTGACAAACTGTGAAAGTATGCCAATTTGAACTGTAACAGACATTCCGGAGCATGACCATAAGTTAAACATACCATAAATATCCTTCACATAGCTTAGAAATAGGCTTTGAAGTGTTCGGTATGCTAAAATAAACTTTTGTGTCATTCAGGGACTAAAAGTGTCAAAAAGTGCACAAGTTTGCATTTTCGGGCATAACATACGTTCTGAATACATCCGGACATCCAAAAAATTTATGTAAGCACTAAAATATTTTATTTTAGTGTTTGGCATAAGAAAAATCCATTCGTCGCGCAATTTGGATCGTTTTTCGCGCTTATGCGCATTCCGTCGTAATTAACCGAACATCGCGATCGTACGACCAAACGAACGTTGGTGACCGACCGGATAATATTTAAATCCCACAAATATTCTGTTATGATTAAAATCTTATTTTAATCAGGCCCGTGTTGAAAAATAAATTAAAACGCCTAAAAACGTTATTTTTCAAAGTTTAAGCGCGTACCGTGTGTTTCTGCGCAACACAGTGCTTCTACTGCAAAACGCAGACAACGCAGCCAGTCATGGCAACTGAAATTTATTTCAGTAATAACTTGGCGAGTTTATTTTTATAGAGTAATAAAAATAATTTAGAACGCCATAAACCGGGATTTAAACGCTAGATAAAATACCCGGTACCCAGTTAAATACCCGTTTTAGCCATATGCTAGGAATATGTTTGGCATATGCTTGGAATATGCTAAGGTATATGCTTGGAATATGCTAAGGTATATGCTAGGAATATGCTTGGAATATGCTTGGAATATTCTAGGAATATGCTTGGAATATTCTAGGAATATTCTAGGAATATTCTATATGGAAAAACTATAAATACCCACCATATGTTTCATTCATAATCACTAGAAATTTGATTTGAGAAACTCTAAGTTGAAACACTAGTTTCATACCTGAGATTTTCGAATCGAGTTTAGCATTCGGGGACCCTTCGTAAGTATTCTTTCGTTCTTTTCCTTATTTTTACTGCTTTTCGAGTCAGAAAGTCAAACTTTGTTTGACTTTCAGCGTTGACCAGTAATGGTCAATGCGAAGTTCGTTTGAACTTCGCAACGTGAGTGTAATCACGTTGGTCATAGTCCCTTGGGACTATGCCCACTGATTACTACGTTGTCTAGAGTCGTAGGGTAGGCGATCTAATAAGTCGCCTATACCTTCGAACTCGACCCATTTGGTCGATCATTAGGATCGGACCAAATACATTAGGTGACCATAGTAGGTAGGGAATAACCTTCCGAGGTTATACCCTATGGTCACATCGTTTGAGTAGTTGTATGATAGGTTGTTTATATGCCTTAGGTAAATTACCAGAATACCCTTTTTATGCATAATTGGTAATTTAGCATATGTAACGTAACTTTTGACATCTAAACTGATTTGACAACAATATTAGACATGTTAAGGCATATTTTACTTGTCATAGGACTAGTTAGGCGGTCCGAACGCGTTTTACGCGAACGATGCGTTAAAGTAGCATAAGCTACCTAAACGGATCGTAATGGGTCGATAAGACTTAGGTTAAGTTTCATTTAGCATGTAGGCTTTGTTAAACCATATCATATGAGTTCCTACACTCATTTGGTTTACAAACCCTAATGCTACCCAATCTTCCGATTTAGGTCCGGTTAATTAACATAGTTACCTATATTAGGTGCCGTTTGATTTACGTGATCTCTAGCATTGTTTGGTTGTTACTCAAGGACTACTGAGCAATCTCAAGTGAGTACATAGAACCCCTCTTTTACTGTTTTCCAAACTGTTTTGGGGTGGAACACATGTGCCTACTTGTTACTTTCATGCTTTCATGTTTTCACATCATATACCTGCTATGTTCATTAGTACACTATAGTACATGATTTCATGACATTTCATGCTAGGTGTGCCCATTGTGTGCATTACTTAGTACATCGTTTTACATGACATTTCATGCTAGGTGTGCCCATTGTGTGCATTACTTAGTACATCGTTTTACATGACATTTCACGCTATGTACGTTCATTTGATTACATACTTAGTGCATTGTTTTCACATGCTTACATTTTGGTATGACATTTGGTTTGTTTACATGGGACAATACATTCATTAACATTAGCTACGCCGTTCGTTAGTAGGTAGTGGTACCATAGGAATTGACAACTCCCGTTCCGGACATCCCAGGGAAAGGGGACAGAAAGGAATGACCGAATTCGATGATATTTAGACAGATAAACCTTTAATTTGTTTAAGGGTTTATCACCACAGTCACAAGGCTTGGATGTATGCATTTTCACAATACCGCATAAATGTTCATATTCAGTATAGCATGCATTTACACAAGACATAATATTGATTTAAACCAAGTTTTACTTCAATACTTTGCTTTTGTGCATATGGTTTAGTTGAGACCTTTCACTAGCCATACATGACATTTTGACATAGACATTTGACATAGACATTTCGACATAGACATTTTAACATGATTGACATTTGATCATGCATTTACACAAGACATAATATTGATTTAAACCAAGTTTTACTTCAATACTTTGCTTTTGTGCATATGGTTTAGTTGAGACCTTTCACTAGCCATACATGACATTTTGACATAGACATTTGACATAGACATTTCGACATAGACATTTCGACATAGACATTTTAACATGATTGACATTTGATCATGCATTACAGAAGACATAATATTGATTTAAACCAAGTTTTACTTCAATACTTTGCTTTTGTGCATATGGTTTAGTTGAGACCTTTCACTAGCCATACATGACATTTTGACATAGACATTTGACATAGACATTTGACATAGACATTTCGACATAGACATTTTAACATGATTGACATTTGATCATGCATTTACACAAGACATAATATTGATTTAAACCAAGTTTTACTTCAATACTTTGTTTTGTGCATTTCACCTATGGTTTAGTTGATGCATTTCACTAGCCATACATATCACATTTGTTTTACATTACATGATCTACATCTTGACATAAACACTTTGACATATTATCCAATACATTTGACAATTGGTTTAGACATAGACATCTTACATTGGTTGGTTTGGTTTGATTAAGTGATTAAGTAACGATGCGTGTGTAATATGATACAAGCATGGTGGATACGCCGCTGGTACTTCCTATATATAAGTGGTTGTATGGTATTACATGTCGTAGCGTTATTTGAATCATTTCAGTTTGATACATATGACATTTTATACAAATAACATACTTTTCACAAGACATTGTTAACAAACATCTTACTTCATACAAACTCATTTTACATGGTTAATCATTTAACCTTACATTTACTTATACATATCATTTGATCTTATCGTTTTTCAAATGATTTACAAGACAAAGCAAATTACAAGGTTCATGACTAAACATTTTCACAAATACAAGTCATGAGTCCTATTTTCACAAACCTATGTATCTCACAGGCATTTTTATGCTGACGTACCATATTTTCACATGTGTTTTTCAGGAGCTGTTGCATAAGATGATCAAGATACACTTAGGCGAACATGGGCCTTAGTGACAATAAAAGATGCAGACTAGTTAATTATGTTGTATTTCCATGTTTGTTTAGACATTGTAACACTTCTAATGAATAAAACGAAACTTTAATTTCCATGGTTGTGAAACATTAATTCTGTTACAACACTCCCCGATGTTTCCGCCACGTTTTGTATGTACCACGTGGTCGGGGTGTGACAGAAAAGATGGTATCAGAGCCAATGGTTATAGGGAATTAGGTTATTAGTAATTAGTAATGCTTTGACCTAGTCTATAACCTTCTTAGGACCCTAACGCGAGTTTACTTGCGTTTAGTCATAAAACAATACCGTCACCTATCCTTTGGCGACGAACACAACAAGAACATAAATTTCAAAACCGCTTTGAAAACTAATCATCTGTTCTAGGATGATTGATTACTAGGTTTTGAACCCTCTATTGTAAGGTTTTGAACTCTCTGTTATATGGTTTTGAACCCCTTTGAATTTTCAAAATCTCGTCAAGGTTTTGGGTTTTAAATAATGTGAACACATGCAAACTGGAAGGGTGAATGCCTGTATTCTGGGTTTTCTGTCTAGGCAAGCACTTCGTATACATCTCATCAGACGCGAGACCAGTTGTGCTTACCTGGGAATTCTTGGGATGAGTGTTCACTTATAGGCGAGCATGTCTTCAGTGATACATTAATAAGACCTGTTTACTTTGATTAGTCACCATCTCATTTGTTTACCTTAGGTAACAAACAAATGATCGCAATTTTCATGCGTTACCATTCTGTTTTGATTACCCGATAAAACCTTCCACTTGTTTCTTCCTAAGTCTTTCATTTTCTTCTAGAATGTCTCTTCATCACGGTGACGCCCAGATATCCGAGCAGACTGCCAAATTTACCCTACGAATAGGCGAAGTAGTCCTGAAGGCTGTTGAATTGGCTACTGCCATGTATCGTCTCCAGGATGAAGCCACCCAAGAGTCACCAAGACAGGCAAGACCTAGTCAAGTGACAGCACCACCAGCCAAGAAACCAATCGGGGAATCAAAGACCATGGATAAACGATTGCCTAAGAAGTCAAAGAAGCGAAAGGCTCCTCAAAACTTCGCCGTGGTCGCTCACAATGGTCGAGCCATTCCCAACCAACCAGCTCAACCCCCTGCTAGGAAGTCATACAACGGAACTGCACCCTAGTGCAACCAATGTAGCCTTCATCATCATGCTAGTGTGAGGTGCCGCAAATGTCAGATTTGTGGACTCATAGGTCATACAGCAAGGGTCTGCCCAACTGCAGCTGTACCAAATCAAGCTGGCGACAATCCTGCTCAAGCTCGTTTCTCACGAGGGTCTTGCTACAACTGTGGCGAGATGGGCCATTTCCTGAGGGATTGCCCAAAGCTTGCGAATGCAAATTTAACCCTTGGATGAGAATTCGGCTGAACAAAGGAGGTTGCTGTCTTATGCCTTTGTTTCTTTTGTCCTCGTGTATTGTGAAACAATATGTCTTGTTCATAAATAAAAGTTGTTGTTCGCAATTCTGATATACAAGTATAATACATGTGTGTATGATATTCCTATGATACCTGCATTAAGGAACTGTGTTCCTTACAAACTACTCTTATGATTCTCTCTTTCAAATGATCGCTCATGATTCCTTCAAAAATTTTAAGTACTCGTTTCATTCTAAGATACGAAGTACAGAAAATAAAGTGACATTATGAGTAATCATGCTTCTGCACATCTGTGCCTTTGAATCCTTGGTTAGATAACTAAGGATATTTTCAAATCTCATACCCATTACGTTTTGATTTTTCAACATACACAGTACAGGTATTTCAAAAACAATCTTCATGATCTCAAAACATTTCATATAGTTTGAAAACAATTTTTCTAGATACATTGTCTATGTTATTTCAAAAACATTGGCCATGTTATCAAAACCAACCTTTCAAATTTCAAAATATTTCATATAGTCTGAAGACAATATTAACACAATACATTTTCTTATCAAGTGCATGATTTCGAAAAGCATCATATAATTTTTTCAAAAAACCTTATACATAATTTCAAAATTTATCTCGCATGATTTTAAAACATTTTTATAAATATACTTACCTAGTACACCTACTTTATGATTTCAAAATATTATATATAAGGTTTCAAAAACATTTTTTTCCCATGCATAGTTTTCCAAATATATTTTCCTCACACATTTACTTAACCTTCAAATTCTGCTTCATATGTCGCCTTGACATATCTAGCATCTCAACCTCATAAGCATTTTACTTCATGTTTTGACTTAAGCACATCCCGTGCAAGAATTCAAAGCATCTTCAACTTCTAAAATCCATATGGGATCTTTTTATCTCCATAATTAGACCCTTGTGGATGATCATCATTCAAATCAGAGTCCTTAATTGGATTCCTTATGTACCTTAATTCGAACATTTCGGTTCTTTATAATCGAAATCGAATTTTCTCTTCAAAAATCTTTCTATCTTTATAGTTAGATTCTTGATAACGTTTAAAGTACCAAATGAAATCCGCTGAATGGATTCCTAGTGTGCTTTAAATGCATGTACGCAAGCAACAAGACAAATTAACAAACAATTTTGTGGTTATGTGGTTATGTGTTTACATATTTGGTGTTTCCATTTATGCATCTTATGTTTTCTTTTTATACATTTTTGTGTTTTTTGGTATACTCTGGATATTCGTTATCCAAATCCTCGTAGAATCTTTCATATCTTCATATGAGGGGTTCGTGGTAGGATATTCAAAGAGGTACTACCTTAAAATCCTGAATGGGCTTCTATGTAATAGTTAAGACCCTTGGATTATATAGTACCACTCCAGACCCTTTTTAGTGGTCTAGTCAAAAGATTGATTCGCAATCTGGTTAAAGAATGACATCTAGTGATGTACCTGGACAGACTCCTTGATAGTCTATTTAGATCATTTATTGATTTAGTCAAAAGGACTCTATGGCGGTCTAGTCACACTCATCACAGGATTGTTCATTTGGTTTTACCCTACGCATTATAAAATAGACTGTGTGAACTGTGCAAGGAATTGTCTGATTATGGACGCGTACATAATTATGAGATTTAGTGCACAGAAACCCAGTAAGGTTTATTATGTGTAAGAACCGATAGTGACAACAGTAACGAAATGCGAACGATGTAATGGAGGTACGGTGGACGCACCAATGACGCTTCATATACTTGTATATAAGTGTCCCTCTTACATTGCAAAGCATAATGTTATTAAGGTTACTAGAAGTTCAAGAACCTTAACCAATGTTGTTCGATCTTTTCAACTTCATATTTCCAAGCTTTCACAAGTTTCCTCAAAATAAATTTCGGGACGAAATTTCCTAAAGTAGGGGAGACTGTAACACCTGTGCCTCCACGGCCATCAAACAAATACCAAACCAATGAAATATTGTATTTCATACTTGGGATTTGTAAAAATATGTGTATCATTTGCACATATCAATTTTTGTTCAATTTCAAACCCTAAATCGCTTTCTGGAAGGTTATACGCGCACTAATGCGTAAATATAACCAGTTTAAAGCAACAAACACTTCGGAATAGTGATATAGGTTTAACATACCTTAAATAACCTTTACATAACTTAGAAATAAGTTTTAAAGGCTTTGGTATGGCAAAATCAAGTTAAATCGCTTACAGGGACTAAATTTGACAAACTGCGAAAGTATGCCAATTTGAACTGTAACAGACATTCCGGAGCATGACCATAAGTTAAACATACCATAAATATCCTTCACATAGCTTAGAAATAGGCTTTGAAGTGTTCGGTATGCTAAAATAAACTTTTGTGTCATTCAGGGACTAAAAGTGTCAAAAAGTGCACAGGTTTGCATTTTCGGGCATAACATACGTTCTAAATACATCCGGACATCCAAAAAATTTATGTAAGCACTAAAATATTTTATTTTAGTGTTTGGCATAAGAAAAATCCATTCGTCGCGCAATTTGGATCGTTTTTCGCGCTTATGCGCATTCCGTCGTAATTAACCGAACATCGCGATCGTACGACCAAACGAACGTTGGTGACCGACCGGATAATATTTAAATCCCACAAATATTCTGTTATGATTAAAATCTTATTTTAATCAGGCCCGTGTTGAAAAATAAATTAAAACGCCTAAAAACGTTATTTTTCAAAGTTTAAGCGCGTACCGTGTGTTTCTGCGCAACACAGTGCTTCTACTGCAAAACGCAGACAACGCAGCCAGTCATGGCAACTGAAATTTATTTCAGTAATAACTTGGCGAGTTTATTTTTATAGAGTAATAAAAATAATTTAGAACGCCATAAACCGGGATTTAAACGCTAGATAAAATACCCGGTACCCAGTTAAATACCCGTTTTAGCCATATGCTAGGAATATGTTTGGCATATGCTTGGAATATGCTAAGGTATATGCTTGGAATATGCTAAGGTATATGCTAGGAATATGCTTGGAATATGCTTGGAATATTCTAGGAATATGCTTGGAATATTCTAGGAATATTCTAGGAATATTCTATATGGAAAAACTATAAATACCCACCATATGTTTCATTCATAATCACTAGAAATTTGATTTGAGAAACTCTAAGTTGAAACACTAGTTTCATACCTGAGATTTTCGAATCGAGTTTAGCATTCGGGGACCCTTCGTAAGTATTCTTTCGTTCTTTTCCTTATTTTTACTGCTTTTCGAGTCAGAAAGTCAAACTTTGTTTGACTTTCAGCGTTGACCAGTAATGGTCAATGCGAAGTTCGTTTGAACTTCGCAACGTGAGTGTAATCACGTTGGTCATAGTCCCTTGGGACTATGCCCACTGATTACTACGTTGTCTAGAGTCGTAGGGTAGGCGATCTAATAAGTCGCCTATACCTTCGAACTCGACCCATTTGGTCGATCATTAGGATCGGACCAAATACATTAGGTGACCATAGTAGGTAGGGAATAACCTTCCGAGGTTATACCCTATGGTCACATCGTTTGAGTAGTTGTATGATAGGTTGTTTATATGCCTTAGGTAAATTACCAGAATACCCTTTTTATGCATAATTGGTAATTTAGCATATGTAACGTAACTTTTGACATCTAAACTGATTTGACAACAATATTAGACATGTTAAGGCATATTTTACTTGTCATAGGACTAGTTAGGCGGTCCGAACGCGTTTTACGCGAACGATGCGTTAAAGTAGCATAAGCTACCTAAACGGATCGTAATGGGTCGATAAGACTTAGGTTAAGTTTCATTTAGCATGTAGGCTTTGTTAAACCATATCATATGAGTTCCTACACTCATTTGGTTTACAAACCCTAATGCTACCCAATCTTCCGATTTAGGTCCGGTTAATTAACATAGTTACCTATATTAGGTGCCGTTTGATTTCCGTGATCTCTAGCATTGTTTGGTTGTTACTCAAGGACTACTGAGCAATCTCAAGTGAGTACATAGAACCCCTCTTTTACTGTTTTCCAAACTGTTTTGGGGTGGAACACATGTGCCTACTTGTTACTTTCATGCTTTCATGTTTTCACATCATATACCTGCTATGTTCGTTAGTACACTATAGTACATGATTTCATGACATTTCATGCTAGGTGTGCCCATTGTGTGCATTACTTAGTACATCGTTTTACATGACATTTCATGCTAGGTGTGCCCATTGTGTGCATTACTTAGTACATCGTTTTACATGACATTTCACGCTATGTACGTTCATTTGATTACATACTTAGTGCATTGTTTTCACATGCTTACATTTTGGTATGACATTTGGTTTGTTTACATGGGACAATACATTCATTAACATTAGCTACGCCGTTCGTTAGTAGGTAGTGGTACCATAGGAATTGACAACTCCCGTTCCGGACATCCCAGGGAAAGGGGACAGAAAGGAATGACCGAATTCGATGATATTTAGACAGATAAACCTTTAATTTGTTTAAGGGTTTATCACCACAGTCACAAGGCTTGGATGTATGCATTTTCACAATACCGCATAAATGTTCATATTCAGTATAGCATGCATTTACACAAGACATAATATTGATTTAAACCAAGTTTTACTTCAATACTTTGCTTTTGTGCATATGGTTTAGTTGAGACCTTTCACTAGCCATACATGACATTTTGACATAGACATTTGACATAGACATTTCGACATAGACATTTTAACATGATTGACATTTGATCATGCATTTACACAAGACATAATATTGATTTAAACCAAGTTTTACTTCAATACTTTGCTTTTGTGCATATGGTTTAGTTGAGACCTTTCACTAGCCATACATGACATTTTGACATAGACATTTAACATAGACATTTCGACATAGACATTTTAACATGATTGACATTTGATCATGCATTTACAGAAGACATAATATTGATTTAAACCAAGTTTTACTTCAATACTTTGCTTTTGTGCATATGGTTTAGTTGAGACCTTTCACTAGCTATACATGACATTTTGACATAGACATTTGACATAGACATTTGACATAGACATTTCGACATAGACATTTTAACATGATTGACATTTGATCATGCATTTACACAAGACATAATATTGATTTAAACCAAGTTTTACTTCAATACTTTGTTTTGTGCATTTCACCTATGGTTTAGTTGATGCATTTCACTAGCCATACATATCACATTTGTTTTACATTACATGATCTACATCTTGACATAAACACTTTGACATATTATCCAATACATTTGACAATTGGTTTAGACATAGACATCTTACATTGGTTGGTTTGGTTTGATTAAGTGATTAAGTAACGATGCGTGTGTAATATGATACAAGCATGGTGGATACGCCGCTGGTACTTCCTATATATAAGTGGTTGTATGGTATTACATGTCGTAGCGTTATTTGAATCATTTCAGTTTGATACATATGACATTTTATACAAATAACATACTTTTCACAAGACATTGTTAACAAACATCTTACTTCATACAAACTCATTTTACATGGTTAATCATTTAACCTTACATTTACTTATACATATCATTTGATCTTATCGTTTTTCAAATGATTTACAAGACAAAGCAAATTACAAGGTTCATGACTAAACATTTTCACAAATACAAGTCATGAGTCCTATTTTCACAAACCTATGTATCTCACAGGCATTTTTATGCTGACGTACCATATTTTCACATGTGTTTTTCAGGAGCTGTTGCATAAGATGATCAAGATACACTTAGGCGAACATGGGCCTTAGTGACAATAAAAGATGCAGACTAGTTAATTATGTTGTATTTCCATGTTTGTTTAGACATTGTAACACTTCTAATGAATAAAACGAAACTTTAATTTCCATGGTTGTGAAACATTAATTCTGTTACAACACTCCCCGATGTTTCCGCCACGTTTTGTATGTACCACGTGGTCGGGGTGTGACATTAGTAGGATATACATATTGTACGTGAGGCAGACATCATATTGTTCTCAAAGAGGACCCCGCACGCTTGATGTCGTTTAATCATTTAAGTATTGCACGCGATGAATTGTTGGTAGATCTATCGGGTTGACAACCCCGTCGTGACCGGTCGCCCCGTGTCAAGTCAAACGACGAATTTAAATTCTGTTTATTGTCTAGCTTTGATTATCCCTGCATGGTTAATATATAGTTCGTATCGTCTAGCTAACCTACAAGTCTGAAAATTGACGCAATAATTTAATATACAAAACTTGGGCAAGAGTGCTATTGTCGGGTTGATGAACCAACGGAAGACCCATGGATTTTATTAAGGAAGTAAAATGGACTTTCTAAAATTATATGGATGTTTTCAAATAAACACCGAATCAGAAAGTTTTCCTTTGGAATAATTTGTTTGTAAGTGAATATGTGAACTCACCTTCCTTAGTGTTGATACTTGATTTTAATGTGTTCTACAGGTACTTGAGTTAGGCTTCGGGAATTATGGCATATCTTGTGATTTTTGATGCATGTTTTGTCACTTAAATATGTTGGACTAACTTTAAAACTTTCTGGGACAAATGTAATAAAATCCATAAGGATCAAAGACAATTTAACTATATTGTGGTTGTGTCATGTTTTGGGACGTCATGTTTAAAAACTTATATTTTAATTAAGTTAATATCTCCAACAATTAAATGCATCAAACATCAAGATAGAAATGGGCACCAGCTTTTGTCACCACTACGTTTTATATTCCGCTGTGACGTTTTTGGGGTGTGACAAATCCCATGTCAACATATGGATACAACTTTCTGTACACATAGAAAGAAAACAATCGTAATACAATTTCTAATATAAAATGAATCACGCAATTTGACAATGTTATTTGAAACATACTTGATACAAACAAAAGTCACATGACTTTTAAAAACTTCATAACAATGCCTGAGAAACTCATGAAAAATGTGTAAATAACATAAAAGTCTCATTTGATTTTATAAAAAAACTTTTACGAATTTAAAACATCTAGACATAAGAAATGAATCACATGATTCAAGAAACAAGTCTAACATTAATGAGAATAATTGCATATACCAGACTATAAAACTCAGCCAAACAGGTTTCAATTGAATACATAATCACACACAATCGAAAAAAAAAACATCTCACACAAAATAAAATATACAAGGCTATTAAAAACATTCAAGAACAATCTTGATTATATACCAGGTTAGGCAACACTTGAACAATGAGGTTCGACTAACCAAACAACAAGATCAGCATACTAGTCAAACATACCATCATGATCATGGTACGAGTTCTATTAACAAATAAACCATCAAAACACGGTCAAAACAAAGCCAGTATTACTGTTGTTCGAGTTAGAATTGAATTATTCAACCAAAGACAAAGATTTAAGAACAATAATAAAACATGAGACTCTTACTACTAGCAACTTTGATCAAGAACAAAGTTCAACACACAAAAAACATATCATTAAGACTAAACAATTGTTACACACTCTTGTTTTATAAATGGTTTGTTTCAAAAACTATGTTGTTATAGTTCTTAGGTCTTGTATTTTTTATTAAACAAATTTTTTTTTGTAAACTGCGCTTGTCAAATTTGGTAACACATAACATATCTAGCAACAATAAAACGTATGAATCTAACAATCTCACAAACAAAAGATCCTTACAACTCACTACAGAACAACTCATCACAATGATCAAGATATTAAAACCAGCAAGATCTAACAGGTTATGGGAGACCGTGGTGTTGAGGTTGCTTTAGCACAGACTTGGGCCGAACTTAGGGCCCTTATGATGAAGGAATTCTGTCCTCATCATGAACTGAGGGCTTTAGAAAGGGAATTTGACGATCTTAAGCAAGACAGCGGTGAGCATCGAGCCTACACGGACCGTTATGAGGAGTTAAGTCTGTTATGCCCAAACATGGTCACGCCTTTGGATAAGGCAATCGAAAAATACATTGATGGCCTCCCTGACTCAGTACAAGACATTGTGACTGGTAGCAACCCTACTACAGTTAGACAGGCCATTGAGCTATCTGTAACCTTGACTGAATCTCAGATCAGGAAAGGTAAACTTTTTCGAAAGGGTGACAAGAAACCGATTGAGGAATCAAAGACCATGGATGAACAGACTGGATCCCCTAAGAAGTTAAAGAAGCGAAAGGCTTCTCAGAACTTTGCCGTAGTAGCTCACAATGATCAATCCATCCCCAACCAACCAGCTCAACCCCCTGCTAGAAAGCCATACAACGGAACTGCACCCTTGTGCAATCAATGTATCCTTCATCATCATGCTGGTGTGAAGTGTCGCACATGCCAAGTTTGTGGACTTATAAGTCATACGGCGAGGGTTTGCCCAACAACAGCTGCACCAAATCAAGTTAACAACAATCCTGCTCAAGGTCGTTTTCCACCAGGTTCTTGCTTCAACTGTGGCGAGATGGGCCATTTCCGAAGAAACTGCCCAAAGCTTGCTAATGCGAATCCAGTGCAGGGATGAGCATCTGACCGAATGGAAGACAACGCTGTTTAGAAATAATCATGTCTTATGTATTATTTTCTTTTGTTGTCAAGGTCCATGAAACAGTTGTTATCGTTGTTTATAAATAAAGCTTTTATTTTACAATGCAATATACAAATATTGATGTGGTTGCACGTGTAAACAACATATCCCCTACGATACCGACAATCAAGGAAACGCATTCCTCCCATCTTATGATCTCTTGCCTTTTCCACGAAAATCCTAAGTACCCGTTTCTTCCAAGGAAAACGAAGTACATGGCGCAAGTTACAACTCTGGACAAATACCCACTCCTTAATGGGGTACCTAAGGATATTCCCGTAAGTCCTTAATTGTTGTATACCTAAATTCGAATGTGGTGATTCATTGTAATAAAAAAAAATCGAATTTTTAGAAGATCATCCTATCTTTTCAGATAAATGCTTGAGGACGTTGAAGTCCATCAACTGGGTTCCTGGTATGCCTTGAATACCCATGTTCAAATCGGCGCCAAGTTAATAGCAATCAATAACAAGATAATAACAATTAATAACCACGAAAACAATTATGTGATTATGTGCTTATGTGTTCCCTTTTATGTTTTTGTGTGATCCAAATTATGATATCCAAATCCTCCTAGAATCTTCCATATCTTCGTATAAGGGATTCATAGTAGGATACCCAAAGGTACTACCTAAAATCCTTAATGGACTTCTACGTTGTAGTAAAGTCCCTTGGATTATAAAGTACTACTCCATAATTAGATCCCTTGAGTGGTCTAGTTAGACAGATTGATCCAAAAATCTGGTTAGGAATATCATGTGATGATATAGCTGAAAGGACTCCTTGGTGGCCTAATTAAAAAGATCATCTGTGGATCCAATTAAAAGGACCCTATGGTAGTCTAGTCACCCTCATCACAGGTTTGATTTTCTTCCCCTAAACATTACAAAACAAACTGTGCGGACTGTGCAAGGAATTACGTAATTATGGATGCATACATAATTATGGAATTTAGTGCACAGAAATCACAGCAAGTTCTGTCATGTATCTAGAGTTAACCCAATTCATTTCCAACTCTGATGAAGCAACCGTTGAAAATGACTCCGTCTGTTCATTTTCGTTTCTAAAGATTATCCGTTGAGGAAATGAATATCCGTTTGTTTATCCTTTTCATTTCCGTTTCTGAGGAAGCAACCGTTGAAGATGACTCCGTCTGTTCATTTTCGTTTCTAAAGATTATCCGTTGAGGAAATGAATATCTGTTTTATTAATCCTTCATTTCCATTTCTGATGAAGCAACCGAAGAAAATGACTCCTTCAGTTCATTTTTGTTTGTGAAGATTACCCGTTGAGGAAATGAATATCCGTTTGTTTATTCTTTTCATTTTCATTTCTGAGGAAGCAACCGTTGAAGATGACTCCGTCTGATAGTTTTCGTTTCTAAAGATTATCCGTTGAGGAAATGATTGTCCGTTTATTTAATCCTTCATTTCCAATTCTGAAGAATACCCGTTGAGGAAAATGACTCCGTTTGTTCATTTTCATTCTTAAGAGTATCCGTCGAGGGAAATGAATGTCCGTTTATTTAATCCTTCATTTCCAATTCTGAAGAATACCCGTTGAGGAAAATGACTCCGTTTGTTCATTTTCGTTTCTGAAGATTATCCATTGAGGAAAATGACAGGATTATGCCTTTCATATCTTTGATGATCATTTAACACAAAGTCACAGACAGACTCCTACGAATAAATTTCGGGACGAAATTTCCTAAAGTAGGGGAGACTGTGACACCTGGGTCACTGCGACCATCAAACAAACACCAAACCAATGAAATATTGTATTTCATACTTAGGATTTGTATAAATATGTGTATCTTTTGCACATATCAATTCTTGTTCGATTTCAAGCTTTAAATCGCCTTCTGGAAGGTTATACGCGCACTGATGCGTAAATATAACCAGTTTAATGCAACGAACACTCCGGAATAGTGAAATAGGCATAACATGCCTTAAATAACCTTTACATAACTTAGAAATAAGTTTTGAAGGCTTTGGTATGGCAAAATCAAGTTTAATCGCCTACAGGGACTTAATTTGACAAACTGCGAAAGTATGACGATTCGTACTGGAACAGACATTCCAGAACATGACCATAAGTTAAAATACCATAAATATCCTTTACATATCTTAGAAATAGGCTTTGAGGGGTTCGGTGTGCTAAAATAAACTTTTGGGGTCATTCAGGGACTAAAAGCGTCAAAAAGTGCATAAGTTAGCATTTTCGCACATAACTTACGTTCTGAATACATCCGGACATCCAAAAATTTATGTAAGCACTAAAATATTTTATTTTAGTGTTTGGCATGAGAAAATTTCCATTCGTCGCTTAATTTGGATCGTTTTTGCGTTCGTTACGACTTCCGTCGTAATTAAGTGAATAACGCAACCGTACGACCAAACGAACCGACATCTGAGATGTTTTTGAGCATATTTTAAGTTCCCTATACTTTAACTTTATTTTAGAGCCTTGAAATGGGGTTAACGGGGCTTAAAAGTGCCAAAAATCAAGTTTTACAAGTGCAGGGACCATTTTTGAAATTTCTGGCAGATTCAATGAACCTAGTCCATTTTGAAGTGTTGATGGTTTTAACCCATGGTTTTGCAAAACCATGGGCTGGTATTCAATGAACATAGTTCATATTAGGGGCTCCCATGGTTTTAGAAAACCATGGGCACACATGTAAGGTCCAGATCAAAGCTCAGTTTTCGATGAACGATCTTAACGGTTCTTGAATTCCTATAAATACCCACCCTCACTTCCTCCCAAAGCACACTTGAATTTGATTTAGGCTCTCTAAGTTGAAGTTTATGCTTCATACCTGAGAGTAAATCGGATCAAGAGCTTGCGGGGACCTTCTGTAAGTATTCTTTCGTTCTTTTCTTTCGTTTTTATCGTTAAAGTCACAAGTCAAACTGCGTTTGACTTTCTGCTTTGACCAGTTTATGGTCAACGCGAAGTTCGTTTGAACTTCATAACATGAGCGTAATCATGATGGTTATAGTCCCTAGTGACTATACCTGCTGATTTCCACGTTATCTAGGCTCAGTGACGAGTCGTAGTTTCGGTCAAAATGCGTTTTCTCGCGTATTTTGTAACCAAACTACTCTACGATATCAAAACCGTTTGTTTTGATATCAAAACCTGTTTTCTAACTTAACTAAACATGTTCTAGCATGTTTAGCTCGTCATTTTTTTTAGATTAGTGCTTGTGTGGAGCCGAAAGTCAAGCGGACTAAACACCCGCTTAGACTTTCGAACACGACCCGTTTGGTCGATCATTAGGATCCGACCAAACATATTAAGTGACCATAGTAGCGTAGGGAATAACCTTCCAAGGTTATACCTTATGGTCACTTAGGTTTGATTAGTCGCATGATAGGTAGTTTATATGCCTTAGGTAAATTACCAAAATGCCCTTTTTACGCCAAAATTCATTTTAAACATATGTAACATAACATTTAACATCTAAACTTATTTGGCAACAATATTAGACATGTTAAGGAATATTTTACTTGTCATAGGACTAGTTAGGCGGTCCGAACGCGTTTTATGCGAACGACGCGTTAAAGTAGCATAAGCTACCTAAACGGGTCGTAATGGGTCGTAAGCACTTAGGTTAGGTTTCATTTTAGTATGTAGGCTTTGTTAAACCATATTACATGAGTTCCCACACTCATTTGGTTTATGAACCCTCATTCTATCCGATCCTCCGATTTAGGTCCGGTTTATTAACATAGTTACCTATATTAGGTACCGTTTGATTTCCGTGATCTCTAGCATTGTTTGGTTGTTACTCAAGGACTACTAAGCAATCTCAAGTGAGTACATAGACCCCTCTTTTACTGTTTTCAAACTGTTTTGGGGTGAAACACATTTGCCTACTTGTTACTTTCGTGCTTTCCTGTTTTCACATCGTATACTTGCTATGTTCATTAGTACAC
This sequence comes from Helianthus tuberosus, assembly GCA_030545235.1. Classification (NCBI taxonomy): domain Eukaryota; kingdom Viridiplantae; phylum Streptophyta; class Magnoliopsida; order Asterales; family Asteraceae; genus Helianthus; species Helianthus tuberosus. The sequence goes on along the minus strand of CM060366.1, from coordinate 175,386,737 downwards.
TATTAGTACATGATTTACATTACATTGTTTCGATATGTATGTTTACTTAGCATTCTTAGTACATTTTTTTACTTTACATTTCTACTATGTATGTTGACTGAGCATGCTAGCACATTGATTTACATTACATTAGTTGCATATGTTTACTCAACATATGGACACGTTGTTTTACATTGCATTTTGTTGCATATGCTCATCCAGCATATGAACACATTATATTACATTTTGAACCATTGTAACTATTTGACTATGTGAACCGTTGTAACTATTTGACTACGCGAACCGTTGTAACCATTTGATTTTATGAACCGTTTGTAACTGTTGAACCGTGTGAATCGTATTTGACCATACATAAACATTTCTACAAATTGTTAAACATTTCATCTTGGTGGCTGTTTGGGTAAGTGATTTAAGTAACGAGGCGACGTGTAATACGATAAAGACATGGTGGATACGCCGCTGGTACTTCCTATATATAAGTGCTTTTATGGTATTACATAACGTAGTGTTATTTAAACCATTTCAGTTTAGACATATTACATCTACAATACAATCTTCACATAAACATCGTTTTACAAATAACTTAACTTATACAAACCCATTTTACATGGTTATTCACTTAACCATACATTATTCTCTTATACATATACATATCATTTGGTTTATTTATCACTTTTCAAATGATTTATGAAAGGGAACACTCAACAAGATTCATGGCTACTTTTTATTAAACAGTTTCTTTAAACTCAAGTCATGAATCCTATTTTCACAAAACCTATGTATCTCACAGGCATTTTTATGCTGACGTACCTATTTTCACATGTGTTTTCAGGAGCTGTTGCATAGGATGAACGAGACACACTTAGGCGGACCTGTGCCTTAGTGACTTAAAACGAAGCAAGAACTAGTTAAATTATGTTATGTACCCTTTGTTTCTTGTTTAAGACAATGAAACTCTCTTGATTGATAAATAAAACGTAACTTTAATTACCATGGTTGTGAAATAATTAATTCTGTTACAACACTCTCCGACGTTTTCGCCACGTTTCGTTGTTTTACGTGGTTGGGGTGTGACAGAAAAGTTGGTATCAGAGCCAATGGTTATAGGGAATTAGGTTATTAGTAATGCTTTGACCTAGACTATAACCTTCCTAGGACCCTAACGCGAGTTTACTTGCGTTTAGTCATAAAACAATGCCGTTGCCTATCTTTAGGCAGCAACCACAACGATAACATCAATTCCAATCCGCTTTGAAAATTAATCATCTGTTTTTGGATGATTGATTACTAGGTTTTGAACCCTCTGTTGTAAGGTTTTGAACCCTCTGTTACAAGGTTTTGAACCCCTTTGAGTTTTCAAAATCTCGTCAAAAGTTTTGGGTCCTAAATAGTGTGAACACGTGCAAACTGGAAGAGTGAATGCCTGTACCCTGGGTTTTCTGTCTAAGGCTAGAGTGTTCGTACAAATCCACATAATCGGACCAGTCACTCTTACCTAGGAACTCTTGGGGTGAGTGTCCACTTATAGGCGAGCATGTCTTCGCGATACATTATGAGGACCTACTTGCTTTGATTCAGCCTTTGTGTGTCGTTTGTTTGCTTCGTGGTTCAAACAAATGACCATCACCCATGATTTTGGTCGGTAGTTATAACATCCTATTCTTACCCAATGCCATTTCATTTGTTTTGTCTTTTTTCCCCTTTTTTAGAATGCCTCCTCGACGCGACAATCAGATAGCGAATGCCGAACTGGCAGAAATCATCGCGCAACAAATGGCTGCTGCTTTCCCAAATCTTATTGCTCAACTAAACCAAGCCAACAACAACAATAATGCTCCATTCAATTTCAAGAGTTTCAACTCGGCTAAGCCACTCAAGTTTAGTGGTTCTGAAGGAGCAACTGGGCTCCTACAATGGTTCGAGAGCACTGAGAGTACATTTTGTCACCTTCAGTGTCCTGATAATCGCAAGGTCGAGTTTGCTTCAAGTGTGTTTCTGAAGAGGGCTCTTAAATGGTGGAACGGGGTTATGAGAGACCGTGGTGCTGAGGTTGCTTTAGCACAGACTTGGGCCAAACTTAGGGCCCTTATGATGAAGGAAGTCTGTGCTCGTCATGAATTGAGGGCTTTAGAAAGGGAATTTGACGATCTTAATGTGACACCTGGGTCACTGTGACCATCAAAAAAATACCAAACCAATGAAATATTGTATTTCATACTTGGGATTTGTATAAATATGTGTATCCTTTGCACATATCAATTCTTGTTCGATTCCAAACTCTAAATCGCTTTCTGGAAGGTTATACGCGCACTGATGCGTAAATATAACCAGTTTAATGCAACGAACACTCCGGAATAGTGAAATAGGCTTAACATACCTTAAATAACCTTTACATAACTTAGAAATAAGTTTCGAAGGCTTTGGTATGGCAAAAATAAGTTAATTCGCTTACAGGGACTAAACTTGACAAACTGCGAAAGTATGCCAATTTGAACTGTAATAGACATTCCGTAACATAACCATACGTTAAACATACCATAAATATCCTTTACATAGCTTAGAAATAGGCTTTGAGGGGTTCGGTGTGCTAAAATAAACTTTTGGCTCATTCAGGGACTAAAAGTGTCAAAAAGTGCACAAGTTTGCACTTTCGCGCATAACTTACGTTCTGAATACATCCGGACATCCAAAAATTTATGTAAGCACTAAAACATTTTATTTTAGTGTTTGGCATAAGAAAAATCCATTCGTCGCGCAATTTGGATCGTTTCTCGCGCTTATGCGCATTCCGTCGTAATTAACCGAACAACGCAATCGTACGACCAAACGAACCAACACCCGAGATATTTTTGAAGACATTTTAAGTTCCCTATACTTTAACTTCATTTTAGAGCCTTGAAATGAGGTTAACGGGGTTCAAACGCATCGAAAATAGCTTAAACGGGCTGCAGGGACCAAATCTGACATTCTGCCAAATTAGGTCCTTGCGCACCGCAACAATTAATTTGTTACGGTGCGCAAGCAGTCTGCAGACAGCAGAAACTCAGAAACATCGAATCTGGTCCGTTCCACTTGTTGCAAATGGTTTTGGGAAATCTATGGGCTGGTTTTGATAGCACATGGTATTACAATACCATGGGTGCAAGTGTACGGCTTAGATCGTGCCCCCTTTTCCAAGAAACGATCTTAACGGTTACCCGAAAACTATAAATACCCATCCACCCCCCATTGCAAAACCCACTAGAATCTGATCTTAGAAGCTCTAAGTTGAAACCATTGTTTCATACCTGAGCTACTTGGATCACGATTAGCATTCGGGGACCCTTCGTAAGTATTCTTTCGTTCTTTTATTGCTTTTCGAGTCTGAAAGTCAAACTTTGTTTGACTTTCTGCGTTGACCAGTTTATGGTCAATGCGAAGTTCGTTTGAACTTCGCAACGTGATTGTAATCATGATGGTTATAGTCCCTTACGACTATGCCTACTGATTACCACGTTGTCTAGGGTCGTAAGGGTAAGCGATCTAATAAATCGCTTATACCTTCGAACCCGACCCATTTGGTCGATCATTAGGATCCGACCAAATACATTAGGTGACCATAGTAGATAGGGAATAACCTTCCGAGGTTATACCTTATGGTCGCTTCGTTAAGTAGTTGTATGATAGGTAGTATATATGCCTTAGGTAAATTACCAGAATACCCTTTTCATGTATAATTGGTAATTAAGCATATGTAACCTAAACTTTTGTCACATAACTGATTATGTAACATGTTTAGGCATATAACACTTGTCATAGGACTAGTTAGACGTCCCGAACGCGTTTCACGCGAACGACACGTTAAAGTAGCATAAGCTACCTAAACGGGTCGTAATGGGTCGTAATCTCTTATGTTAGGTTTCATTTAGTATGTAGGCTTTGTTAAACCATATTACACGAGTCTCCACACTCGTTTGGTTTACGAACCCTCATTCTATCTAAATCCTCCGATATAGGTCCGGTTTATTAACATAGTTACCTATATTAGGTAATCTCAAGTGAGTACATAGACCCCTCTTTTACTGTTTTCCAAACTGTTTTGGGGTGAAACACATGTGCCTACTTGTTACTTTCATGCTTTCCTGTTTTCACATCTTATACTTCCTATGTTCATTAGTACCTTTATAGTACATGATTTCATTACATTTTATGCTATGTATGCCCATTGCGTGCGTACTTAGTACATTGTTTTACATTTACATTTTATGCTATGTATGCCCATTGCGTGCGTACTTAGTACATTGTTTTACATTTACATTTTATGCTATGTATGTCCATTTGTTGCATACTTAGTACAGTTGTTTTCATCACATGTTTACATTTTGGTATGACATTTGGGTTGTTTAACATGGAACAATACATTCATTAACATTGATCACGCCGTTCGTTAGTAGGTAGTGGTACCATAGAAATTGACAACTCCCGTTCCTGAAATCCTGGGTAGGTTTGGATTGGAAGGAATGACCGAATTCGATATACATAACTTAGATAAACCTTTAAATTGTTTAAGGGTTTATCGCCACAGTCTCAAGGCTTGGATGTATGCATTTTCACAACACCGCATAGATGTTCGTATCAGTATAGCATGCATTTCCACAAAACATAGCTTTGATTTAAACCATGTTTTACTTCAATACTTTGTTTTGTGCATATGGTTTAGTTGATATATTTCACTAGCCATACATATCATTTTGGGTTACACATTACATGATTTACATTTAACACATGAACATATTTGATATTGGTTATACATTACATGACTTACATCTTGACATAAACATTTTGACATATTTTTCAATACGTTTGGCAATTGGTTTAAACATAGACATCTTACATTGTTGGTTTGGTTTGAGTGAGTGATTTAAGTAACGAGGCGTGTGTAATATGATATAAGCATGGTGGATACGCCACTGGTACTTCCTATATATAAGTGATTGTATGGTATTACATATCGCAGCGTTATTTGAATCATTTAAATTTGGACATATAACATTTTATACAAATAACATACTTTTCACAATACATTGTTTTACAAACAACTTAATTTATACAAACTCATTTCACATGGTTATCCACTTAACCATGTGTTATTCTTTTATACATATATATCATTTGGTTTATTTATCACTTTTCAAATGATTTACAAGACAAAGCAAATTACAAGGTTCATGACTAAACATTTTCTTAAACATAAGTCATGAATTCTATTTTTACAAAACCTATGTATCTCACAGGCATTTTTATGCTGACGTACCTATTTTCACATGTGTTTCAGGATATGATGCATAGGATCTATCAAGATACACTTAGGCGTACTTGGGCCTTAGCGACAATAAAAGATGCAAGACTAGTTATTTATGTTATGTTTCTCTGATTGTCAAGACATTGTAACTCTTTTATTCAATAAAACAATATTTCAATTTCCATGTGTTATGAAACAATGATTCTGTTACAACACTCCCCGATGTTTCCGCCACGTTTTGTTGTCTTATGTGGTCGGGGTGTGACAGAAAAGTTGGTATCAGAGCTCATGGTTATAGGGAATTAGGTTATTAGTAATACTTTGACCTAGTCTATAACCTTCCTAGGACCCTAACGCGAGTTTACTTGCGTTTAGTCATAAAACAATACTGTCACCTATCCTTAGGCGACAACCACAACAAGAACACAAATTTCAAAACCGCTTTGAAAACTAATCATCTGTTCTAAGATGATTGATTACTAGGTTTGGAACCCTCTATTGTAAGGTTTTGAACCCTCTGTTATATGGTTTTGAACCCCTTTGAATTTTCAAAATCTCGTCAAAGTTTGGGTCTTATAATGTGAACATGTGCAAACTGGAAGAGTGAATGCCTGTATCCTGAGTTTTCTGTCTAAGGCTAGAGTGTTCGTACAAATCCGCAGTATCGGACCAGTCACTCTTACCTGGGAACTCTTGGGGTGAGTGTTCACTTATAGGCGAGCATGTCTTCAGTGATACATTAATAAGACCTGTTTACTTTGATTAGTCACCATCTCATTTGTTTGCCTTAGGTAACAAACAAATGATCGCAAATTCTTATGCATTGCCATTCTGTATTGTTTATCCAATGACGTTTCACTTGTTTCTTCCTATGTCTTTCATTTCCTTCTAGAATGTCTCTTCCTCTCAGCGACGGTCAAATGTCCGAGCAAACAGCTAAATTTGCCCAACAAATAGGTGAAGTGATTCTGAAGTCTGTGGATTTAGGCATTGCCATGTCTCGCCTCAACAATGAAGCCTCTCGTCTCAACAATGAAGCCACTCAAGAGTCACCAAAGGAAGCAGAAGTCAAGCCTGCACCAAAATCAAGGAAGCGTAAGGCTTCAAGGAAACCCGCAGCAGTTGCACCTAATCAAGCGGGACCTAGCCAAGTGACAGCACCACCAGCCAAGAAACCAACCGAGGAATTAAAGACCATGGATGAACGATCCCCTAAGAAGTCAAAGAAGCGAAAGGCTTTTCAGAACTTCGCCATGGTCGCTCACAATGGTAAAGCACTCCCCAACCAACCAGCTCAACCCCCTGCTAGGAAGCCATACAATGGAACTGCACCCTTGTGCAACCAATGTACCCTTCATCATCATGCTAGTGTGAAGTGCCGCGAATGCCAAATTTGTGGACGTAAGGGTCATACAGCAAAAGTTTGCGTAGCAGCAGCTGTACCAAATCAAGCTGGCAACAATCCTACTCAAGCTCGTTTCTCACGAGGGTCTTGCTACAACTGTGGCGAGATGGGCCATTTCCAAAGGGATTGCCCAAAGCTTGCTAATGCAAATCTGACCCACGGATGAGCAGTTGGCTGAGTAGAAGATGTTGCTGTCTTATGCCTTTGCTTCTTTTGTTTTCGTGTATTGTGAAACAACATATCTTGTTCATAAATAAAAGTTGTTGTTCGCAATTCTGATATACAAGTATAGTTACATGTGTGTATGATTTTTCCTATGATACCTACATCAAGGAACTATGTTCCTTACAAACTACTCTTGTAATTCTCTCTTTCAAATGATCGCTCATGATTCCCTCGAAAATTTTAAGTACTCATTTCATTCTAAGATACGAAGTACAGAAAATAAAATGACATTATGAGTAATCATGCTTCTGCACATCTGTGCCTTTGAATCCTTGGTTAGATAACTAAGGGTAGTTTCAAATCTCATACCCATTACGTTTTGATTTTTTTCAACATACACAGTACAAGTATTTCAAAAACAATCTTCATGATCTCAAAACATTTCATATAGTTTGAAAACAATTTCTTTTCAAATGCATTGTCTATGTTATTTCAAAAACATTGGTTATGTTTTCAAAAAAAAAAAAAAACAACTTTCATAATTTCAGAATATTTCATATAGTCTGAAAACAATATTAACACAGTATATTTTCTTATCAAGTGCATGATTTCAAAAGCATCATTCATGTTTTCCAAAAACCTTATACATAATTTCAAAAATTCATTTCGCATGATTTTAAAACATTTTTATAAATATACTTATCTAAAAACCTACTTTATGATTTCAAAAGTATTATATATAAGGTTTCAAAAACATTTTTTGAACTCCATGCATAGTTTTCCAAAAATATTTTCTTCATACATTTACTTAACTTTCAAATTTCACTTCATATGTCGCCTTGGCATATCTGGCATCTTAACTTCATAAGCATTTTTACTTCATGTTTTGACATAAGCACGTCCAGTGCAAGGTTTCAAAACATCTTCAACTTCTAAAATCCATATGGGATCTTTTTATCTTCACATTTAGACCCTTGTGGATGATCATCATTCAAATCGGAGTCCTTAATTGGATTCCTTATGTACCTGAATTCGAACATTTCGGTTCCTTATAATCGAAATCGAATTTCTCTTTTAAAAATCTTTCTATCTTTATAGATAGATTCTTGTAAATGTTTAAAGTGCCAAATGAAATCCACGAGATGGATTCCTATTGTACTTTAAATGCATGTGCTCTGTCAACAAAACAAATTAACAAATAAACAATCTTTGTGGTTATACGACTATGTGTTTATTCATCTTATGTTTTCTTTTATGCATTTTGTGTTTTTATACTCTAGATATTCGTTATCCAAATCCTCGCAGGATCTTTCATATCTCAATATGAGGGATTCGTAGTAGGATATTCAAAAAGGTACTACCTTAAATCCTAAATGGGCTTCTATGTAATAGTTAAGACCCTTGGATTATATAGTACTACTCCATGATTCATAAGAGACCCTTTTAGTGGTCTAGTCAAAAAGATTGATTCACAATTTGGTTAAAGAACGACATCTAGTGATGTAGCTGAACAGACTCCTTGATAGTCTATTTAGATCATTTATTGATTTAATTAAAAGGACTCTATGGTGGTCTAGTTACACTCATCACCGGTTTGTTCATTTGGTTTTCCCCTACACATTATAAAATAGACTGTGTGAACTATGCAAGGAATTATCTAATTATGGACGCGTACATAATTATGAGATTCAGTGCACGGGAACCACAGTAAGATTTATTATGTGTAAGAACCGATAGTGACAACAATAACAAAATGAGAACGATGTAATGGAGGTACGGTGGACGCACCAATGACGCTTCATATACTTGTATATAAGTATCCCTCTTACATTGCAAGCATGATGTTATTAAAGTTACTAGAAGTTCAGAACCCTAACCAATGTTGTTCGATCTTTTCAACTTCATGTTTTCAAGCTCTCACAAGTTTCCTCTGATTAAATTTCGGGACGAAATTTCCTAAAGTAGGGGAGACTGTGACACCTGGGTCACTGCGACCATCAAACAAATACCAAACCAATGAAATATTGTATTTCATACTTGGGATTTGTATAAATATGTGTATCCTTTGCACATATCAATTCTTGTTCGATTCCAAACTCTAAATCGCTTTCTGGAAGGTTATACGCGCACTGATGCGTAAATTTAACCAGTTTAATGCAACGAACACTCTGGAATAGTGAAATAGACTTAACATACCTTAAATAACCTTTACATAACTTAGAAATAAGTTTCGAAGGCTTTGGTATGGCAAAAATAAGTTAATTCGCTTACAGGGACTAAACTTGACAAACTGCGAAAGTATGCCAATTTGAACTGTAATAGACATTCCAGAACATAACCATAAGTTAAACATACCATAAATATCCTTTACATAGCTTAGAAATAGGCTTTGAGGGGTTCGGTGTGCTAAAATAAACTTTTGGCTCATTCAGGGACTAAAAGTGTCAAAAAGTGCACAAGTTTGCACTTTCGCGCATAACTTACGTTCTGAATACATCCGGACATCCAAAAATTTATGTAAGCACTAAAACATTTTATTTTAGTGTTTGGCATAAGAAAAATCCATTCGTCGCGCAATTTGGATCGTTTCTCGCGCTTATGCGCATTCCGTCGTAATTAACCGAACAACGCAATCGTACGGCCAAACGAACCGACACCCGAGATATTTTTGAAGACATTTTAAGTTCCCTATACTTTAACTTCATTTTAGAGCCTTGAAATGAGGTTAACGGGGTTCAAACGCATCGAAAATAGCTTAAACGGGCTGCAGGGACCAAATCTGACATTCTGCCAAATTAGGTCCTTGCGCACCGCAACAATTAATTTGTTACGGTGCGCAAGCATTCTGTAGACAGCAGAAACTCAGAAACATCAAATCTGGTCCGTTCCACTTGTTGCAAATGGTTTTGGGAAATCTATGGGCTGGTTTTGATAGCACATGGTATTACAATACCATGGGTGCAAGTGTACGGCTTAGATCGTGGCCCCTTTTCCAAGAAACGATCTTAACGGTTACCCGAAAACTATAAATACCCATCCACCCCCCATTGCAAAACCCACTAGAATCTGATCTTAGAAGCTCTAAGTTGAAACCATTGTTTCATACCTGAGCTACTTGGATCACGATTAGCATTCGGGGACCCTTCGTAAGTATTCTTTCGTTCTTTTATTGCGTTTCGAGTCTGAAAGTCAAACTTTGTTTGACTTTCTGCGTTGACCAGTTTATGGTCAATGCGAAGTTCGTTGGAACTTCGCAACGTGATTGTAATCACGATGGTTATAGTCCCTTGGGACTATGCCTACTGATTACCACGTTGTCTAGGGTCGTAAGGGTAAGCGATCTAATAAATCGCTTATACCTTCGAACCCGACCCATTTGGTCGATCATTAGGATCCGACCAAATACATTAGGTGACCATAGTAGATAGGGAATAACCTTCCGAGGTTATACCTTATGGTCGCTTCGTTAAGTAGTTGTATGATAGGTAGTATATATGCCTTAGGTAAATTACCAGAATACCCTTTTCATGTATAATTGGTAATTAAGCATATGTAACCTAAAATTTTGTCACATAACTAATTATGTAACATGTTTAGGCATATAACACTTGTCATAGGACTAGTTAGACGTCCCGAACGCGTTTCACGCGAACGACGCGTTAAAGTAGCATAAGCTACCTAAACGGGTCGTAATGGGTCGTAATCTCTTATGTTAGGTTTCATTTAGTATGTAGGCTTTGTTAAACCATATTACACGAGTCTCCACACTCGTTTGGTTTACGAACCCTCATTCTATCTAAATCCTCCGATATAGGTCCGGTTTATTAACATAGTTACCTATATTAGGTGCCGTTTGATATCCGTGATCTCTAGCATTGTTTGGTTGTTACTCAAGGACTACTAAGCAATCTCAAGTGAGTACATAGACCCCTCTTTTACTGTTTTCCAAACTGTTTTGAGGTGAAACACATGTGCCTACTTGTTACTTTCATGCTTTCCTGTTTTCACATCTTATACTTCCTATGTTCATTAGTACATTTACAGTACATGATTTCATTACATTTTATGCTATGTATGCCCATTGCGTGCGTACTTAGTACATTGTTTTACATTTACATTTTATGCTATGTATGCCCATTGCGTGCGTACTTAGTACATTGTTTTACATCGTTAGTAGGTAGTGGTACCATAGAAATTGACAACTCCCGTTCCTGAAATCCTGGGTAGGTTTGGATTGGAAGGAATGACCGAATTCGATATACATAACTTAGATAAACCTTTAAATTGTTTAAGGGTTTATCGCCACAGTCTCAAGGCTTGGATGTATGCATTTTCACAACACCGCATAGATGTTCATATCAGTATAGCATGCATTTCCACAAAACATAGCTTTGATTTAAACCATGTTTTACTTCAATACTTTGTTTTTGTGCATATGGTTTAGTTGATATATTTCACTAGCCATACATATCATTTTGGGTTACACATTACATGATTTACATTTAACACATGAACATATTTGATATTGGTTATACATTACATGACTTACATCTTGACATAAACATTTTGACATATTTTTCAATACGTTTGGCAATTGGTTTAAACATAGACATCTTACATTGTTGGTTTGGTTTGAGTGAGTGATTTAAGTAACGAGGCGTGTGTAATATGATACAAGCATGGTGGATACGCCGCTGGTACTTCCTATATATAAGTGATTGTATGGTATTACATATCGTAGCGTTATTTGAATCATTTAAATTTGGACATATAACATTTTATACAAATAACATACTTTTCACAATACATTGTTTTACAAACAACTTAATTTATACAAACTCATTTCACATGGTTATCCACTTAACCATGTGTTATTCTTTTACACATATATATCATTTGGTTTATTTATCACTTTTCAAATGATTTACAAGACAAAGCAAATTACAAGGTTCATGACTAAACATTTTCTTAAACATAAGTCATGAATTCTATTTTTACAAAACCTATGTATGTCACAGGCATTTTTATGCTGACGTACCTATTTTCACATGTGTTTCAGGATATGATGCATAGGATCTATCAAGATACACTTAGGCGTACTTGGGCCTTAGCGACAATAAAAGATGCAAGACTAGTTATTTATGTTATGTTTCTCTGATTGTCAAGACATTGTAACTCTTTTATTCAATAAAACAATATTTCAATTTCCATGTGTTATGAAACAATGATTCTGTTACAACACTCCCCGATGTTTCCGCCACGTTTTGTTGTCTTATGTGGTCGGGGTTTAACACTTAAGCAAGACAGCCGTGAGCATCGAGGCTACACGGACCGTTATGAAGAGTTAAGTCTGTTATGCCCAAACATGGTCACGCCTTTGGATAAGGCAATCGAAAAATACATTGATGGCCTCCCTGACTCAGTACAAGACATTGTGACTGGTAGCAACCCTACTACAGTTAGACAGGCCATTGAGCTATCTGCAACCTTGACAGAATCTCAGATCAGGAAAGGTAAACTTTTTCGAAAGGGTGACAAGAAACCGATCGAGGAATCAAAGACCATGGATGAACAGACTGGATCCCCTAAGAAGTTAAAGAAGCGAAAGGCTTCTCAGAACTTTGCCGTAGTAGCTCACAATAATCAAGCCATCCCCAACCAACCAGCTCAACCCCCTGCTAGAAACCCATACAACGGAACTGCACCCTTGTGCAATCAATGTATCCTTCATCATCATGCTGGTGTGAAGTGCCGCACATGCCAAGTTTGTGGACTTATAGGTCATACGGCGAGGGTTTGCCCAACAACAGCTGCACCAAATCAAGTTAACAACAATCCTGCTCAAGGTCGTTTACCACCAGGTTCTTGCTTCAACAGTGGCGAGATGGGCCATTTCCGAAGAAACTGCCCAAAGCTTGCTAATGCGAATCCAGTGCAGGGATGAGCATCTGACCGAATGGAAGACAACACTGTTTAGAAATAATCACGTCTTATGTATTATTTTCTTTTGTTGTCAAGGTCCATGAAACAGTTGTTATCGTTGTTTATAAATAAAGCTTTTATTTTACAATGCAATATACAAATATTGATGTGGTTGCACGTGTAAACAACATATCCCCTACGATACCGACAATCAAGGAACCGCATTCCTCCCATCTTATGATCTCTTGCCTTTTCCACGAAAATCCTAAGTACACGTTTCTTCCAAGGAAAACGAAGTACAAGGCGCAAGTTACAACTCTGGACAAATACCAACTCCTTAATGGGGTACCTAAGGATATTCCCGTAAGCCCTTAATTGTTGTATACCTAAATTCGAATGTGGTGATTCCTTGTAATAAAAAAAAAATTGAATTTTTAGAAGATCATCCTATCTTTTCAGATAAATGCTTAAGGACGTTGAAGTCCATCAACTGGGTTCCTGGTATGCCTTGAATACCCATGTTCAAATCGGCGCCAACTTAATAGCAATCAATAACAAGATAATAACAATTAATAACCACGAAAACAATTATGTGATTATGTGCTTATGTGTTCCCTTTTATGTTTTTGTGTGATCCAAATTATGATATCCAAATCCTCCTAGAATCTTCCATATCTTAGTATAAGGGATTCATAGTAGGATACCCAAAGGTACTACCTAAAATCCTTAATGGACTTCTACGTTGTAGTAAAGTCCCTTGGATTATAAAGTACTACTCCATAATTAGATCCCTTGAGTGGTCTAGTTAAACAGATTGATCCAAAAATCTGGTTAGGAATATCATGTGATGATATAGCTGAAAGGACTCCTTGGTGGCCTAATTAAAAAGATCATCTGTCGATCCAATTAAAAGGACCCTATGGTAGTCTAGTCACCCTCATCACAGGTTTGATTTTCTTCCCCTAAACATTACAAAAAAAACTGTGCGGACTGTGAAAGGAATTACGTAATTATGGATGCATACATAATTATGGAATTTAGTGCACAGAAATTACAGCAAGTTCTGTCATGTATCTAGAGTTAACCCAATTCATTTCCAACTCTGATGAAGCAACCGTTGAAAATGACTCCGTCTGTTCATTTTCGTTTCTAAAGATTATCCGTTGAGGAAATGAATATCCGTTTGTTTATGCTTTTCATTTCCGTTTCTGAGGAAGCAACCGTTGAAGATGACTCTGTCGGTTCATTTTCGTTTCTAAAGATTATCCTTCGAGGAAATGAATATCTGTTTGTTTAATCCTTCATTTCCATTTCTGATGAAGCAACCGTAGAAAATGACTCCTTCAGTTCATTTTCGTTTCTGAAGATTACCCGGTGAGGAAATGAATATCCGTTTGTTTATCCTTTTCATTTCCATTTCTGAGGAAGCAACCGTTGAAGATGACTCCGTCTGATCGTTTTCGTTTCTAAAGATTATCCATTGAGGAAATGAATGTCCGTTTATTTAATCCTTCATTTCCAATTCTGAAGAATACCCGTTGAGGAAAATGACTTCGTTCGTTCATTTTCATTCTGAAGAGTATCCATCGAGGGAAATGAATGTCCGTTTATTTAATCCTTCATTTCCAATTCTGAAGAATACCCGTTGAGGAAAATCACTCCGTTTGTTCATTTTCGTTTCTGAAGATTATCCGTTGAGGAAAATGACAGGATTATGCCTTGCATATCTTTGATGATCATTTAACACAAAGTCACAGACAGACTCCTACGAATAAATTTCGGGACGAAATTTCCTAAAGTAGGGGAGAGTGTGACACCTGGGTCACTGCGACCATCAAACAAACACCAAACCAATGAAATATTGTATTTCATACTTAGGATTTGTATAAATATGTGTATCTTTTGCACATATCAATTCTTGTTCGATTTCAAGCTTTAAATCGCCTTTGGAAGGTTATACGCGCACTGATACGTAAATATAACCAGTTTAATGCAACGAACACTCCGGAATAGTGAAATAGGCATAACATGCCTTAAATAACCTTTACATAACTTAGAAATAAGTTTTGAAGGCTTTGGTATGGCAAAATCAAGTTTAATCGCCTACAGGGACTTAATTTGACAAACTGCGAAAGTATGACGATTCATACTGGAACAGACATTCCGGAACATGACCATAAGTTAAACATACCATAAATATCCTTTACATAGCTTAGAAATAGGCTCTGAGGGGTTCGGTGTGCTAAAATAAACTTTTGGGTCATTCAGGGACTAAAAGCGTCAAAAAGTGCATAAGTTAGCATTTTCTCACATAACTTACGTTCTGAATACATCCGGACATCCAAAAATTTATGTAAGCACTAAAATATTTTATTTTAGTGTTTGGCATGAGAAAATTTCCATTCGTCGCTTAATTTGGATCGTTTTTGCGTTCGTTACGACTTCCGTCGTAATTAAGTGAATAACGCAACCGTACGACCAAACGAACCGACATCCGAGATGTTTTTGAGCATATTTTAAGTTCCCTATACTTTAACTTTATTTTAGAGCCTTGAAATGGGGTTAACGGGGCTTAAAAGTGCCAAAAATCATGTTTTACAAGTGCAGGGACCATTTTTGAAATTTCTGGCAGATTCAATGAACCTAGTCCATTTTGAAGTGTTGATGGTTTTAACCCATGGTTTTGCTAAACCATGGGCTGGTATTCAATGAACATAGTCCATATTAGGGGCTCCCATGGTTTTAGAAAACCATGGGCACACATGTAAGGTCCAGATCAAAGCTCAGTTTTCGATGAACGATCTTAACGGTTCTTGAATTCCTATAAATACCCACCCTCACTTCCTCCCAAAGCACACTTGAATCTGATATTGGCTCTCTAAGTTGAAGTTTATGCTTCATACCTGAGAGTAAATCGGATCAAGAGCTTGCGGGGACCTTCTGTAAGTATTCTTTCGTTCTTTTCTTTCGTTTTTGTCGTTAAAGTCAAACTGCGTTTGACTTTCTGCTTTGACCAGTTTATGGTCAACGCGAAGTTCGTCTGAACCTCATAACGTGAGCGTAATCACGATGGTTATAGTCCCTAGTGACTATACCTACTGATTTCCACGTTATCAAGGCTCAATCACGAGTCGTAGTTTCGGTCAAAATGCGTTTTCTCGCGTATTTTGTAACCAAACTACTCTAGGATATCAAAACCGTTTGTTTTGATATCAAAACCTGTTTTCTAACTTAACTAAACATGTTCTAGCATATTTAGCTCGTCATTTTTTTTAGATTAGTGCTTGTGTGGAGCCGAAAGTCAAGCGGACTAAACACCCGCTTAGACTTTCGAACACGACCCGTTTGGTCGATCATTAGAATCCGACCAAACATATTAAGTGACCATAGTAGCGTAGGGAATAACCTTCCGAGGTTATACCTTATGGTCACTTAGGTTTGATTAGTCGCATGATAGGTAGTTTATATGCCTTAGGTAAATTACCAAAATGCCCTTTTTACGCCAAAATTCATTTTAAACATATGTAACATAACATTTAACATCTAAACTGATTTGGCAACAATATTAGACATGTTAAGGCATATTTTACTTATCATAGGACTAGTTAGGCGGTCCGAACGCGTTTTACGCGAACGACGCGTTAAAGTAGCATAAGCTACCTAAACGGGTCGTAATGGGTCGTAAGCACTTAGGTTAGGTTTCATTTTAGTATGTAGGCTTTGTTAAACCATATTACATGAGTTACCACACTCATTTGGTTTATGAACCCTCATTCTATCCGATCCTCCGATTTAGGTCCGGTTTATTAACATAGTTACCTATATTAGGTACCGTTTGATTTCCGTGATCTCTAGCATTGTTTGGTTGTTACTCAAGGACTACTAAGCAATCTCAAGTGAGTACATAGACCCCTCTTTTACTGTTTTCAAACTGTTTTGGGGTGAAACACATGTGCCTACTTGTTACTTTCGTGCTTTCTTGTTTTCACATCGTATATTTGCTATGTTCATTAGTACACTATTAGTACATGATTTACATTACATTGTTTCGCTATGTATGTTTACTTAGCATTCTTAGTACATTGTTTTACTTTACATTTCTGCTATGTATGTTGACTGAGCATGCTAGCACATTGATTTACATTACATTAGTTGCATATGTTTACTCAACATATGGACACGTTGTTTTACGTTGCATTTTGTTGCATATGCTCATCCAGCATATGAACACATTATATTACATTTTGAACCATTGTAACTATTTGACTATGTGAACCGTTGTAACTATTTGACTACGCGAACCGTTGTAACCATTTGATTTTATGAACCGTTTGTAACTGTTGAACCGTGTGAACCGTATTTGACCATACATAAACATTTCTACAAATTGTTAAACATTTCATCTTGGTGGCTGTTTGGGTAAGTGATTTAAGTAACGAGGCGACGTGTAATACGATAAAGACATGGTGGATACGCAGCTGGTACTTCCTATATATAAGTGCTTTTATGGTATTACATAACGTAGCGCTATTTAAACCATTTCAGTTTAGACATATTACATCTACAATACAATCTTCACATTAACATCGTTTTACAAATAACTTAACTTATACAAACCCATTTTACATGGTTATTCACTTAACCATACATTATTGTCTTATACATATACATATCATTTGGTTTATTTATCACTTTTCAAATGATTTATGAAAGGGAACACTCAACAAGATTCATGGCTACTTTATCTTAAACAGTTTCTTTAAACTCAAGTCATGAATCCTATTTTCACAAAACCTATTTATCTCACAGGCATTTTTATGCTGACGTACCTATTTTCACATGTGTTTTCAGGAGCTGTTGCATAGGATGAATGAGACACACTTAGGCGGACCTATGCCTTAGTGACTTAAAACGAAGCAAGAACTAGTTAAATTATGTTATGTACCCTTTGTTTCTTGTTTAAGACAACGAAACTCTCTTGATTGATAAATAAAACGTAACTTTAATTACCATGGTTGTGAAATAATTAATTCTGTTACAACACTCTCCGACGTTTTCGCCACGTTTCGTTGTTTTACGTGGTCGGGGTGTGACAGAAAAGTTGGTATCAGAGCCAATGGTTATAGGGAATTAGGTTATTAGTAATGCTTTGACCTAGACTATAACCTTCCTAGGACCCTAACGCGAGTTTACTTGCGTTTAGTCATAAAAAAATACCGTTGCCTATCTTTAGGCAGCAACCACAACGATAACATCAATTCCGAATCCGCTTTGAAAATTAATCATCTGTTTTTGGATGATTGATTACTAGGTTTTGAACCCTCTGTTGTAAGGTTTAGAACCCTCTGTTACAAGGTTTTGAACCCCTTAGAGTTTTCAAAATCTCGTCAAAAGTTTTGGGTCCTAAATAGTGTGAACACGTGCAAACTGGAAGAGTGAATGCCTGTACCCTGGGTTTTCTGTCTAAGACTAGAGTGTTCGTACAAATCCACATAATCGGACCAGTCACTCTTACCTAGGAACTCTTGGGGTGAGTGTCCACTTATAGGCGAGCATGTCTTCGCGATACATTATGAGGACCTACTTGCTTTGATTCAGCCTTTGTGTGTCGTTTGTTTGCTTCGTGGTTCAAACAAATGACCATCACCCATGATTTTGGTCGGTAGTTATAACATCCTATTCTTTCCCAATGCCATTTCATTTGTTTTCTCTCTTTTTTTTCCCCTTTTTAGAATGCCTCCTCGACGCGACAATCAGATAGCGAATGCCGAACTGGCAGAAATCATCGCGCAGCAAATGGCTGCTGCTTTCCCAAATCTTATTGCTCAACTAAACCAAGCCAACAACAACAATAATGCTCCATGTAATTTCAAGAGTTTCAATTCGGCTAAGCCACTCAAGTTTAGTGGTTCTGAAGGAGCAACTGGGCTCCTACAATGGTTCGAGAGCACTGAGAGTACATTTTGTCATGTTCAGTGTCCTGATAATTGCAAGGTCGAGTTTGCTTCAAGTGTGTTTCTGAAGAGGGCTCTTACATGGTGGAACGGGGTTATGAGAGACCGTGGTGCTGAGGTTGCTTTAACACAGACTTGGGCCGAACTTAGGGCCCTTATGATGAAGGAATTCTGTCCTCGTCATGAACTGAGGGCTTTAGAAAGGGAATTTGACGATCTTAAGCAAGACAGCGGTGAGCATCGAGCCTACACGGACCGTTATGAGGAGTTAAGTCTGTTCTGCCCAAACATGGTCACGCCTTTGGATAAGGCAATCGAAAAATACATTGATGGCCTCCCTGACTCAGTACAAGACATTGTGACTGGTAGCAACCCTACTACAGTTAGACAGGCCATTGAGCTATCTGCAACCTTGACTGAATCTCAGATCAGGAAAGGTAAACTTTTTCGAAAGGGTGACAAGAAACCGATCGAGGAATCAAAGACCATGGATGAACAAACTGGATCCCCTAAGAAGTTAAAGAAGTGAAAGGCTTCTCAGAACTTTACCGTAGTAGCTCACAATGATCAAGCCATCCCCAACCAACCAGCTCAACCCCTGCTAGAAAGCCATACAATGGAACTGCACCCTTGTGCAATCAATGTATCCTTCATCATCATGCTGGTGTGAAGTGCCGCACATGCCAAGTTTGTGGACTTATAGGTCATACGGCGAGGGTTTGCCCAACAACAGCTGCACCAAATCAAGTTAACAACAATCCTGCTCAAGGTCGTTTTCCACCAGGTTCTTGCTTCAACTGTGGCGAGATGGGCCATTTCCGAAGAAACTGCCCAAAGCTTGCTAATGCGAATCCAGTGCAGGGATGAGCATCTGACCGAACGGAAGACAACGCTGTTTAGAAATAATCACGTCTTATGTATTATTTTCTTTTGTTGTCAAGGTCCATGAAATAGTTGTTATCGTTGTTTATAAATAAAGCTTTTATTTTACAATGCAATATACAAATATTGATGTGGTTGCATGTGTAAACAACATATCCCCTACGATACTGACAATCAAGGAACCGCATTCCTCCCATCTTATGATCTCTTCCGTTTTCCACGAAAATCCTAAGTACCCGTTTCTTCCAAGGAAAACGAAGTACAAGGCGCAAGTTACAACTCTGGACAAATACCCACTCCTTAATGGGGTACCTAAGGATATTCCCGTAAGTCCTTAATTGTTGTATAGCTAAATTCGAATGTGGTGATTCCTTGTAATAAAAAAAATAGAATTTTTAGAAGATCATCCTATCTTTTCAGATAAATGCTTGAGGACGTTGAAGTCCATCAACTGGGTTCCTGGTATGCCTTGAATACCCATGTTCAAATCGGTGCCAAGTTAATAGCAATCAATAACAAGATAATAACAATTAATAACCACGAAAACAATTATGTGATTATGTGCTTATGTGTTCCCTTTTATGTTTTTGTGTGATCCAAATTATGATGTCCAAATCCTCCTAGAATCTTCCATATCTTCGTATAAGGGATTCATAGTAGGATACCCAAAGGTACTACCTAAAATCCTTAATGGACTTCTACGTTGCAGTAAAGTCCCTTGGATTATAAAGTACTACTCCATAATTAGATCCCTTGAGTGGTCTAGTTAAACAGATTGATCCAAAAATCTGGTTAGGAATATCATGTGATGATATAGCTGAAAGGATTCCTTGGTGGCCTAATTAAAAAGATCATCTGTCGATCCAATTAAAAGGACCCTATGGTAGTCTAGTCACCCTCATCACAGGTTTGATTTTCTTCCCCTAAACATTACAAAACAAACTATGCAGACTGTGCAAGGAATTACGTAATTATGGATGCATACATAATTATGGAATTTAGTCCACAGAAATCGCAGCAAGTTCTGTCATGTATCTAGAGTTAACCCAATTCATTTCCAACTCTGATGTAGCAACCGTTGAAAATAACTCCGTCTGTTCATTTTCGTTTCTAAAGATTATCCGTTGAGGAAATGAATATCCGTTTGTTTATCCTTTTCATTTCCGTTTCTGAGGAAGCAACCGTTGAAGATGACTCCGTCTGTTCATTTTCGTTTCTAAAGATTATCCGTTGAGGAAATGAATATCTGTTTGTTTAATCCTTCATTTCCGTTTCTGATGAAGCAACCGTAGAAAATGACTCCTTCAGTTCATTTTCGTTTCTGAAGATTACCCGTTGAGGAAATGAATATCCGTTTGTTTATCCTTTTCATTTCCGTTTCTGAGGAAGCAACCGTTGAAGATGACTCCGTCTGATCGTTTTTGTTTCTAAAGATTATCCGTTGAGGAAATGAATGTCCGTTTATTTAATCCTTCATTTCCAATTCTGAAGAATACCCGTTGAGGAAAATGACTCCATTCGTTTATTTTCATTCTGAAGAGTATCCGTCGAGGGAAATGAATGTCCGTTTATTTAATCCTTCATTTCCAATTCTGAAGAATACCCGTTGAGGAAAATGACTCCGTTTGTTCATTTTCGTTTCTGAAGATTATCCGTTGAGGAAAATGACAGGATTATGCCTTGCATATCTTTGATGATCATTTAACACAAAGTCACAGATAGACTCCTACGAATAAATTTCGGGACGAAATTTCCTAAAGTAGGGGAGACTGTGACACCTGGGTCACTGCGATCATCAAACAAACACCAAACCAATGAAATATTGTATTTCATACTTGGTATTTATATAACTATGTGTATCTTTTGCATATATCAATTCTTGTTCGATTTAAAGCTTTAAATCGCTTTCTGGAAGGTTATACGCGCACTGATGCGTAAATATAACCAGTTTAATGCAACGAACACTTCGGAATAGTGAAATAGGCATAACATGCCTTAAATAACCTTTACATAACTTAGAAATAAGTTTTGAAGGCTTTGGTATGGCAAAATCAAGTTTAATCGCCTACAGGGACTTAATTTGACAAACTGTGAAAGTATGATGATTCGTACTGGAACAGACATTCCGGAACATGACCATAAGTTAAAAATACCATAAATATCCTTTACATAGCTTAGAAATAGGCTTTGAGGGGTTCGGTGTGCTAAAATAAACTTTTGGGTCATTCAGGGACTAAAAGCGTCAAAAGTGCATAAGTTAGCATTTTCACGCATAACTTACGTTCTGAATACATCCGGACATCCAAAAATTTATGTAAGCACTAAAATATTTTATTTTAGTGTTTGGCATGAGAAAATTTCCATTCGTCGCTTAATTTGGATCGTTTTTGCGTTCGTTACGACTTCCGTCGTAATTAAGTGAATAACGCAACCGTACGACCAAACGAACCGACATCCGAGATGTTTTTGAGCATATTTTAAGTTCCCTATACTTTAACTTTATTTTAGAGCCTTGAAATGGGGTTAACGGGGCTTAAAAGTGCCAAAAATCAAGTTTTACAAGTGCAGGGACCATTTTTGAAATTTCTGGCAGATTCAATGAACCTAGTCCATTTTGAAGTGTTGATGGTTTTAACCCATGGTATTGCAAAACCATGGGCTGGTATTCAATGAACATAGTCCATATTAGGGGCTCCCATGGTTTTAGAAAACCATGGGCACACATGTAAGGTCCAGATCAAAGCTCAGTTTTCGATGAACGATCTTAACGGTTCTTGAATTCCTATATATACCCAGCCTCACTTCCTCCCAAAGCACACTTGAATCTGATTTTGGCTCTCTAAGTTGAAGTTTATGCTTCATACCTGAGAGAAAATCGGATCAAGAGCTTGCGGGGACCTTCTGTAAGTATTCTTTCGTTCTTTTCTTTCGTTTTTGTCGTTAAAGTCAAACTGCGTTTGAGTTTCTGCTTTGACCAGTTTATGGTCAACGCGAAGTTCGTTTGAACTTCATAACGTGAGCGTAATCACGATGGTTATAGTCCCTAGTGACTATACCTGCTGATTTCCACGTTATCTAGGCTCAGTCACGAGTCGTAGTTTTGGTCAAAATGCATTTTCTCGCGTATTTTGTAACCAAACTACTCTAGGATATCAAAACCGTTTGTTTTGATATCAAAACCTGTTTTCTAACTTAACTAAACATGTTCTAGCATGTTTAGCTCATCATTTTTTTTTTAGATTAGTGCTTGTGTGGAGCCGAAAGTCAAGCGGACTATACACCCGCTTAGACTTTCGAACACGACCCGTTTGGTCGATCATTAGGATCCGACCAAACATATTAAGTGACCATAGTAGCATAGGGAATAACCTTCTGAGGTTATACCTTATGGTCACTTAGGTTTGATTAGTCGCATGATAGGTAGTTTATATGCCTTAGGTAAATTACCAAAATGCCCTTTTTACGCCAAAATTCATTTTAAACATATGTAACATAACATTTAACATCTAAACTGATTTGGAAACAATATTAGACATGTTAAGGCATATTTTACTTGTCATAGGACTAGTTAGGCGGTCCGGACGCGTTTTACGCGAACGACGCGTTAAAGTAGCATAAGCTACCTAAACGGGTCGTAATGGGTCGTAAGCACTTAGGTTAGGTTTCATTTTAGTATGTAGGCTTTGTTAAACCATATTACATGAGTTCCCACACTCATTTGGTTTATGAACCCTCATTCTATCCGATCCTCCGATTTAGGTCCGGTTTATTAACATAGTTACCTATATTAGGTACCGTTTGATTTCCGTGATCTCTAGCATTGTTTGGTTGTTACTCAAGGACTACTAAGCAATCTCAAGTGAGTACATAGACCCCTGTTTTACTGTTTTCAAACTGTTTTGGGGTGAAACACATGTGCCTACTTGTTACTTTCGTGCTTTCCTGTTTTCACATCGTATACTTGCTATGTTCATTAGTACACTATTAGTACATGATTTACATTACATTGTTTCGCTATGTATGTTTACTTAGCA
The DNA here is from genome assembly GCA_030545235.1 of Helianthus tuberosus. Taxonomy (NCBI): domain Eukaryota; kingdom Viridiplantae; phylum Streptophyta; class Magnoliopsida; order Asterales; family Asteraceae; genus Helianthus; species Helianthus tuberosus. The sequence continues at coordinate 175,363,094 of CM060366.1, read as the reverse complement.
TTCTTAGTACATTGTTTTACTTTACATTTATGCTATCTATGTTGACTAAGCATGCTAGCACATTGATTTACATTACATTAGTTGCATATGTTTACTCAACATATGGACACGTTGTTTTACATTGCATTTTGTTGCATATGCTCATCCAGCATATGAACACATTATATTACATTTTGAACCGTTGTAACTATTTGACTATGTGAACCGTTGTAACTATTTGACTACGCGAACCGTTGTAACCATTTGATTTTATGAACCGTTTGTAACTGTTGAACCGTGTGAACCGTATTTGACCATACATAAACATTTCTACAAATTGTTAAACATTTCATCTTGGTGGCTGTTTGGGTAAGTGATTTAAGTAACGAGGCGACGTGTAATACGATAAAGACATGGTGGATACGCCGCTGGTACTTCCTATATATAAGTGCTTTTATGGTATTACATAACGTAGTGTTATTTAAACCATTTCAGTTTAGACATATTACATCTACAAATCAATCTTCACATAAACATCGTTTTACAAATAACTTAACTTATACAAACCCATTTTACATGGTTATTCACTTAACCATACATTATTCTCTTATACATATACATATCATTTGGTTTATTTATCACTTTTCAAATGATTTATGAAAGGGAACACTCAACAAGATTCATGGCTACTTTTTATTAAACAGTTTCTTTAAACTCAAGTCATGAATCCTATTTTCACAAAACCTATGTATCTCACTGGCATTTTTATGCTGACGTACCTATTTTCACATGTGTTTTCAGGAGCTGTTGCATAGGATGAACGAGACACACTTAGGCGGACCTGTGCCTTAGTGACTTAAAACGAAGCAAGAACTAGTTAAATTATGTTATGTACCCTGTGTTTCTTTTTTAAGACAATGAAACTCTCTTGATTGATAAATAAAACGTAACTTTAATTACCATGGTTGTGAAATAATTAATTCTGTTACAACACTCTCCGACGTTTTCGCCACGTTTCGTTGTTTTACGTGGTCGGGGTGTGACAACTAAATGTGGATTTTTCCTTTCACAGTAACAAATATATTGAAAACTCATTATTAGATCATAGAATGTTTTAGGCAACAACATAATTACACAAAAAAAATCACAAACACAAAACCTTGTGAAACCAATCACTAAATTGACTTACTAATCTGATTTTATAAAGTACTATGTAATAGATGTCTCTGAGGAGTTATGTGTCACTAGAAAAATCATACCAATACAAAAAAAAAAAAACATTTAAGGATATTATATAAAGAAAAAGCAAGCATAAAAGAAAGTTATAGTAAACTCAATTGCATGTAATCTTCATGAAATATCTTAAAATGAGCAACTGATGTCACACCCTGACTTTTGCGGAGGCGTGTACATGTGACTTGATTAGTTTTCATTGCATTCGATTATAATAAACAACTACATGACTAAAATAACTATGTTCATCCATTCATAAGTTTAAAACGTTACAAAACATAAGTTGTTTAAGTAACAAACCATCATTATATTCAAGCTCCACAAATAGGACTTGCTTAACAAAAGACTAATTTCACGAAGCTTTGCATTCTACATCTCATCATCAAGGATGAGATATACGAATCAAACCCTCAAAAGTGGATGACATCTAAACTTGAAATTTACAGCTTGAAAACAACACCAGCGCCACAAGATCCATTTAGTTTCCTGAAATACATGTAATTTGAAAACATCAACAAAAGTTGAGCGAGTACTTGTGTTTTTGTATGAGTTCCAAATAAACTTGTAAACATTTGAGAGTATTCTTTTGATAACCGGTATGTAAAGCGTCTATGAACAGATCATTAATGTTTTGCAAGGACATTAATATGTGTGGTGCGTAGGAAGTGCTCAAACGTAGCGAATTTCCTCCGGTCCATCCGGCGGGAACGACATAGTCTCCACATGCGGCCACACAAGGACCCATGAGTGGGGCTCGCTACACCCGACAGATCTACCACTCCTGCCCCTCGGTTTAACAAGATTAATGGCACTTAGGAGAGAAACTGTAACACCTCGCAAAATCACGTCCAATGATGTATTGACACGTGTAATAAACCCTAATTAAGTCAAACGTTGAATTTGAGGGACTAATTTTTTTTGCGACAAATCAAAAACTTTGATAATAGAAGGACTGGAAATGTTAACATGCTTATTATAAGCCTCTGAATAACATTACATGGTAATCATATTCACAAATGGGCCACTTGATCATGAGTAGCCGTTCGCGTAATTAATTGAAACTTTGTGCAATGAAGGGTTAAAAGTGTCAACATGTTAATTCCTACCTCTGAATGACCTTTTAACAAACCGAGAGCTTCATAATAATTGATTACACTCTCGGGAATGCCTAATATTAGCCATTAAGGGCTTTTATGCCTATAAGTGAAGATACGCGCAACTTTGCAAGTTTAAGGGGTTAAAAGCGTCAATATGTTTAATTATACCTCTGAATGATCTTTTAATGAACCCGAAGCATCATGGTGGTTAATAATACTTCCATGAATTCCTAATATGGCTTAGATAAGGCTTCTATGCTATTAAACGATGATATGCGCAAGTTTGCGTATTAGAGGGACCTTAAGCGTCAACTTTTGAATCTACGCCTTAGGTGACCATTTAAGCAAACGAGAGCATAGTAATATTTAAACAACATGCTTGGAATACCCATTATGGGCCATGGAAGTCTTGGATATCATTAAACGACATTTCGCGCTACTTTGTGCGATTAAAGGACTAATTGCGTCAAACTGCAAAAGTATACCATTCGTAGGGTATCGAACCTTCCAGAATATGATCATAAGTTAAACGTACCATAAATATCCTTTACATAGCTTTAAAATATGCTTAGAGGTGTTTGGTGCGCAAAAATAAACTTTTAAGTCAAGCAGGGACTAAAAGTGTCAAAAAGTGCACAAGTTTGCATTTTCGCGCATATCTTACATTCTGAATATATCCGGACATCCAAAAATTTATGTAACCACTAAAATATTTGCTTTAAAAATGACAAAATAAATAAGTTAACGAGATTACGCGTGTTACGGTGTTAAATTATGTGAATGTTTATGTATATATATTACGACGCGTAAATGGTAGATATATTGCGTATAAACAGAAGAGTTAACGGATTTACACAATAATGGTCGCCAATAAAATCGTTCAAGTCGCAAAATCATAAATATATATATATATGGACTCATATATATGTTAACGTGCCAACATAATAAAAAATGACAACTTTTCGATAATGGTCACGAATAAAATCGTTGAAGTCGCAAAATCAAGTTATGTGATAATTCTAAGAAACAAAGAAACTTAGGATTTTTGTGTTATGTGTACTGATATAAAATCGTTCCTATATATATATATATATATATAATAGGACGTGTAGAAATCAATCTCTGGGATTACGCTATTTAAAATACGCATCCAAAGGTGAGTGCCACTAAACCCCTCTTTTTAATGCTTTGTATATATTTTGGGGGGGTAGAACACGCCAATAAAAGGGTTTAATAATGTTTTTGAAATAAAACATACCTTTTAATATAAAATATATATTTTCGTTGAAAATATATGAAATTTGATAAGTCATACGTTTCGAAGTAAAAATGTTTTTGATGAATGAATGTTGGAAATTGGGATGGTACGGTATTTCCTAGGCGAAATAGACCGTAAAATTGGGACGGATGCCGGCCTGGGTCTCAAATGATGAAGATTCAGGGGATTCGTACAATTACGTGTATTAAATTGTCATATTAGTAGGATATATATATTGTACGTGAGGCAAACATCATATTGTTCTCAAAGAGGACCCTGCGCCCTTGATGTCGTTTAATTATTTAAGTATTGCACGCGATGAATTGTTGGTAGATCTATCGGGTTGACAAACCCGTCGTGACCGGTCGCCCCGTGTCAAGTCAAACGACGAATTTAAATTCTGTTTATTGTCTAGCTTTGATTATCCCTGCATGGTTAATACATAGTTCGTATCGTCTAGCTAACATACAAGTCTGAAAATTGACGCAATAATTTAATATACAAAACTTGGGCAAGAGTGCTATTGTCGGGTTGATGAACTGACGGAAGGCCCAAGGATTTTATTAAGGAACTAAAATGGACTTTCAAAAATTATATGGATGTTTTCAAATAAACACCAAATCAGAAAGTTTTCCTTTGGAATGATTTGTTTGTAAGTGAATATGTGAACTCACCTTCCTTAGTGTTGACACTTGATTTTAACGTGTTCTACAGGTACTTGAGTTCGGCTTCGGGAATTATGGCATATCTTGTGAATTTTGATGCATGTTTTGTCACTTAAATATGTTGGACTAACTTTAAAACTTTCTGGGACAAATGTAATAAGATCCGTAAGGATCAAAGACAATTTAACTATATTGTGGTTGTGTCATGTTTTGGGACGTTATGTTTAAAAAATTATGTTTTAATTAAGTTAATATGTCCAACAATTAAATGCATCAAACATCAAGATAGAAATGGGCACCAGCTTTCGTCACCACTACGTTTTATATTCCGCTGTGACGTTTTTGGGGTGTGACAAATCCCATGTCAACATATGGATACAACTTTTTGTACACATAGAAAGTAAACAACCGGAATACAATTTCTAATATAAAACGAATCACGCAATTTGACAATGTTATTTGAAACATACTTGATACAAACAAAAGTCACATAACTTTTAAAAACTTCATAACAATGCCTGAGAAACTCATGAAAAATGTGTAAATAACATAAAAGTCTCATTTGATTTTATAAAAAAACTTTTACGAATTTAAAACATCTAGACATAAGAAATGAATCACATGATTCAAGAAACAAGTCTAACATTAATGAGAATAATTGCATATACCAGACTATAAAACTTAGCCAAAGAGGCTTCAATTGAATACATAATCACACACAATCGAAAAAAAAACATCTCACACAAAAGAAAATATACAAGGATATTAAAAACATTCAAGAACAATCTTGATTATATAACAGGTTAGGCAACACTTGAACAATGAGGTTCGACTAACCAAACAACAAGATCGGCATACTAGTCAAACATACCATCATGATCATGATACGAGTTCTATTAACAAATAAACCATCAAAACACGGTCAAAACAAAGCCAGTATTACTGTTGTTCGAGTTAGAATTGAATTATTCAACCAAAGACAAAGATTTAAGAACAATAATAAAACTTGAGACTCTTACTACTAGCAACTTTGATCAAGAACAAAGTTCAACACACAAAAAACATATCATTAAGACTAAACAATTGTTGCACACTCTTGTTTTATAAATGGTTTGTTTCAAAAACTATGTTGTTATAGTTCTTAGGTCTTGTATTTTTTATTAAACAATTTTTTTTGTAAACTGCGCTTGTCAAATTTGGTAACACATAACATATCTAGCAGCAATAAAACGTATGAATCTAACAATCTCACAAACAAAAGATCCTTACCACTCACTACAGAACAGATCATCACAATGATCAAGATATTAAAGCCAGCAAGATCTAACAGGAATCTCTACAACAAAAACCTTAGATCGCTGGTTAAAGTTCTAGAGGTTGTAATTTGAAAGAAAAATTGTCTGAGTGAATGTGCCAGATTTTGGAAAACCAAAAATATTAAGATTGATGACAACAAATGAACAAGAACATCGTATTAACAGCATTGCCCTCAATCTTGATTGAGATGCTCATTTTAAACACACTTAAAATGATTTTAGAACAAACACAAGCAACCAAAACCCAACATTCAAGAATGTCAAGAAATACCGTATTGTCACCTACAAGAGTTGTGAAAAAACAATTATAAGACACACAATTGTTTTACAAAATCATGTAAAAAATAAAATCCCTGAATGACTTATAGATGTTTACTAAATTGTATAGAAACTCACATTACCTATAAATAATTCTTATAAAACCTATTCACTTAACCAACAATTGAGCAAACAGGAAGTCATGAATTTTGGAAGCATAAGTTTACTACACACTCAATAGATCATAATTTACAAAGACCAAAAATATCTTGCGATGAATTCATTCCTTAACATTATATTCAAAATACCAATTGAATAAAAAAGTTCGGAACATCTGAAATCTAGAATCCTTGATGTAAAAGCAAAGATAAGTAGTTGTCACTACATCATGTGAAGACAGACAAGATAAGGAATACAACCAAATTAGATTAGTACATGTTTGAGCAGTGATTTACAATTGCCTACTTTTTCCATGAGCAGCAAAAACACATTAAACACACAACTAAATGTGGATTTTTCCTTTCACAGTAACAAATATAATGAAAACTCAATATTAGATCATAGAATGTTTTAGGCAACAACATAATTACACAAAAAAAAATCACAAACACAAAACCTTGTGAAACCAATCACTAAATTGACTTACTAATGTGATTTTATAAAGTACTATGTAATAGATGTCTCTGAGGAGTTATGTGTCACTAGAAAAATGTTGGTGCAGTTGTCTGTCGACTTCATCTTCATTCGAGTCTTAGATTAGAACTGATAGATCAGGGATTGTAATATGAGAATTTTAGGGTTTTATATATTGTTTTAAGCTGATTTCGCTTGAAACATGTTATTTCGCTTGAAAGTAATAAACACCATTTCAAGCGAAACCAACATAAGCTATTTCGCTTGAAATGGCATATGTCTCTTTCAAGCGAAACCCTAGTCCTATAAATAGTCCTCAAGCGTAATCAGTTGTAGAGTTCTTGAAGGTTCTTGTTCCGGTGAGCCGAAGTGCTGCCGAAGTGTCTACGTGCTGTAATCTGCTTCTAGATCAATAAATGAGACATTTTATAGTGAATACAAGCTAAACAAAGACAAAATCATTGAATTCCGCCTCTGATTCTGTCTGAGCACTCTTCTGATCGACTTATTAGGTCGTTTCACGATCCTACATGTGGTATCAGAGCTCAGGAGGAAGAGTTCTTACTGTTTAGCTCGTTTTTGCTGGAAAATTCTGATTTCTACACCTTCTTTTCAAAATCAATCATGTTTTAACAGACAAACTGGACTGAATTTTTGATATTGTGTGCGAAATACTATTTTAACAAACCCTTGAGAAAATCAGATTCAAATTCAAACTAAAAGTGACAAAATTGGACCAAAAAGGTAATTTCGCTTGAACGAACATACTTAATTCCGCTTCAAAGGTATTATTTCGCTTGAAAATTTGACTGGTTTCCGCTTGAATTTGTTGATTTCGCTTCAATGAGTTATCCCGCTTGAAAAGGTTCAAGCGAAATCAGGTTTTTCGCTTCAAGTAGTGATTTCGCTTGAAGGTGTGTTGATTTCAAGCGAAATATAGGTTATTTCGCTTCAGGTGTGATTTCGCTTCAGAGGTGTGAACAGGTTATTTTTTATATATGGAGAAAATGTTTGATGAACAAGAAAATTATTATTTTGAAAGATTTAACGATTGGCATCGAGGATTTATAGATGATAGTTATAGAAATGTGAAGAAGATTGGATGGGAGAAAAGGTTTAAATACTTTTTGTGTCTAAAAAATGAAACATTGGATGATCTAGCAAACCGATATACAGTCTTAGTTGAACATTTGAAAAAAAATGAGATAAGACTGTCAGATACTGAAAAAGTATCAAAGTTTGCTGATGCATTACCTACCGAGTGGGATGAATGTTTGAAAATCCTAAAGAAAGATTCTAGTTTTTCAAAATTGTATCTAAAAGAGTTCATCAACAAACTTAAAGATTTTGAGTATGAAAGTAATAAGAAAAGGAAAGAATTGATAAATGTAATGAAAAATATTTTGATGAAAATAGATTTGGATGTGATTCTTGAAATGAAAAGAAGAGTTGATGTATGTCTTGCTGCAAAAAGTAATCTAATATACGATATGAAGAGGGGTTGTTATATTGATGATAATTTGAATCCTCTTGATTTCGTTAAAATTTTTTGTGCAGGAACATACAAGATAGAGAAAGAGCAAGTTCCAAAGAATGAAGAATCTGTGAAGATTGGATCTTTGAATTCTGAATCTGTATGCACTAAATGTGAGAAATTTGAAGCTGACAATGCCAAACTCTTTAAGGATGCGGAAAGTTTGACATTGGAAGTCAAAAAGATGAAGGATGAGAAACAATCTGATGATAAACAGATTCTTGTTTTGCAAGAAAATTTTGATAAGATGAAATCTGATAATGACAGACTGTTGAGTGATTTTAACAGTTTGACATTAGAAAAATTTTTTTTGAAAGAAAATGAAAAAGATTTTCAAAGTCAAATGAAGGTTTTAGAAGATGAAAAATCTGTTATTTTTAAAAATAATCTTGAAAAACAGATTGAAATAAATTCTCATCTTCAGAAAATCATTCGGCTTGAAAATGAAGCTGAAATTGCTCGAAATAAAATTGATGAGCTTGAGAAGAAATTGAAAGGTTTTGAGAAACCATATTATATTTGTCCAAAACCTATCAATTCTGTTCCAATAAGTGACAATGTCACAAATTTTGACAAAGTCAAAATTGAAGATTGTGATGAGAAAACTGATGATGAAATTGAAAAAAGAAAAATATTTTTGAAATTAAATGAAATGTTTCAAGAAACTGTTTTACATTCTACTGAGAAAGGTGAATGCTCAACGCAAAAACCTGTAAAGAAGAATGTAGAACAAAAACAAAAGGATAAAAAACCAAAAAATCTTCAAAAAGAAAATAAAAGCTCATCAGTTCAATCATCCAATCGTGATAAAAAATCACAAAAATTGGAAAATGAAAACTCAAATACTGTTGGTAATGAGTGGTGTAGGTTTGACCACAGTGCTTCAAAGCAAAATCCAGTTTTCAAGAGGAGTGATGATTATCACCAAGCCAAACAGTGCTATGATCTGAATGTTTGGACTGAAAATGGTGATTGGTATGATAACAGAGTGTGTTACACTTGTGGAGTGAGGGGACACATTGCTGTTAACTGCCAAAATCAGTGGTTTGAGATGAGGAGATGCTTTGAATGCCATATCAAAGGTCACATTGCCAGATATTGCCCAATGAGATCAAAGGAAAGATCGAGGGTTAAATCTCAGAAAATGGAAAAGAAACCAGTCAATGTCAAGCCCAAAGAACAGAAAGTGAAACTTTCACAAGGGCAAAAAGACAGACTGAGGAAGAAGAGGAAGAAAGCGAGAGAATATCTCGAAAGGATTTTGTCCTCGGATACAACTGGTAAAACAGATAAAAGTTCTGATAAATCGTCTTGCTCACCAAAGACTGACAAATCAAGCAAAACGAATTCATCAGATACAAATCTGAGGACAGAGAAGAGAGTAAAGAAAGAGAAAGTTGGTGGTGATGAATTTGTTTCTTTGGAAACAAAGGAGCCACGTATTGGCAATAAATCTGATTCATCAAAGTCAGACAAGCCAAGTTCAGGCAATGAATCTGGTGTTGTAAAGCCAGAAGAGCCGTGTGTTGAGGTAAAAGTTGAGAATTCTGGTCTAACAATGGATGATGCAAATTTTCCACCATTGTTGAACAAGAATTCAAAATCACCCAAGGACAGTCAGGCTTGGGTGAATCTGTTTAAATGAAAAACCTGACTTGCCGGAGCTCCCAAGTTGGTAATCGTGGAGCATGAATCGGCATCATTCTGGTAAAATTGTTTATGAAAAAGTGTGATTTGCCGGAACTCCCAGGTTGGTAATTGAGGAGTAGGAATCGGCATCTTGAGAATTCAACCTACATATGGTAACTTACAAGTGGTATTGGTTGGTAAGCCATGTGGTTGAAAATTTGGTTAAAAAAAAAGGTTTTCACTTACAAGTGGTTAATCAAGGTCATTAAGTTGAACTTGATTGGATCATTTTTCTTCAAGTGGTTGAAAGACAATGTGATGAACCAAACCCCTAACTTACAAATGGTTAAAATCATTCAACAAAACTTATTTTTCGGAAAAACCATTTGATTAAAACAAACCTAAGTGTTTTGAGATCACAATGGGAAAATAGTTTGTTGTGAGGGGGAGTTCTGATTGTTTATGCCAAGTGGATGGCGAATTGATGTGATTCGATATCAGTTGTCAAGTTGTTTGTATAGTTTGTTTTCAAAATTTCTTTAAATGTGTTTGCATTTTAGGGGGAGTAAAAATTTCAGAAAATCCAAAAACATTTGAAAATTTGAAAAAGCCAAAAACATGATAAAATTCAAAAATGAGTTTTTGTGTCAAAGAGAGGAAATGATAGTAGATCAGTTGGACTGTCACAGCATGCTAAAGAAATGGAGAGATAAAATGTGATAAACGGTCTCACTAAAGATGTGACGGTAGGCTTAGCTAGACTAGTAGATTTGCGAGAACGATACAAACTTAAATGAAAAAGCCTAGTTCTAGTGGGAAACTCGGTCGAAAGTATAGTACTTGGTTTTTGTCCTTCTTGATTGTGTGCCTACTCGGTAATCGCTGATTGTCGAAAGACATAAAACTGGTTAAGTTTGTGAACTTTCACAACTTTGCTAAAAATCGCTGTGATTGTGCTTTTTATTTTGCAAAGATTTAAACTTTTTTTATTTCTTTTTTTTGTTTAAGCATTGGACATCCTCTGCGTATACGTGAGTATCGACCTGGATGTTATTGCCTAAACGTTCTGCGTTATTTTCTTTGGTGTTTCGTTTAAGCTTTGGATCACCTCTGCGTATACGTGAGTATCGATCTGGTGGTTAAAGCCTAAACAACTTCAACTTGTTTTTATTTTCTTATTTTGTTTAAACATTGGACTTTCTCTGCGTATCGAAAGATCGACCTGATTGTTAATGTTTAAACATTCTACTTTGTTTTCGCACAAATCACAGTTGATAAAAGTTTAAAGGCATTACTTGAGTCAGTGTATTGCATGATGAGGGGATATGCTGAGATCGTGGGGTCCATAATAATTTAGTGCAATATTAATATACCTTAACGTATCGGTAAGCATTTCGAAAGTTTTTAGATTGAGTTTAAGTGGACAACAATATCGTCAATCTACGTGAATCGTTTATAACTGAAAATGTTTAAAGCTTAATGGTGCTAGTGATTGGTCACATAAACTGATATGATCCTCTTTCACAAGCTTACAAAAATAGTGTATGTAAATATTTCTTTATTGCATTTCATTTTATTCAAAAATTCAAAAAGATTTTAGTGTGTTTTAGCATAAATTTTGAAAAATCCAAAAAGATTTTCGACAACTGATGTTGAAAAGCTAATTTTCAAAATTCCAAGTGCTGAACAAGATGAACTGGTTTGGGAGTGTGTGTGCTTAAATGAAGAAATTTGTTTTGATAAAGAAATTAGATTAGTTAATCAAGGTCATTAATTTGAACTTGATGTAACTATTATGATTGAATGGTTTCAATCAGTAAGTTTTTCTTATTGATTTAAGTAAAAACTTATGAGGTTGTGAGATAATTTGTGCAGGAAATGAGCTGAACAAGAATTAAAAGTAGGATACAATCTCAAGGTGATAGCTAATTCCAGACAGCGATCCCAGCATGATGAAAGGGGGAGTCTGACGAGGTTAGAGCCAAAGAGAAGATTCTGGTACATGTTAAGAAAGAAAAAGACTGATCAAGATTGAAGAGTCGTTATGATGAAGACTCTCACTGAAGATTCCGTCAACATTCAAGGGGGAGTCAGTTGGTGCAGTTGTTTGTCGACTTCATCTTCGTTCGAGTCTTAGATTAGAACTGATAGATCAGGGCTTGTAATATGAGAATTTTAGGGTTTTGTATATTGTTTTAAGCTGATTTCGCTTGAAACATGTTATTTTGCTTGAAAGTAACAAACACCATTTCAAGCGAAATCAACATAAGCTATTTCGCTTGAAATGGCATATGTCTCTTTCAAGCGAAACCCTAGTCCTATAAATAGTCCTCAAGCGTAATCAGTTGTAGAGTTCTTGAAGGTTCTTGTTCCGGTGAGCCGAAGTGCTGCCGAAGTGTCTACATGCTGTAATCTGCTTCTAGATCAATAAACGAGACATTTTATAGTGAATACAAGCTAAACAAAGACAAACTCATTGAATTCCGCCTCTGATTCTGTCTGAGCACTCTTCTAATTGACTCATTAGGTGGTTTCACAATCCTACAAAAAATCACACCAATACAAAAAAAAAAAAAAAAACATTTAAGGAGATTATATAAAGAAAAAGCAAGCACAAAAGAAAGTTATAGTAAACTCAATTGCATGTAATCTTCATGAAATATCTTAAAATGAGCAACTGATGTCACACCCTGACTTTTGCGGAAGCGTGTACGTGTGACTTGATTAGTTTTCATTGCATTCGATTATAATAAACAACTACATGACTAAAATAACGATGTTCATCCATTCATAAGTTTAAAACGTTACAAAACATAAGTTGTTTAAGTTACAAACCATCATTATATTCAAGCTCCACAAATAGGACTTGTTTAACAAAAGACTAATTTCACGAAGCTTTGCATTCTACATCTCATCATCAAGGATGAGATATACGAATCAAACCCTCAAAAGTGGATGACATCTAAACTTGAAATTTACAGCTTGAAAACAACACCAGCGCCGCAAGATCCATTTAGTTTCCTGAAATACATGTAATTTGAAAACATCAACAAAAGTTGAGCAAGTTCTTGTGTTTTTGTATGAGTTCCAAATAAACTTGTAAACATTTGAGAGTATTCTTTTGATAACCGGTATGTAAAGCGTCTATGAACAGATCATTAATGTTTTGCAAGGACATTAATATGTGTGGTGCGTAGGAAGTGCTCAAACCTAGTGAATTTCCTCTGGTCCATCCGGCGGAAACGACATAGTCACCACATGCAGCCACACAAGGACCCATGAGTGGGGCTCGCTACACCCGATAGATCTACCACTCCTGCCCCTCGGTTTAACAAGATTAATGGCACTTAGGAGAGAAACTGTAACACCTCGCAAAATCACGTCCAATGATGTATTGACACGTGTAATAAACCCTAATTAAGTCAAACGTTGAATTTGAGGGACTAATTTTTTTTGCGACAAATCAAAAACTTTGATAATAGAAGGACTGGAAATGTTAACATGCTTATTATAAGCCTCTGAATAACATTACATGGTAATCATATTCACAAATGGGCCACTTGATGATCATGAGTAGCCGTTCGTGTAATTAATTGAAAGTTTGTGCAATGAAGGGTTAAAAGTGTCAACATGTTAATTCCTACCTCTGAGGGACCTTTTAACAAACCGAGAGCTTCATAATAATTGATTACACTCTCGGGAATGCCTAATATTAGCCATTAAGGGCTTTTATGCCTATAAGTGAAGATACGCGCAACTTTGCAAGTTTAAGGGGTTAAAAGCGTCAATATGTTTAATTATACCTCTGAATAACCTTTTAACGAACCCGAAGCATCATGGTGGTTAATAATACTTCCATGAATGCCTAATATGGATTAGATAAGGCTTCTATGCTATTAAACGATGATATGCGCAAGTTTGCGTATTAGAGGGACCTAAAGCGTCAACTTTTGAATCTACGCCTTAGGTGACCATTTAAGCAAACGAGAGCGTAGTAATATTTAAACAACATGCTTGGAATACCCATTATGGGCCATGGAAGTCTTGGATATCATTAAACGACATTTCGCGCTACTTTGTGCGATTAAAGGACTAATTGCGTCAAACTGCAAAAGTATAACATTCGTAGGGTATCGAACCTTCCGGAATATGATCATAAGTTAAACGTACCCTAAATATCCTTTACATAGCTTGAAAATAGGCTTAGAGGTGTTTGGTGCGCAAAAATAAACTTTTAAGTCAAGCAGGGACTAAAAGTGTAAAAAAGTGCACAAGTTTGCATTTTTGCGCATATCTTACATTCTGAATATATCCGGACATCCAAAAATTTATGTAACCACTAAAATATTTTATTTTAGTATTCGGCATGATAAAATTCCATTCGTCGTGTAAATTGGATTGTTTTTCGCGTCCGTTCGTTTTTCGTCGTAATTAGTCGAACAACGTGACCGTACGACCAAACGAACTGACATCCGACATATTTTTGAGCATGTTTCATGTTCCGTATATTTGGGCATCATTGTAGAGCCTTGAAATGAGGTTAACGGGCCTTATACGTATCAGAAATGGTCTTTTAAGCATGCAGGGACTGATTATGTAATATTGCCAAACTGTTTGGCTGGACCTGAAGTTCAGGCGGGTTGCGTAGCCCACACAGATATCCTACGCGGGCCGCGTAGAACACTACAGCTGTAGAAAATGGTTTTCTTTGCTGGTTTTCATCAAAATTGAGTTGCAAATGGTTTCTTTAACAATCTAGGGGCTGTTGTTTGCACCCATAGATTACCAAAACAATGGGTAACACGTGTACGCCCAGATTGAAGCACGGGTTACGAGAAACGATCGTAACGGTTCTCAAAATCGTATATATACCCCCTTGTTTTGGCTTTCATTCACAATTCATTGCTTTCTGCTCATGCTCTCTGAATTAAGAGGATCTTGAACTCCTTTGAGATCCTCTATCAGTCCATTGGACCCTTGTAAGTGTCCTTTCATGACTAGTTTGTTTTATTTAGCGTTTATAGCCAAAAAATCAAGCGTTTTCGATAAACGCTTTAACTTTTTACCGGTTGAGCCATTATTCGCAACGAACATGGCTACGTGACCATAATTAGGTAGGTGTTAAACCCTCAAAAGGGCACCTCCTAATTACCACGTTTACTCAGTCAATTGTCGGGGCAAACTTTTTAATAAAAAGTCAAACGAGTCAGTTTTTACTAATAAATTCATAACTAATAATACAGAAGTTATGGAACATGTTTTAACACTTAAATAACTTAGTAATTAATATAAGAACATGTTTAAGCTTGTTCACCCCGACAATTCCGAGTTTAGGCTCGGTTCGCAACCGAAAGTCGCAAAAGTTGACTTTTGCTTTGACTTTCAGTTCTGACCCGATTTAGATTATTTTGGAAATGCCTTAGGCTTCTATTAGGACCAGGTTATATGTGAGCATAACCCTCTGTGATTATACAACTTGGTTCCTAGTTTATCCGATTCATTTGCATGTTTCCTTTATATGCCTAAATGTTGACCATTATGCCCTTTTGATCTTAAAATGAGATTTTTGAAAATGTGAGAGGACAAAAACCTTTGTTACTGATTTATAAACTTGTCCTAAAAATTTGACATCTGTTTGAGCAATATATTAAGAGTTATGCTCAATATCGTAATTAAGAAGCTTTTTATTAATTAAACGGCGTAATTAGCATAAAGCCTATCTAAACCTAAATTTTGACACCAAACTTTTTACCCACTAATGTAATATAATATTTTGGGATTTTTGAAGATTTTTAATTATTTTTAAGCTGAGCATAACATAGGGTTCTTGCTAAAATTCGGTAAATGTCGGTTATACCCTGTTCTTGAATAAAATGAGTTTTACATAATATTTTGACACCAAACTTATTGCTACTGATTTTATATAATAAATAAAACATTTTGAACTTTATAAACTGATCAAAAACTCAGATATCCTATTTAAACCCGAAAATCGCTTAAAACCAACTTTTACGCGTTTTAAGCACATAGTATGAGTTAAAACTATTTTTAACATATAAAACTTAATACCTACTGATGTTTTAAGTAAATTTTTATAATTAAACAGTAACCCAAAGTTTTAAACTCAGATTTCCAGATTTGACCTTTAAAGCTTATGTGAAATTACCAAAATGCCCATACGGTGCATAGTTTGGTTATAAAAGATAAATTTCACATATATGCAATACCCTACTGTTATGACTTATAAAAATAATTATTTTTACTGATTATATCAGACCTGAAACTCAGATTAGTATTTAAACTCTTTTATAAGTTTTAAAATGACCAAAATACCATACGGGGCATAATTTGAGTTTAAATTCGTTTTGGGCATAATGGAAGGTATCTTACTGATATCACAACATATTTAAGGCATATTAACTTAGGAAACCTGTTCATGACTCATTTGGTTACCCGTTACGCATTTTTCGCGTTCGGTACGATTTATGTAACTAGTTTGCATAAATTAGCCGAAACGGGTCAAACCTTATCATTTTTTTCTCAAAATCCAGAATGTGTTTAGTTTACCCATATTATACAAGTCTACAAACTTGTCGGGTCTAAACCACATTCTAATCCAGTCTTCGCTTAATCGTGCGTTTGAAACGGTATGTCTCCTTTAAAACTAACCGGTCTAAGTTTAGGCTTAATTAAGACCCGTTAGGAATCTAATAGGTTATGAAAACCTCCGTTCCAGATTTAGGAGCCCAGTAAAAGCTATCTGCACTTGCTGATTGAAAACGGTTGAGATAAATTGAATATACTTGCTCAGGTAAATACTTTTAACTTATTTTTCGTTATACGGGCTTGGGATACGGTATTATAACAATACCACTTGGTCGGGTATGTAGTTGTTTAAATCGGATTGTGATTAATATATTTACGTAACCCATTTTAATCTGTTTAATTTGGTATATAGCCCTTGGGGGGTTAACGAGCATGTCCCGGATATCCTTGGCATCATTCATTGAAATGGCCACGACCTAAGCACGGGGTGTAGGCATACACCTGACAGCTGCATATGTAAAAAACTGGTAACCCACTTTAAGGAATTAACCTTGTGGGCATTATGCGTGTGGCGTGTCAGTTAATCCTGTCCGGCTCTTCTAACCGGCCCTGACGGGCGACAAATAAGTAAAACTATATACAAGATTATTCTTAAATAATTGTCCCAAGTTATAAAAGATATTTTGTGCCTTGAGCATTCAAATCAATTTTCCTTAAACTCTTTTCAAAATGAGTCGGTTAATTGTTTTTACCAGTGTAAACTGACGTATTTTCCAAAAGGTTAAAGTGCAGGTACTAGACGGAATAGGCTGGCTACTCCAGAGTGAATAAATAAAAGTCTTGCAAGCTTGGTCACTTAGAATCTGTTGAACACATTATCTTTTATTTGATCCGCCTGTGGATCCTTTACATTCCGTTTGTAATACTTTGATATTACTTTTCATTCGGTTTGTAATGTTTATATCTTTTGCTTCCGGTGTGCATTAAATTGTGTTGTTTAACTATGACGATATCAACTATGTCAGGATACTCCCCACCGGGCCCACCGGTAATACGTGGAAATATCGGGGTGTGACAGGTTGGTATCAGAGCCAACATTGAGTGAATTAAACACTAACCTTTTGTGTTTAATCTCAATGACACAGTAGCACATTCCTTAAGCTTCTGAGTCTAGACATGAACTAGGAATGATCTCATCCCTTTTATATGTATACATTGTTTTCAATATTATGTATTTTGAATAAGTCGCTAGGAAAAGAAGCCGTTGATGGACATTCTCCACATCCGAAGCCAAGAAATGCCAAGCTTCATACCACGACTAGGATAAGCGTGCGACCGGTTGAAAGAAAGACCTATACAGACCTATTCCCAAAACCCATTGAATTTTTTTTAATCAGACTACATAGTCCATACCGGAGGTCCCTAAGGCTCAAATTTCAAAGTCTGTACCAGTGGAGTCCATACCAGGAGGTCCCTGAGGCTCCCATATTGAAGATGATACATGTGGATGCTATTAATCCCTATATTCCTATCTCCAAAATTTTGGAATCCCAGACTTGGACTATGCCAGTCAAAACCTAATTAATAATCCATGTCATTTCTTTAACCATTAAATCCGTGGATTCTGTTTCTGCTTCTGCAAGAAATCCTGATCTGAAATGTTCATTTTTACTGATGTCTCCAGTATCCCTACCATGTACGGTAAAGAAAGAAGAGAGAATCGAAATGGGGCAAGGAAGGCATTAGAGAATCTTTTTTCATAATATTCATTATCCTTTAAGTCCCTATAAGGACCCATCTCTTCTATATAGTTCCTGTGTGGACATATCTTTCAACTTAAGACCCTGTAAGGGCATTTGCTATTTTAGACCCTCTTATGGACATTTGTTACAATAAGATCCCTCGTGGACATGATATTTTATTATAAGTCTGTTTAAGGACATATTATTTCTCCAGTAAGTCCCAATGAGGACGTGTCTTTTGACATAAAGTCCCTGCAAGGGAAATTGTTTATTAACATTCTTTCATAGATATGTGATATCATAAAAGTCCCAATACGGACCTATCTTATAGTCCCTTTACGGACTTATATTTTCTTTTAGTCCTTGCATGGACTAAAGTTGCTTTAAAGTCCCCTTATGGACAAATAAATTATTAAAAGTCCTGTTTAAGGCACTATGGTAAATTTCCTAATGATTCATTGGGAGTTTTGAAAAATTTTTATTGGTACTTATATCGTCCTCTATTAATCGGTAGTATGAATTTTATTCGAACTTTATTGATCAGCTAAATAATTTCAAAAGATCTTCTTAGTGGTTTACCCCTGTCAAGTGGCAAGTCCACATTAATTGGCCAAAACTTTCGGTAGTTAAGGATAATTATTCCTTCTACAATGATAGTTAAAGGAGTTACCCCTCCTATCCAAAGGTGGCAAACTATGTTCAAGCCTCCAAGCCTATATGATCGATGCGATCATGGTAATGTTGTGTAACCATTAAGACAAATTAATCCTTGTTGACATCTAAGAACATGTTAACATCCCTGGCAGTGTGACTTGAGAAACCACACCAGCCATCAAGGTATTTTTGGACAATGTCCAAGTCTTAAAGCCTATAGGATCAAATTTGATCTTGGCAAGTATCGTCAATGTGATGATCAAAATGTAAACATCCGTTAGTGATGGAGTGCCTACGGGCTAAATTTGTTGTCTGATAAAGACAACGACAGTAGTGGTCTATGACCCCTGTCTAAGAATTTTGGACTACGTCCAAGCATAATAGTCTATATGATCATTACGATCATGACTAATACCGTTTAAATACGATGATCACATTATCTAACATCCTTTAGAGATGTTTTCGCCTATGGGCCATATTATATTGTCCATTTGTGACAAAGACAGTGGTGATCTTCTATGATTCCTTGTCCAAGGTGGTGAGCTATGCTCAAACCACATAGTCTATATGATCCATGCGATCCAGACTAATATTATCAAAAAGATGATCATGTTTAAATATCCTTAATAATGTTTCGCCTACGGGCTAGGTATAATATATTGTCCATTAGTGACATTGACATTGTGATCCTTCTGATCCCATGTCCAAGGTAGTGAGTTATGCTCAAACCTAATAGTCGATGTATGATCAGTGCGATCATGACTAATATCAACTGATACGGTGATCGTATTATTTTATAGGACATTTGAAGTTCAGGCTTAGGCCTTCCTATCTTCATAGTAAGATTTTAAGAAATACTTACGACCCGATGGTTATAATTTATGCATAAATTTTCGGTGCTTAGATAACAAAACTAGAGTAACACAATAAGCACATGGTGGATACGCCGCTGGTACTTCCTATATATAAGTGTGTTCATTGTATTACCCTTGGTGGCGTTATCCTGAGTCACCATTAGAGATTATGCCGCCTACGGGCTATATACTATGTTGTCCATTAGAGATACTGACATGTGTGACCGTTATGGTCCATCATCAAAGGTGATGGGCAATGCCCAAGCCTTATAGTCTATAAGATCGATGAGATCATGACTAATATACTAAATTGCGATAATTATATATATACACACATATGTGTATATATATAAACATCCATTAGTAATGTCCCATGACTTGCCTATGTGCCAAAATGAATCGTCGTTCAAGGATGATGACAGTTGTAGTCTATGACTCCATGTCTAAAGGTGAAGAACTACGTTCGAACCTTAAAGTCCCTAATCTAATAAGATCGCGACTTCTAAATTAATGTCCTACGTGACAGGCTTTTGTTGCCATATCTTATAATGTCCTTTGCGACAAGGCCTTCGTGCCATATGATTATTATATCATTCATGACAAACTCATGTTTTATATTGTAAAAGCCATTGTGGCAAGCCTTCGAGCTATCTAAAATCATCAATATGACAAAGACAGTTGTGACATTGTGATCTCCTGTCGAAAGGGTAATGGACTCGGTCCAAACCTTAACTGCCATTGATGGATCTTTTGCGACCTAGGCTAAGTAAATTAATATACATTCAAATGACATTCATTAGGAATGTTCATACCCCATTAGCCGGTAAAGTTTAAGGATACCATGGCTAATGTATGTTGGTCGTCAGGACGATGACTAGCTATAGAATTGCAATTGAGCAATTGCTTAATTTTGGTGTTTAGTACCAAGCTTCAAGTATGGCAAACTTGAATGAGACACATAACAGTCGCAATACCGATGGTGCGACAAATGCTAATGATGTAACAAAGGTGAATCTCAAGGTTAATGGAGTTAATCTCCAAGCTGTGGTTGATGCAGCCGTTAGAAAGGCTATTAGAAAAGATCCGAAAAGCCGAATGCTACTTGCTCTAAATCATATTTTCCTACTCATGAGAAGAGTTTTGCTCACACTTCGAATGCGAAGGACAAACCAAATAAGATGACATATAGTGAGGAGCCCCGTTCCTTTAAAAGGATGTACTTAAAGGTACTTTGCCTCTTGCAAATCAAGAGACTTCAATGGCGAAAAAGGGGCCGTTGATTGAATGAAATTGTTGGATGAAATAGAAACCATTATGGACATCAGCGGTTATGCTGAGAAAGACATTGTGAGATGTGTATCACAGTCATTCAAGGGCAGTGCCCTTAATTGGTGGAAGACTTTAATAAAATTTCGGAAAAAAAAAAATACTCCTACACGATTGGAGATGGTCCAAGTTGTCTACAACCCGGAATGGAAAAGGTGGAATAAGAATTTCCTGATTCTCAACATAATGGATCTAGAATGTAAACAGAACGTTATAAACTTTAGCTTTTTGTATGGGATAGTACCCTATTCAGTAAACCCAGAGTCTAAGCATAATGCACTATATATATATATATATTGGTGGTTTAGCATCAGAAATAAGAGGGCACGTTAAGACGTCAAAGTTTGTTTCTTATAAATCCACTACGGATCTATCTCAACCACTCACATTCAATGAGTTAGGAAGTAAATCAGTCAAAGCTAAGACTGATGGAAAAAGGAAGAAAGGGAGAAGGATAGCTCCCAGAAATATGAGAATGCCTGTATGCAAGACCTACAACAAAGGGCACTGGGACAGTGTCTAACAAACTGAAGATCCAAGTAGTGTGGCATCTGTAGTGCCCTAAGAATAAATACATAAGAAAACAGTCTGTTTCGGCGGTGGCGTTAAGGGCCGCACCAGAATTAGCAGCCGTAAAACTGTCAAAAATCTTCATTCGTAAAATTCTAGAGTACTCTTTCTCCAAATGGAGTACTTCAATATACGTTATTTTATTTTATTATCTCATTGATTTCTATCAACTGCGAATACCAGACTGTATGATAAAAGCGCCGTATGAGGATTGGTGTATCTTAATGTGTTCCATAGATTGCTTCCATGCCTGATCAGTATGGAGGTTTAATGCATGGAACCACTAAGATATCCCGATGCTCATATAGTACTAGAGTCGGCTAATGGTATTCAAAGAAGATATCCAATCTAGAAATGCCCAAGTAAGTATCGCTAATTAAGGCATCCTTGCATTCGTAAAGTAAATGTGTCATCTATCTGACACGTGTATCGATAGATGAACTGAAGCCTGAGATTTAGAAATACCTCGGTAATCTCGGTGCATCCTGGTTATCTTCTCCAAGGAACCACTCTGGTCATCTCCTGAGAGACTAGTAGAGTTAAAGATAACA
Organism: Helianthus tuberosus; assembly: GCA_030545235.1. Taxonomy (NCBI): domain Eukaryota; kingdom Viridiplantae; phylum Streptophyta; class Magnoliopsida; order Asterales; family Asteraceae; genus Helianthus; species Helianthus tuberosus. The sequence continues at coordinate 175,341,249 of CM060366.1, read as the reverse complement.
TCCCACTTAGGGCTACATTATTGTAAAAGCTCCATACCTGTTAGTACCAATATTAATGGAATGATTGAGACTCTAATCATATGAGTTTCAAGATAAAGCTTCATTTTAAGAGATCCGACATTATTATTTTCAGAAAGACGGTTCGTTATGCTTATGCATTGGCTACCGCAACCCTATTTAGGCAACAATTAAGAACCGCCATCAGCTGCCCAGGATTGTCGACCTGTTCAACTAACTATAAGGATTAGCTATTCTTTAAGATTGGTTTAAGTGGTAGTTGGAACTACTATCTCACCTTAAATAAGCTCTCCTATAGCAAATGGTTGTATACAAGTATCAAGGACTGCTCCTTTGGAAACCTTGTGGAAATGGAATGACAAACGTCTGATTGATGGATGGGACTTTGGTAAGTTAAATCAATAGGATCTGGAAATTTCCCTTGAAATGACTGATAAGATCATATAAATTTATGATCGTCTGGAAGCTGCCAGTAATCGGCAGAAAAATCTATGATTAACGAAAGTCGCAACCCTCCTAAGTCCTTAATAAGGAATAAGGTTCAAATTTAAGGTATCACCCAAAAAGGGGTATGCTGAATTTTTTAATTTATCGGACTGGTTAAGCTCTGATATATAGAATCATTCGAGGGAATCGAACATATCAAGATTGGTAACCTATAAGCTAAAACTTACTTGAGAAGCTTGATGAAAATCAAGGTGTCCCACACTAAGTGATTAAAGGATGTGTTTCGCCGATAAGTCGGGAGCATTGTCACATAACGATATGTAGACTAATGAAAATTTATGGTTCGATGAGAAACCCGTTTCGATTGAGGATCGACAGGTTAAGTAGCTCTGAAGGAAAATATGTACCTATTATATAGGTCAACTGGGATGCCCTTAGAGGCCCAAATATGCTATGGAAGTTAAGTCCTTTATATGTCAGAAGATACTTCCATTACTTTAGCAAATCTCGAGGTCGAGATTTCTTTTAAGGGGGTGAGGATGTAACACCTCACAAAATCACGTCCAATGATGTATTGACACGTGTAATAAACCCTAATTAAGTCAAACGTTGAATTTAAGGGACTAATTTTTTTGCGACAAATCAAAAACTTTGATTATAGAAGGACTGGAAATGTTAACATGCTTATTATAAGCCTCTGAATAACATTACATGGTAATCATATTCACAAATGGGCCACTTGATGGTCATGAGTAGCCGTTCGCGTAATTAATTGAAAGTTTGTGCAATGAAGGGTTAAAAGTGTCAACATGTTAATTCCTACCTCTGAGTGACCTTTTAACAAACCGAGAGCTTCATAATAATTGATTACACTCTCGGGAATTCCTAATATTAGCCATTAAGGGCTTTTATGCCTATAAGTGAAGATACGCGCAACTTTGCAAGTTTAAGGGGTTAAAAGCGTCAATATGTTTAATTATACCTCTGAATGACCTTTTAACGAACCCGAAGCATCATGGTGGTTAATAATACTTCCATGAATGCCTAATATGGATTAGATAAGGCTTCGATGTTGTTAAACGATGATATGTGCAAGTTTGCGTATTAGCGGGACCTAAAGCGTCAACTTTTGAATCTACGCCTTAGGTGACCATTTAAGCAAACGATAGCGTAGTAATATTTAAACAACATGCTTGGAATACCCATTATGGGCCTTGGAAGTCTTGGATATCATTAAACGACATTTCGCGCTACTTTGTGCGATTAAATGACTAATTGCGTCAAACTGCAAAAGTATACCATTCGTAGGGTATCGAACCTTCCGGAATATGATCATAAGTTAAACGTACCCTAAATATCCTTTACATAGCTTGAAAATAGGCTTAGAGGTGTTTGGTGCGCAAAAATAAACTTTTAAGTCAAGCAGGGACTAAAAGTGTCAAAAAGTGCACAAGTTTGCATTTTCGCGCATATCTTACATTCTGAATATATCCGGACATCCAAAAATTTATGTAACCACTAAAATATTTTATTTTAGTGTTCGGCATGATAAAATTCCATTCGTCGTGTAAATTGGATTGTTTTTCACGCCCGTTCGTGTTTCGTCGTAATTAGTCGAACAACGTGACCGTATGACCAAACGAACCGACATCTGACATATTTTTGAGCATGTTTCATGTCCCGTATATTTGGGCATCATTGTAGAGCCTTGAAATGAGGTTAACAGGCCTTATACATATCAGAAAAGGTCTTTTAAGGATGCAGGGACTGATTATGTAATATTGCTAAACTGTTTGGCTGGACCTGAAGTTCAGGCGGGCCGCGTAGCCCACACAGGTATCCTACGCGGGCCGCGTAGAACACTGCAGCTGCAGAAACTGGTTTTCTTTACTGGTTTTCATCAAAACTGAGTTGCAAATGGTTTCTTTAACATTCTAGGGGCTGTTGTGGGCACCCATAGATTACCAAAACAATGGGTAACACGTGTACGATCCAGATTGAAGCACGGGTTACGAGAAACGATCCTAACGGTTCTCAAAATCCTATATATACCCCCTTGTTTTGGCTTTCATTCACAATTCATTGCTTTCTGCTCATGCTCTCTGAATTAAGAGGATCTTGAACTCCTTTGAGAACCTCTATCAGTCCATTGGACCCTTGTAAGTGTCCCTTCGTGACTAGTTTGTTTTATTTAGCGTTTATAGCCGAAAAATCAAGCGTTTTTGATAAACGCTTTGACTTTTAAACGGTTGAGCCATTATTCGCAACGAACATGGCTACGTGACCATAATTAGGTAGGTGTTAAACCCTCAAAAGGGCACCTCCTAATTACCAAGTTTACTCAGTCAATTGTCGGGTCACACTTTTTAATAAAAAATCAAACGAGTCAGTTTTTACTAACAAATTCATAACTAGTAATACAGAATTTATGGAACATGTTTTAACACTTAAATAACTTGGTAATTAATATAAGAACATGTTTAAGCATGTTCAACCCGACAATTCCGAGTTTAGGCTCGGTTCGCAATCGAAAGTCGCAAAAGTTGACTTTTGCTTTGACTTTCAGTTCTGACCTGATTTAGATTATTTTGGAAATGCCTTAGGCTTCTATTAGGACCAGGTTATATGTTAGCATAACCCTCTGTGATTATACAACTTGGTTCCTAGTTTATCCGATTCATTTGCATGTTTCCGTTATATGCCAAAATGTTGACCATTATGCCCTTTTGATCTTAAAACGAGATTTTTGAAAATGTGAGAGGACAAAAACCTTTGTTACTGATTTATAAACTTGTCCTAAAAATTTGACATAAGTTTGAGGTATAGATTAAGAGTTATGCTCAATATCGTAATTAAGAAGCTTTTTATTAATTAAACGGCGTAATTAGCATAAAGCCTATCTAAACCCAAATTTTAACACCAAACTTTTTACCCACTGATGTAATATAATATTTTGGGATTTTTGAAGATTTTTAATTATTTTTAAGCTGAGCATAACATAGGGTTCTTGCTAAAATTCGGTAAATGTCGGTTATACCATTTTCTTGAATAAAATGAGTTTTACATAATATTTTGACACCAAACTTATTGCTACTGATTTTATATAATAAATAAAACATTTTGAACTTTATAAACTGATCAAAAACTCAGATTTCCTATTTAAACCCGAAAATCGCTTAAAACCGACTTTTACGCGTTTTAAGCGCATAGTATGAGTTAAAACTATTTTTAACATATAAAAGTTAATACCTACTGATGTTTTAAGTAAATTTTTATAATTAAACAGTAAGCCAAAGTTTTAAACTCAGATTTCCAGATTTGACCTTTAAAGCTTATGTGAAATTACCAAAATGCCCCTACGGTGCATAGTTTGGTTATAAAAGATAAATTTCACATATATGCAATACCCTACTGTTATGACTTATAAAAATAATTATTTTTACTGATTATATCAGACCTGAAACTCAGATTAGTATTTAAACTCTTTTATAAGTTTTAAAATGACTAAAATACCCCAACGGGGCATAATTTGAGTTTAAATTTGTTTTGGGCATAATGGAAGGTATCTTACTGATATCACAACATATTTAAGGCATATTAACTTATGAAACCTATTCATGACTCATTTGGTTACCCGTTACGCATTTTTCGCGTTCGGTACGGTTTATGTAACTAGTTTGCATCAATTAGCCGAAACGGGTCAAACCTTATCATTTTTATCTCAAAATCCAGAATGTGTTTAGTTTACCCATATTATACAAGTCTACAAACTTTTCGGGTCTAAACCACATTCTAATCCAGTCTTCGCTTAATCGTGCGTTTGAAACCGTATGTCTCCTTTAAAACTAACCGGTCTAAGTTTAGGCTTAATTAAGACCCATTAGGAATCTAATAGGTTATGAAAACATCCGTTCCAGATTTAGGAGCCCAGTAAAAGCTATCTGCACTTGCTGATTGAATACGGTTGAGATAAATTGAATATACTTGCTCAGGTAAATACTTTTTACTTATTTTCCGTTATACGGGCTTGGGATACGGTATTATAATAATACCGCTTGGTCGGGTATGTAGTTGTTTAAATAAAATTGTGATTAATATATTTACATAACCCGTTTTAATATGTTTTATTTGGTATATGGCCCTTGGGGGGTTAATGACCATGTCCCGGATATCCTTGGCATCATTCATTGAAATAGCCACGACCTAAGCACGGGGTGTAGGCATACACCTGACAGCTGCATATGTAAAAACTGGCAACCCACTTTAAGGAATTAACCTTGTGGGCATTATGCCTATGGCGTGTCAGTTAATCCTGTCCGGCTTTTCTAACCGGCCCTGACGGACGACAAATAAGTAAAACTGTATACAAGATTATTTTTAAATAATTGTCCCAAGTTATAAAAGATATTTTGTGCCTTGAGCATTCAAATCAATTTTCCTTAAACTCTTTTCAAAATGAGTCGGTTAATTGTATTTACCAGTGTAAACTGACGTACTTTCCAAAAGGTTAAAGTGCAGGTACTAGACGGAATAGGCTGGCTACTCCAGAGTGAATAAATAAAAGTCTTGCAAGCTTGGTCACTTAGAATCTGTTGAACACATTATCTTTTATTTGATCCTCCTGTGGATCCTTTACATTCCGTTTGTAATACTTTGATATTACTTTTCATTCGATTTGTAATGTTTATATCTTTTGCTTCCGCTGTGCATTAAATTGTGTTGTTTGACTATGACGATATCAACTACGTCACGATACTCCCCACCAGGCCCACCGGTAATACGTGGAAATATCGGGGTGTGACAGAAACTACCCATCCACATGATTTAACAGTTCATTCCTTAGTTAAACCATACCATTGAAACATGTATTTCACCCCCAAGAGTTATAAATCAGAAAACAGTTATGAGAAAAGGGGGACATGAACTCACAAATTTGCGTCCGTAACCTCGTGTACCCAAAGTAGATATCCTCAAGCCGTACTACTACCTACACACGTGCTAAGCTTTATTAGACACTTAGGTCGTGTAACGACTCTTAGCCTTAGTTATTTATTAAGACTTATTTTGGAATTTTGGTATACTTTGAGTTACACGCTTGGTGTATGTTGTATATATATTAGTTAAAATAGGGATATTTTAACTTAAATTATTTCCATACCATTATTCGGAATATTGTTAAAAATAATATATTTTTAACTTGTTCGTTGTACAGTTCATATATATGTATTTCCAAGTATAGGTATACTTGTATTATGTGTATGTTATTTTGTATTCCCATACTTGTGTATAATACTTGTATGTGGTTATTTTACCAAGTGTTGGTAGTGTATGACGATATGTATTTATACGTATAGGAATACGTATTTTCTTGTATTTATTAAGTATTCTACACATAATTTGTGTATAATTTTTTGGAATATTATTTTTGTACAATTAACAATCACCAACTTTATATTCTTAAAATATATATATTTTAAGAGAATTTTATAAAAAAATATCTATAAATTTTATTTGATAAAATATGTATACTTCCACATATATCTTAAAAACAATATATTTTTAAGATTAAGGTTAGAAAAATATATATTTTTCGTTTTCACCAAAATAATATATTTTGAGTTGTTTATGAAAATATATATTTTCTTTTATTCAAAAAATAATATATTTTCAATGTGTGACAAAATATGGTATATTTTATAATAGTAGTAAAAATCCATACTTTGCTGTTTCTTCGGTTTCAAAAATACCGTTTACCACATTTGTCAAGATAAGAATTTATTTTCGGAATATATATATATATATATATATATATATATATATATATATATATATATAGGAAGGTTAACGTACATTACGGCTTAACGTACATCACGTACGACAGGTAATTACGCACGTTCATTTTAAAATCACGCACGTTATAACTCAAAAATCCAAAATCACGCATGTTGAAACACAATAATCACGCATATTGAAAACATTAATCACGCATGTTATAGAACAAATCACGCACGTTGTTGTACGTGAAGTACGTTAAGCCATAATGTACGATATACTTTTTCTATATATATATATATATATATAGTCTGAAGTGTCCATTGTCCGAATCGTCCAATATTTGTGTGTAAGTTATATATATTTTCTTGTGATTTATTTAATATTTTAATTACAAATTTTTAGTATTTTGGTATGATATATTATTTCCAAGTCCCTAATTTTTAATATAACTAATACAAGCAATATACATGTAGCACATAATTTTGTGACTTCTAAATATATATTTTCCTAAATATATACTTAGTCATTTTTATTATTGAAAATCAACCTCCAATACTTGTAATTTTTATAACAAAAATTATGGCAACTTTTATATTTAATACCATGATCAAAAACCACTTGTAAACACTTTCTTAAACATATTTTTCTAAGTGTTGAATTCTTACAAAAAAATTTCCATAGCTTCCCTTGAAAATGGAGGTTTCCATGCTTATTAGCATATCATTTTCTTTTTCAAAATTCACCAACAATCATCATCAATCAATATTACAACTTACCATGAGCCATAAGCACATTTCAACATGAAGGTACGAACTTGAGGTTTTGTAAAACCTGGTAGTATTTTAACATGGTGTTTAACATGATTTACTAACACTAAAACCATGGTTTTTATTCCATAAAACTCATTCTTACAAATTTTCAACCTTTACAACTTGTTCTCACTTTTACAAAATTCATTTTCTTGGATTTTTCATGTTTTCCATACTTTACTAGTTCCATTTTAACACATAAAATATTTTTATTTTCTTTTAAAAACCAAGTCTTGTAAATCATCAAGTAAGCTTTATTTTTCTTGAACTTTTATGATTAAAATCCTTTACTTTTACAACATACATCTTGTATGAATCATCATCCTATACAAAATCAAGTTTATTTTCAAGTTCATACTTAACATAAAGGATGATCATCATGGATCTTTCAAGATTCATCCTCATACTTGCTGGATCATGTTTTAAATCATCATCTAGCAAGCTTTTATGTGGTGATCTACACCATACATTCAAGAAATCAACAAACAAGTTCATCACATACACTTAAACAACCTAGATCTTCATGATTTTAAGCTTTATGTTTATGTTCATCTTCTTGTTTTGGTGAGATTCTTTAAATCTTTAGTTACTACATACTTTAACCACTAAAATCAAGTGTAAAAACAAGATCAAGAGGGCTTACTACTAGCACAAAGGCTAGGGAAGAACAAGATGCAAGATGAAGAAGAAAATAGGTGGTTAATAGCTCCTCAAGATGGTCCTTCAAGTCTCCTTGCTTGCAACTTTCCTAAGTATGCTTGATACACCATAGAACACTCTTGGATTGCCTTGAAATGGACTAGAAAATGATAATGTAGAGAGGGGTGCTTGGGCCATGAGTTATGGAGGGTGGAGGGTGGGGCCCATTTTTAACCGGTCACCGGGGGGGGGGGGGTAACTAGTTGTATTTTTTAAGTTAGTTACATGTTCTAGTTACATTTCAAGTGTAAATTTAGGGGTTTAATGTGTTTAGGGATTTTAAGGTGTAATATGATGTTTAGTGTTAATAACTAGTTTCATGATGTTAAAACAATGCTTCTAGTTCAATTTTGGTGTTTCGGGTAGTGTCCGGTTATTCATTTGGTTACTGGTTCGTTAAGGTGCTAAATTACGTAGTTTAGTGTGTTATGAGATACCTTTTATGACAGTTCTCGTTTCCGACACTTTACAAGTTATTCTGGACACTTACTCTTGTTTCTACATAATATATTGATGTTTAATTGCTGAATTTCGCAGAATTCTGCATTTATGGTGTGTTTCGGGTACTTTTTAGTGCTTAAATCGTCACTCGGAAGGCAGTTTTATAATCCTTAATTTCCTACATGGAATTCTAGTGTAAATATTGGTTTTGAGCCTCATTTTGTGTTCTAACATAATGTCTGTCTGAGTAGTGAACTCCCGTCAGTACTACTCTACTGGTTTATCTGATAACTGTGCTAACTTTGTTCTGTGCACTAATTGAACTGTTTCGGGCTGCATTTAATAATCATAACTGACATGCAACATGTAATGTATTTGTAAGTTCTTTGAAAGTAAGCAGGAAATCATTCATCTCATACGTTCAATCACACACAGTCATATAGTACAAGTTACTGTTCACATCGTACGAAAATTGCATGAAAAAGTGCCAGTTGTCACAACCGAAAGATATGAACAAAACACAGCCATGTCACGTACATAAACAACTCTTCTATTGTTTTATCTTATTTGACGTGAGGTGAGGGTGCATGATTTTTAATATATTTTTAAGCACTTTTTACTCGTTTATCAAGCATTAAATTTATAAAACACGATATAACACTATCACTCTCTACAATACATTAGGGAAAGTGCACACATCGTTGGTGTAGTATAGTGATGGTAAGATACCGATGTCTTCCAAGGACTTAGGAGCTTTGAATACCAGAATATCGTTAACATCTATTCTAACCAAATTTGAAAAAAAAAAAGATTTTTAATAGTTAAAATAAAGAAAGAAACTAAAATACTAAAGGAAATAAATAGAAAAGATAGAATCATTTGGTTCCAACTTATCTTTTACGTATCCTTTGATGATTTCCGCACTTTGGGTTTTTTAAGAGATTCTTTTAGTTATAGTGGCATGTCCCTCTTTTGGAGGTAACGCTACCCTTGGCCATATTGGTCTGAGTTATCAGGGATACGGTCCCTCATGGATGAATTCTTGAAAGATAATTAAGTAAGTTATTAATGCAAAATGTGGTGTGGCCCTCTTTTGGAGGCAACGTTACCCTCGACCATATTGATTTGAGATAGCAGGGATATAGTCCTAGAAGGCCAGTTTAAAGTTTTAATAGTAGTTTATTTATAAGGGTTCAAGTCGTTCTTACTTCCCCTGATTTGACGCTATCTTCCTCAAAGGAAGTCCTAATAAGCTTGAATGGAGTCCTCGTAGGATCTATACACTGAACGAGGCAATCACTTTACCCAAACCGCCCTTCTAACCCCTTTCTAGGCAGTTAACGTGCTTTATATAGACCATAAAGACATGAATGAGTGAATCAACAAAACATGAAGAGATGAAAGAACAAAGTTCACTTTCATATTAAAAACTAGTTATTAAAGTCATTAATACAAACCCAATTAAAAAGCTAACCAAAGATTCGTAATCAAAAGTAATACATAAAAGATTTGTCTTCACCAAGTGATGTTAGAGATTAGCGAAACATGGCCATAATTTGACAAAGGATCTTACGATCGACCTTGGATCCCGAGACTACTACACACTCTAAACTCTAACGATTGTGGTGGATGATGGTGTTAGAGTGGTGAGAAGAGGCTACCAAAGGATGGCAGAAGTGGGAAAAGTGGTTTGCCAAGGATGGATTGCAATTGAACCATACACCCCTATTTATAGATGGAAACAGACGGTTTACACGAAACTCGTGCCCTCTACTTCTCTGTCTTAATTTAATGAGCTGTGTTAGTCCGTATGCTTTCACGACCCCATGGCCTATGTACTTGCTGTACTATCCAAGATTCTACAAATCTAGGAGTTGACAATGGCCCGTGTCCATGAGACATGACCCCATATCTCTTGTATGCTTCTGTTTGTCTTTTTCTTTCTGGAATAACGAGACACGGCCCCCGTGTCCAAGATTTATTTAGAACCTTTTTAAGAAAAATAAATATTTTAAGCATAACATGTCTTTAAAATTTCATTAAGCTATATACAAATTCACACACCACATAAGTAATCACTCGGCCAAAGATGTATAAGTGAAACGCTCGGTCCCGGTATGAACTTACTCCTACCATATGCTTGACAAATAATCAAACCTCCTCGTTTTTTACATAATCTTTGTAAACATCGAGAGGTTATTTTTTGATAGAAACTAAAGGTTTATTAGCAATAAATTAGCTTATTTTATTTCAAGCAACTAGAGAGGTTATTTTTTGATAGAATAAATATTCACAAGATAACTAAATCACATACTTTCGTGTATTTCAAAAGAACTGAATTTTACTAAAATAAAGAGGTGTAAAAATAAAAAGGGTTTGGGGTGATGGGTGATTTATGCAAAACTGAATTTTGCTGGCTTTTTTTGAAACGAAAGGTATTACGCTCAAAGGATTTAACTAATGGAAATTTTGTTTTTGTTGGAGAGATAAAAAGAAAATAAGGTTGAAAAAGAAAAAGGGGTTTATAATCCTAATGCCTCAATCATTTACTTACTTGGATTAGTTGGTAAGGACCGGGAATGCATTGTCTTGTCAAGTTCTAGATTCGTAAGAACTTTTCGGGCTACTCAACAAGAAATGAAAAGTGAGCGTTTAGTAAAGATATGATATTGAGTGCTCGGTAAAGGCACAAAACTCACAATTTGTGGGAAATGGTAAAAAGTGTGAATATATATATATATAATCTAATTTTAAAAAGATAGTCATGCCTTTTTTAAAAAAAATTCTTATCGGTTCTTTTTATCATAGCGCTATCGATTGTAAACATAGTAAAAACAAAATGTAAGGCCATAAAATTGAGTTGGTTTACGGTTGTCTTTATCAAACACACTTATAGTTATTGGACATAGTTTTCTAGTGGGCTTGGGCTAGGCCATGTGGGCCGATTTCTATGTGTACCCTATATAATGTTATGTTTAGTTCATTATTAGGGTTAAGCATTAGCTTAAGCATTAGAGAGAGCCTATGAGGTGAATTAAAGGGGTGGTTAATTGTTTTGTTCTTGCTCAATATTTGTACCAGTCAAGCCAATAGCTTGTGTGGAATATTAATACAATCGACTTTCTTGTTCATCACTTTCTTTAGTTTTCTGCACTCTTGAATTTGGTTGTGATATCCGGTTGAAGATCTCTGGACTTACAATTGGTATCAGAGCCTAAGAAGTCTATTCGAAGGCTCGGTTTCAAGATATCACTTGAAGAACAAGAAGAAAGAACAAGCAGATTCCAAGAACATCAAGAACAGTTTGAAGATTGGAAAACTGATTAAAACTTTTGTATTTTGATCATTTTGGGGAAAAAAATTGTGTTTGCAAGTTTATTGGAGTTATTGGTGGGAAGAATCAACGAAAATTTTGCTTTTTGATTTCCCCTAAACTCGGAATTTAGGTGTGTACGGGATTGATTTTTGTTACCAAAAAATCAGTGTACAAGACCTGTGTACGTGATCAAATCAGCAGCTGTGTGCGGACTGGTTTATTGGATTGTGTAGGGGACACAAGTGTGAGGCCTAAATAGTAAGTGTGCGGCCCAAGAAATAGAGCGTGTGATCCAATTTGTCTAGTGTGCGAACCACCAACAAGTGTGCGAGATACTGTGTGTACGGTCCAAGTAATCTGGTGTACGGCCAAACTAACTAGTCTGCGGTCTAAATATACAAGTTTGCGGCCCAAACAAAATTCTGTGTGCCCCAATTTGAAGTGTACGAATTCAGTATGTGCGGCCAGATAGAGTGTGCGAGTGTGCGCAAAGGTGGAACTTTAACCAGCTGACGTGTTCGGTATGAAACGTATTTAAGCGTAGAATTTGATCCGCAAACAATCTTAGCAAACCGATTGCACGGTTAGGTTCGTTTAAAAAAAAGGCATGAAAATCCCGAAAAAGGTTTTGGACATTATACATCATTGGACTCGGAATTTCGAGACGAGTCTAATGGTACGATTTGGTAAAAACAATTTTCGGTTACTTTTTTAACGTTTTTAACGGTCCAGTTCAGTAAAACAGAAATTTTCAGGGGGGGGGGGGATCACGGTTTAGCAACTTAGAAATGTCTTCTCAAAGTGATGTTCTTAAGCAGAAACTTGAAGGTTTCAGCTATATTCCTGGTGAATTTGTAGAAGCACTAGTTGCCCGATTTGCTGGACTGCTCTCTGAAATGAAGAATGCAGAAATTGTGGTGTCTACTTTTAGGGGAAACAAGAAGCTTCTAGATGCTCTAAAAGGTATTCCAGATCAGAGAAAGAGTAGCTAGTTTAGAAATGTTAAACAGATTGTGTTGACAACCAACTGTTACAAAATGAAGCCGAATGACCTGTTCCCACTCATAAAATCATATGATAAGGCTGACAAGTAGAAGGCCCAAGGCAAGACATCTGCTGTAGTTTGCTCATCCACTCCTGCTACTACATTATCTGATCTATTGAGCTCAGTCATCAAATCTACTGATTCATCGCCGAATTCAGAATTAGGTTGCTGTGCCAGGACTCAGACTCAATCTTTCATGGCTCAAATGCATGACTTCACTCCTACTCCCGCTGAGGTATGTGTAGATGATTATTGTCACACCCCAACCGATGGCGGAATCATCGGGGCGCAACACTGAATGAAACAGATTGTCCAAGAGAATCCATAACAGCTATTAATTACGATATATTTAACATTAAAGTCCCATACCAATAACATATAAAGTTAAAACAGTTATTACAGACATTGTTTTCAAAGACAAGTAAACAGTTCCGACAACTCAGATTTATTGAATGACGTATCTAGACCACCTACTCGATTCATCACAGCAAACATAGCATCCTAAACACCTGTCACATACGTTAACATAAAGTCAATACACAGAGTGTAAAGGTGAGTACACAAGTTTAATAGCATATAGTATAGCGAAAGCGTTTTACGCATAACCAACATGTAACACGTAGAAATGTGAAGCAAGTAAGCTATCGACAATGAAGTATGCAACCGACATGACTGCGAGTTGTAGAATGCGCAACACATTATCACCACTGTGACCATGTGAAGTAAAACCCTTAACAACCCCTGTCCATGACATGTGCTGAGTCCAAACTATAGTACTATCGTTGCTAAGGTGTTAGGAAAACAATCGCTGTGTAAACATAACATACAAGCATTCATCAAGTCATGTATAACATGCGAAAGCGGTTAGCGTTAAAAGTGTTTGCGTTGTGTGTTCGTAGTGATTTGATAAAAGTAACGTACGTAACACCCAAAGTGCGTTATAGAAAATGGGTTCGAGTATACTCACAGTATGTGTTTAGTAAATAAACACCGCCTTGGATTGAAGGGAGCGCTTGGAGGTTAGCCTGAGCATAGAACGATAGTGTAAGCATTGAACAACATGTTAAATAGTGCGTTGGATGAGGGAAGTGTCGAATGGTGAGTTGATCGGATGACTATTCGGACGGTAGGTCATTCGATCAGGTGAGTGTTTGTAAATCGCTTTGAAACTTTAAAGTTTTTGTTGAAGCATTTTGAAAAATAAGAAAATTTCTAGATGTCAAGTCATCCGGACGGATGGCCATTCAATCGGATGGCTAGTCGACCGAGAGTTGATATTGTTTGAAGTTTTGATCAAATTTTTAAGTATTGAAATGTTGTAGAGGACAAGGCACTCGACCGAATGGTCATTCGATCGGATGGTGATCCGGTCGGATGGCCATTCGAGTGGTGCCCTATTTGTTTAAAAATTTTACAAGTTTCCAAGTAAAAAGTTTGTGATTTACGAAGACGGCGTGATGACGTGTCAAACAACAAGAACCCTCACCAAGTCTAGTTCAGCCAATCGGATGGGAATCACCCCATTCGATTGTACTCACTGTTCTTTTGGTGAAGTTTCATGTTCAACCCGTGAATCGGTTGTCTCTTTGGTGGAAATCCGTTCTTAGACCGGTTCCCAACTAGAGAATGAGTTGAGAGCCTGAAGGAGTCTAGATTCCATCGGTTTTTTAGTATGAGAGTGTAAAAGATTGAAGAAGAATATGAAAACATCTTCCAACTCTTTTAATCTTGTTTGTGATTTGTGTAAAATAATGTAGAAATCCTTTAGATCTGAATATAACTTGATGAGATAAGGTCACACAACAGTTTCTCATTAGAAACCGTGATGACGTCACCTTCAAGTAGTCCAAACCAGGAGATTTCATGGTGAAAATGTAAGATTTGATGGAGGAAATGATGAGAAAGTGTGCATTGATGATGGAAGCACAAGATTTAGGAAGAAAAACTTACAAAAATGATGGTCAGCCTATCGGATGGCCACCCGATCAGATGGTCATCCGGATGGATGATCATTCGACCGAACGGTCCTTCGATCAGGCGACTGGTGCGAGTTAGTTTTCCGACTTTCGTTTCGTGCGTTGAGCATTGCATTTCCTCTAAGCGAGTTGCGAGTAAGAGTTGCGATAGATATACATAAGTAGTTACACAAATAACATAACACATAAAAAGCATATAAGTAAATCTGCGTTCAAGTTGCAATGAGATTGCGATGCGATAGAATTGTGATTGTGTTGCGAATAACATCCCAAACATGTATAAAGCACACACACACACACACAGGTGAAGCACATAACAACACACATTGAACAATACCAATAACTGCATTTCGAGTTTGCGATGTGATAGCGATAGTAATAATGCGATAAAGTGCGTTTAAATAGTATGTGTTTGTAATAGCCTTAGCATTTTGAATAAGCAATAATTAAGCAAGAAATAACAGATCTGAATCCGATCTTTGACTTTGACTTGTACTTTGACTTTGACTTGTACTTTGACTTTGACTTTCAAAGTCGGGTTGTTAAAGCCTCCCCTACTTTAGGAAATTTCGCCTCGAAATTAAGGCGCAGGTGTAACAAAGAGTTGTGGATATTTAGCTTTCATATCACTCTCGAGTTCCCAAGTGAACTCGGCGCCGCGTTTGCCTTCCCAGCGAACCTTCACTATAGGAATGTGAGAGCGTCGGAGTTTCTTGGTCTCTTGGTCCATGATTTCTACTGGCTTTTCCATGAAGTGTAATGTTTCGTCCACTTGCAAATCCTCGAGAGGGACATGCAAATTCTCTTCAGCTAGACACTTTTTGAGGTTCGAAACGTGGAAAGTCGGATGTACGTTGCTGAGTTCCTCCGATGATTCGAGTCGGTAGGCCACTTTGCCAATCCTTTCCATAATCTTAAAGGGTCCAACGTATCGAGGCGCTAGCTTTCCTTTCTTGTCGAATCAGACTACCCCCTTCTAAGGTGAAACCTTTAGGAGTACGTGATCTCCAACGTCAAATTCAAGGGGCTTGCGGCGTCTATCGGCATAACTCTTTTGATGACTCCGAGCTTTCAAGAGATTGTCTCGTATCTGGAGGATCTTGTCAGTCGTTTCTTGCAATAACTCAGGACCGGTAATTTGCACGTCTCCGATCTTGTGGCATACAATAGGCGATCGACATTTTCTTCCATATAATACCTCAAATGGTGCCATTTGAATACTAGAGTGATAACTGTTGTTGTACGAGAATTCGACTAAAGGTAAATGCAAATCCCTATTACCACTAAAATCTATAACGCACGAGCGAAGCATGTCTTCAAGGGTGCGAATCGTGCGCTCAGTCAAACCGTCGGTCTGGGGATGGAAAGCAGTACTAAGATTGAGAGTAGTACCGAGAGCGGATTGAAAAGTTTCCCAGAGATGCGAAGTGAATCGACCATCGCGGTCAGAGATGATGTCACGAGGTGTCCCATGTCGACAAATGACTTCGTCGGTATAGATTCATGCTAGCCGTTCAACCTTGTAGTCCTCTCGTATCGGCTGAAAGTGGGCAGATTTAGTAAGACGATCAACGATGACCCAAATGCTATCGTGACCTCGTGGCGTGCGAGGGAGTTTCTTAATGAAATCCATAGCTATACTCTCCCATTTACACATCGGGATCTTGGGTTGTTCGAGTAAGCCAGAGGGTCGTTGATGTTCAGCCTTGACCTTCGAGCAGGTCAGGTATTTTGAAACGTAGAGAGCGATATCCTTCTTCATTCCTGACCAGCAATAACTGGCACGGATGTCCTGGTACATCTTGTCGGCACCAGGATGATTGGAATATCGAGAATTGTGGGCTTCGTCTAGCAAAATCTCTCAGAGATTATTGCGATTGGGAATCCAAATTCGGTTGAGATAGTGAAAAATACCGTTAGGCTTATTCACAAATTGGTATTCGGTTCCAAGAATTCGTTCTTCCTTCAAAGTGCGTTCGGTGAATTAGGCATGTTGAGCGTCGCTAATAAGAGCTTCGAGGTTGCGTTGGGCTTGAACATTACTAATGCTATGTAAATAGCTTCGCCGGCTAAGAGCATCGGCAACGACGTTTGCTTTGCCTGGGTGGTAGCGAATCTCACAGTCGTAGTCGTTGAGAAGTTCGACCCATCTACGATGGTGCATATTAAGTTCCTTTTGATTCAAGATGTGTTGTAGGCTCTTGTGGTCGGTGAAGACCGTACACGTGGTACCATAAAGGTAGTGTCGCCAAACCTTGTCTCGTTGCATAAGAACACAACCCAGACCTAGGTTAGAGGCATCACAATAGACCACGGAGTCGTCGTTTCCATCGTGTAGCGCCAGTATAGGAGCGTTGCAAAGCATACGCTTGAGAGTTTGAAAGGCTTCCTCTTGTTCAGTTCCCCAATCAAAAGGATTGTCTTTATGCGTGGGAGAGGTGAGAGGAACGGCGATTTTTGAGAAATTGGCGATAAATCAGCAATAATAACCTGCCAATCCGAGGAATGAACGAACTTCGGATGGGGTTTTCGGCGTAATCCAACTCTTAACTGCTTCAATATTCGCAGGATCGACATGAATACCTTGACTATTAACAATGTGGCCGAGAAATTGAACATCTTGAAGCCAAAATTCACACTTGGAGAACTTGGCGTAGAGGCGATTTCCTTGGAGTAGTTCGAGAACCAAACGGAGATGTTGCGAGTGTTCGGCTTTCGACTTCGAATAGATAAGGATATCATCGATAAACACGATTACGAAGCGATCGAGAAAGGGTTTACACATGCGATTCATTAAATCCATAAAAATTGCGGGGGCGTTAGTAAGACCAAAGGGCATAACTATAAATTCATAATGGTCGTAGCGAGTTTGAAAAGCGGTTTTAGGAATATCTTCCTCCTGAATTCGCAACTGATGATAACCAGAGCGTAGATCGATCTTAGAAAAACACGTAGCGCCTTGCAATTGATCAAATAAATCATCGATTCAGGGTAAGGGATAGCGATTCTTGATAGTAAGCTTATTGAGTTCCCTATAATCGATGCATATTCGAAAAGATCCATCGTTCTTTTTAACGAAAAGGACAGGTGCGCCTCATGGAGATGTGCTAGGGTGTATGAAGCCTTTATCAAGTAGTTCCTGGAGTTGACTAGAGAGTTCGCGCATTTTGGACGGAGCGAGTCGATAAGGCGCTTTAGCGACAGGGTTAGCTCCAGGAATGAGGTCGATACGAAAATCAATATCAGGAGAGGCGGTAGACCAGGCAAATCGTCAGGAAAGACATTAGGAAAATCACAAACCACGAGCACCTTTTCCATTGTCTTCTCTTTTTTTCCTTCTCCGCTACTACGATGTGTGCCAAGAAAGCCTTGTATTCCTTGCGGAGATACTTGCTTGCTTGGACGAACAACATGAGTTTTAATTCCTTCGAGGATACTTGGCCATAGACACAGAGTTGATCACCGTTTGAAAGAGGGAAACGGATCATCTTTTTGAAACAAACGACTTCACCATGATTTTCACGAAGAAAATCCATGCCTACTATGATATCAAAACTACCAACCTGCATCGGAATGAGATCGATCAGGAAAACGTGATTGTTGAGTTCAAGAGTACAATCACGTAGAATGGAACTAACAGTGACGGTTCTTCCAGTGGTGACTCCTACATCGAACGTCTTTGGGAGGTTGGCGCGTTTACGGTTAAGGAGCTTTTCGAATTCAAACGACACAAAATAGTTATCAGCTCCAGTATTAAATAAACACAAAGCATAAATATCATTAACGAGAAACGTACCATTGACAACGTTGTTGTCAGTATGAGCTTGGCGAGCGTTGATGTTGAAAGCTCGTCCATGGGCTGCTTGTTGTAGCGGCTGTCGCTGCTGCAGCTGTTGTTGTTACTGCTGCGGTGGTTGCTGCGGCTCTTGTTTCACCACACGGTTCGGACATACATTTGCGAAATGATTAGGGTCACCACATGCGTAGCAGGCTCGTGCATGAGCAGCGGGAGCATGAGCTGCTTGGTTACCCTGGATAGTAAGTGGTTGAGTTGGCAGGGCAGGAACTTGAACAGCTTGAGTTTGTTGACGTAGGCCAGTGCGACAGTTCGTCGTGAAGTGTCTGTATATGTTGCAGTG
The DNA here is from genome assembly GCA_030545235.1 of Helianthus tuberosus. NCBI lineage: Eukaryota > Viridiplantae > Streptophyta > Magnoliopsida > Asterales > Asteraceae > Helianthus > Helianthus tuberosus. The sequence goes on along the minus strand of CM060366.1, from coordinate 175,322,584 downwards.
GACACAAAAATAGCAAGCTATCCCAGCTAGGTGGTAGTAAGTACAAGTAGGGCAGAGAGGATCAGGACCAGTGTACGCACGCTTTGCAGGTGGTGCTTTGGTCATGGGAGCTGCGACTTGACGATTCTGGTTCTGGTGGGGTTGGACGGGTATAGCATTGAGAGGAGCGGCAGTTGCAGCACAGTTCTTGTTGTTGTTACCCTTGCGTTTGCGGTTCTGATGTGACGATTTTGAACCCTGAGATGAGGCGGTGTCGGTAGCGGGAGCGGGAGTAGCAGTTGCTTGATTCAAGCTCTTGGTTGAGGTCTTGAAGTAACCATCCAGAACTCGCTTATCATTGATCTCGGTAGCGAGCTGGTAGGTCTCCTCAATAGTGGCAGGCTTAGCTGCTTGAACGAAATCGGCAAAACAATCTGGTAGAGCACGGATGTACTTCTTTATCGTGATGTCTGGAGTTGACACTTGACCAGGACATATGATACTGAGCTATTTAAAGCGGGCGGTGAGACCAACATTATCACCTCCTTCTTGATTGAAACCCCATAACTCGTTTTCTAGCTTCTGGAGTTCATGCGGGGGACAAAATTCTTTCATCATGACTTCCTTCAGTTCCTCCCATGACAAACCATAGGTTGCGTCATTTCCGTGCCTGTTGCGCTTTGCTGTCCACCAATCCAGTGCCCTAGATTGGAAGACCCCGGTAGCATTCATAGTGCGGAGTTCATCAGGGCATCCGCTTTGTCGGAGAGTGACTTCAATCGAGTCAAACCATTGGAACATTGCGCTAGATCCATCTTCACCAGTGAAGTCCTTACGACCACAAGCTTTAAACTGCTTAAAGCTGAAGGGTGTTTTAGGCGTGTCGCTCTTTGATTCAACAGATGACTTGTTGCTAACCTCGTTTATCTCACTAACGATCTAAGGTATGACCTTTGCCATTTCCTTGGCAACAAGAGAAGCGATACGCTTGTCATCTCTGCTTCTCTGAGCGTTTCGGCGAGTGTGAGAACCAAGGGAAGACATTGTCTGTAGCAGACATCGTCGTATGATTTAGACAAGGGTTCGATTATATCGGGCTTAAGTAATAGCTTAGCGTATAACAATCATACTATTATTATTACTCCATAAAGCACAGGAACACATCAATTACTTAGGAACGTAATCACGTAGGCACATAAGCATATAATCCATGTAAGCACGTAAGCACAGAAGCACATAGGAGCACATAGTCGACATAAGCACATATTTTGCACCTATTCACCTTCCTTTCAAGGCTGCGAATTGCGATCGAGAGTTGCAATAGCTAGTAGCGATAGCGAGTAGCGTAAACAGTTAACACCGTTGCGAGAGTTCATAGTTTGTCTGCGATTTGTTAGCGTTTTGAGATAAAAGTGTTGTGCGAGTTGTGCGTGTTTAATAAAGCGATGAGCGAAAAGCGTAAGTCTCCAAAATCGAAATATATAATCATATAAACACTTAAACACATAAAATCGAAGAATCAGCGGCTGCGAGCGTGGGATCAAAATAGAATGTTAGGATGTTGAGACATCGACTATCCAAAGTGATTCGACTACTCACAAGAGCTTCGAGTGCATGACGGGTGGTCCGTAGGACAACCCTTAAATGAGCTAAATACGTGCATATCCCATATTTTACACGGTTATGTATCATGAATGTGATAACTACGAGTGTTCGTGTGTTTTACAGGTAAATCGTTTAATTCGGTTAAATTGGAACACGTAGGTTAAGGTGAATTTATAAATGGACTTCATGCACATGTGGACAAAGACCAAAGTTGTTTGTTTTTCACAAAACATCAAAGTCAACATAATCACCATCATTGGGGAGCAACATAATTGGCAGCAGACTCTTTCACGTGAATATTAATTAGAGGCACATGCTTTGGGGATAATCAATAACAATAACAATTCTAAAAAGAACCTCATGATTGCACATTTGCACATTTGGAGCACTTGGACCGCACATGGGCTTGGAGACATGGGCGACAGAAAAGCATAGGGGGACGAGACTTGGCGGTTGACTAAGAAGTCACGTGGACTTCTGTTTCAGTGTTTTGGGCCACCATATATGATACAAACTTCGTAAGTCAACAACACAAATATATTATATTTGATAGTGGGCCGCATATGGATTTGGCGGCACATCTTGGGCCGCCACACAAAGAAGTAGGCATCATCATGTTTAACGGCAAGGGGGCCCAGCACACGTGAATTAAGAGGGGGACTATTTGTGTGATTTTAGAAAGAAAAAAAAAACAAGTCACAAAACATCATCATGATGTTTGACTTCTAATCCTGAACATGCATCATTGGAAAGATACAGACATGCGCTGAATTGATAAACTGTGAGGTGGGCTTCGAAACTTGTGGGATGACTTTGGCAGCCATATCACGTGCAAGGCAACAATTATAATTTTGGGGGACTTCTTTGATGGCACATGCACATGAGGGTCTTGACTTTTGGATTGGCCTGATCTCCACCGTAACTCAGACAACTCTCACCGTAACAACACTATGTCCACCGTAACTTACGGTGTTATTGTAAGTTACGGTGGAATCTGCGGACAAACCGTAACTACCATCATTTATGCAGTTTGATGGTGTCTTTTCAAGTATTCTCATCATTGGTCGGTTATTGGGGACACTAGGGGCGATTTTGGCTATCTTGGCTTGGGTGTAGACAATTTCTAACATTCAGTTTGTGTTTTTGATTGGTATGAACATTGAATTGATTGCTATGATGATTCACCAAGCTATGTGTGGCTAAAACTTTCGGTGATCATCTTAGGTGAAGGTTTCTCTTAAACTTTTGTTTGTTTATTCCTGAATTTCTAGAATGATAACTTGCGTTGCTTGAATATCATGGTGTATGCATAATTGTTTGTAGTTTGTTAATCGATAGTGCAATTTCTAGTCTTAATCGTACGTTCTTGGTGCCGTTGGCAATCGAGATATCACAGGAAGGGTTAGGGTTGGTTATTGATTAATTGATCATCGGGAAACAACCTCGCGTTTATAAATCCGAGTACTTTGTTCCCTTTTATCACTTCGATTATTTATGCACGAGTTATGTCTATGTAACTCTTTCTAGTTGGAATTTCACACAATTGTTTAAAGAAACTGAATCCTAAGATGGTCATTGTTCTCTCCTAATCTGTTTTACAACAATCTTTGATTTGCAATTTAATTAGTTAATATTAGTTCTTAAAACCAAAACAATCAACCCTTGAATTTTAATTTATGCAATTTTAGTTTAATATTAGTTTAAGTTCAAAGCTATAAAATCAACACACTTTCCACATACTCCCTGAGTTCGATACCCTCTTACCACTATCTATAGTTGTTATTGGGATTAAATTTGCGTGTACCACGACAAGCACGACAAATTTTCGCGCTGTTGCCGGGGAGTAGTGCGCAACGGCGCCATTTTGATAGACTGTCGTCGGGTCTATGCAAAAACCTAAAATTACCTATAGACAGGGTAAGTCAGGTATCGAATCCAGAGGAGCATGTGGTTAGTGTAATACCGTTTAACTAATCTAAACTTACTTTATGAAATTTGCTAGTTTATCTATTTTTGTAATTTTTATGAATAAGTATTGTGAAAATGAGAAAACAATGATAGGAACGTGACCACTCCGGGATTCAGATTCTGTAAACACTTAATAATCTAATTATTGTTTATTTGGATGCCACTGATTAAATGGTAAATCTGTCACATAAACCAATTACTTATACAAGATCCTAGCATAATACCAATTGATCAGAGAGATATTAACCGCAAGCATAAATAATTATTCAATCAGCAAAGGCACAATTAGATTCAACATAAATACGTCTCTCTGGTTATCACCAGGATTTGTCTGTCACACAAATTGTGTATATATATATGTGAATGCAATTCGGTCAACACCTAATTACAATCTAATTCTCAAACAAACAGAACTAAATTAAAAGTGAAATACAAGAATCATCACCCGGAGTGTTCACTGGAGGGTTAACCGCGCATGTTGGTGGGTTGATCTTCACAGGCTCGAGCTGAGGTTGAATGCATGATCGAATTGGTTGAGTGGTGTGGTTGATCGATGATGATGTACAATGATGTTGTTGGTGATGAGTCTCCTCCCTGAAAAGTGATGTCCGGCTGCCTATTGATCGATCGTCCCTGGCCTCATCTCTTTCACCTCTTTTGGTAACAAATCATATTTCCATTCCAAAAGTTCTACTCGTTCTTCCGTTGACAAATGAGGTTTTGTTAATTCTTTGTCAACATGAACCATGTGTCTCTTTCTCATCATCTCGTCAAGACTTTCAGATTTATGTGACTGATAGTGCAAAGTAGGTTGTTGGGTTACACATTCATAACCATACTGATCAAATATATACTGAGCATGATAATAGTCTTGATCGTACATCTGAGGGCCTTCATATGAAAGTTGGGAATATTCATCATAATAATCACCGTAATCGTACTCCTCTTGGTAACTCATTTCCGGATCAAATGCCAAAGGTGATAGCTTGTGAGAGCTTCTAGTACGCATGCACCTGTCAATACCTGCACACTAACACACCCAGCATAAACCAGAAAAATAACAAACTAAAAAGGATCAAAAATAACACACGTTGCGCACTACTCGATATCGGAAAAACGTCAAGCAAAACAACACTGGATATATGTGCAGATTGAACAAATGACACCTATGGGTGATGTAGAAGAAAAGGTTGTGAGTCCTCCTGAACTTGAAACTGAATTTTTAGGGCCAAATGAGGAATATACAATTGAAATTATTGTGGAGGAACCACCTATGGAGAGCAAAGTTGAGGGCCTTTTACTTGGTGAACCAATAATTTTACTTAATGAACCAATCAAAGTTGATTACAACTCTCCAGCTGTGGTGGTTATGGAAACCAAGAGTGTTAAGGATGCATGTTTAGAAACTAGGAAGGTGGCACTTCATGATGTGGGAGATTTCATTCATAAGTTATGTTTATGGGAGAGTTTAGATTTGTTGGGCACAGAAAACGAAGTAGTGAAGTGGAGAGTAAACTACCGAACATTTGTTGGAAATTCGGTAGGAAAATGTGGATTTAAAGAATTTTGCAAAGAAAGATGGGACGTGACAAAGCACACACACAATAGAAGAATCAAACACCGTGCTTACATCAGCAACGAAAAAGGTAAATGTGCATTGAGACCACCTTGAGACATATCAGGTACGGTCGGGCTGAAGACCTAAACTTTAGCGCTGCTTGGGAGGCAACCCAAGGTGTTTTTAGATAAGCTGGGGGGAAGATGTGCGGAGAGTTGTGTGAAGGTGATGATAGGAAGTCGGATTGTCTACAACATCGGTTGTGTCAAACCTCACCAGGTCAATGTACTCTTTCCTTAGTCTTGTTATGTTCTTTAGCTTTGAAATTTTGGTAGTTAGTTGTTTGCTTTTGTTTATGGTTGGGAGGTTTGGGGGTGTATTAGTTTAATGTTATGTTTTGAGGTTGGGCTAGTTGGTGGTGTGTTTAAAAAAAAATAATAAAAAAAAATAATAATAATAAAAAATAATACAAAAAGAAATTTGGGATTTGAGAGTATTAGCGAAAGCTAATGTTTTTGGGTAAAAGCGATCTTCCCCTCAAAACCATACATTGGGACAATGTATCCCAAGTGTGGGGATGGGGGGAAATTTCTTGAGAATTTTAAAAATTGTGAAATCAAGCGAAAAATTGTCGAAATTTGAACACTTGATATTGTTCCATTTGACACACCAACACCCTTTCTAGTCATTTCTTGGTGAGTTTTGGGCCACACACATGATTAATAGAGATTATTTCTTTGGTTTGAGTGGCGGTGTGTGTATTGTGTTAATAGAACTTGTGTACGAATTCTTGTTAAATCCTAGAGTTAGCATGCTTTTGAAAATGATAGGGGACTTTTAGGTAGCCTCTTCTAGATGTGTGAGAGTGTGGGAATTGGGGGTTGGACCTCATACGTTACATATATGAGCTTGGTATTGCGAGGGGTGGGGGTTTGGTCTTTAGAAAGCCATGTTTGAGCCTTAAACCATTCGGTTGTGACCCAAACCTACTTCTTACAAAACTATACCTATTGAGACGACCCGGTTTAGGAATTTAGTTGGTAGTGTTGATGTTCTTGTATATATTGTTGAGTTGTATGTTAAAAAAAAAGAAGAAAAAAAAAAGAAAAAAAAAAGAGAAAAATATGAGAAAAATACAAAAAGAAGTGATTGGTTGCAATAGTAGTTGAGAATGTTGAAGAAGTTGTGTATATATTTGATGGTTGCTTTGTTTAGTGGTAGAAATAAAAACCGGGTCAAATCAATTAGCTCTCGCATATATATTCCACCATTTTCCTACCTTTGCACCTAGCCCCGTTACAACCCGTAAGTCCTTTTGATTCATAAGCATGCTAAATACTCAATAGGAGGAGACTTGATTTTTATACAAGCTTATTGTCGCACAAACACACACACGCATTGAGTGGTTTAGCATTATGTGCTAATATTTCTTGTCACCGAGAGTTTTTGTAAGGGGTGTGTCTTCTGGTATGATTGAAAGTTAGTAAAAGGACGATACATTTTAGCTTGGTTTGCATGTTGATCACTTGTGGTTTTGAAATAGTTTTTGAATCGGTTGCTTGGGACAAGCAACGGGTAAGTGTGGGGATGTGACGGGTGGTCCGTAGGACAACCCTTAAATGAGCTAAATACGTGCATATCCCATATTTTACACGGTTATGTATCATGAATGTGATAACTACGAGTGTTCGTGTGTTTTACAGGTAAATCGTTTAATTCGGTTAAATTGGAACACGTAGGTTAAGGTGCATTTATAAATGGACTTCATGCACATGTGGATAAAGACCAAAGTTGTTTGTTTTTCACAAAACATCAAAGTCAACATAATCACCATCATTGGGGAGCAACATAATTGGCAGCAGACTCTTTCACGTGAATATTAATTAGAGGCACATGCTTTGGGGCATAATCAATAACAATAATAATTCTAAAAAGAACCTCATGATTGCACATTTGCACATTTGGAGCACTTGGACCGCACATGGGCTTGGAGACATGGGCGACAGACAAGCATAGGGGGACGAGACTTGACGGTTGACTAAGAAGTCACGTGGACTTCTGTTTCAGTGTTTTGGGCCGCCATATATGATACAAACATCGTAAGTCAACAACACAAATATATTATATTTGATAGTGGGCCGCATATGGATTTGGCGACACATCTTGGGCCGCCACACAAAGAAGTGGGCATCATCATGTTTAACGGCAAGGGGCCCAGCACACGTGAATTAAGAGGGGGACTATTTGTGTGATTTTAGAAAGAAAAAAAAATAAGTCACAAAACATCATCATGATGTTTGACTTCTAATCCTGAACAGGCATCATTGGAAAGATACACACATGCGCTGAATTGACAAACTGTGAGGGGGGCTTCGAAACTTGTGGGATGACTTTGGCAGCCATATCACGTGCAAGGCAACAATTATAATTTTGGGGGACTTCTTTGATGGCACATGCACATGAGGGTCTTGACTTTTGGATTGGCCTGATCTCCACCGTAACTCAGACAACTCTCACCGTAACAACACTATTTCCACCGTAACTTACGGTGTTACCGTAAGTTACGGTCGAATCTGCGGACAAACCGTAACTACCATCATTTATGCAGTTTGATGGTGTCTTTTCAAGTATTCTCATCATTGGTCGGTTATTGGGGACACTAGGGGCGATTTTGGCTATCTTGGCTTGGGTGTAGGCAATTTCTAACATTCGGTTTGTGTTTTCGATTGGTATGAACATTGAATTGATTGCTATGATGATTCACCAAGCTATGTGTGGCTAAAACTTACGGTGATCATCTTAGGTGAAGGTTTCTCTTAAACTTTTGTTTGTTTATTCCTGAATTTCTAGAATGATAACTTGCGTTGCTTGAATATCATGGTGTATTCATAATTGTTTGTAGCTTGTTAATCGATAGTGCAATTTCTAGTCTTAATCGTACGTTCTTGGTGGCGTTGGCAATCGAGATATCACGGGAAGGGTTAGGGTTGGTTATTGATTAATTGATCATCGGGAAACAACCTCGCGTTTATAAATCCGAGTACTTTGTTCCCTTTTATCACTTTGATTATTTATGCACGAGTTATGTCTATGTAACTCTTTCTAGTTGGAATTTCACACAATTGTTTAAAGAAACTGAATCCTAAGATGGTCATTGTTCTCTCCTAATCTGTTTTACAACAATCTTTGATTTTCAATTTAATTAGTTAATATTAGTTCTTAAAACCAAAACAATCAACTCTTGAATTTTAATTTCTGCAATTTTAGTTTAATATTAGTTTAAGTGCAAAGCTATAAAATCAACACACTTTCCACATACTCCCTGAGTTCGATACCCTCTTACCACTATCTATAGTTGTTATTGGGATTAAATTTGCGTGTACCACGACAAGCACGACAAATTTTGGCGCCGTTGCCGGGGAGTAGTGCGCAACGTGTGTTATTTTTGATCCTTTTTGGTTTGTTATTTTTCTGGTTTATGCTGGGTGTGTTAGTGTGCAGGTATTGACAGGTGTATGCGTACTAGAAGCTCTCACAAGCTATCACCTTTGGCATTTGATCCGGAAATGAGTTACCAAGAGGAGTACGATTACGGTGATTATTATGATGAATATTCCCAACTTTCATATGAAGGTCCTCAGATGTACGATCAAGACTATTATCATGCTCAGTATATATTTGATCAGTATGGTTATGAATGTGTAACCCAACAACCTACTTTGCACTATCAGTCACATAAATCTGAAAGTGTTGACGAGATGATGAGAAAGAGACACATGGTTCATGTTGACAAAGAATTAACAAAACCTCATTTGTCAACGGAAGAACGAGTAGAACTTTTGGAATGGAAATATGATTTGTTACCAAAAGAGGTGAAAGAGATGAGGCCAGGGACGATCGATCATTAGGCAGCCGGACATCACTTTTCAGAGAGGAGACTCATCACCAACAACATCATTGTACATCATCATCGATCAATCACACCACTCAACCAATTCGATCATGCATTCAACCTCAGCTCGAGCCTGTGAAGATCAACCCACCAACATGCGCGGTTAACCCTCCAGTGAACACTCCGGGTGATGATTCTTGTATTTCACTTTTAATTTAGTTCTGTTTGTTTGCGAATTAGATTGTAATTAGGTGTTGACCGAATTGCATTCACATATATATATATACAATTTGTGTGACAGACAAATCCTGGTGATAACCAGAGAGACGTATTTATGTTGAATCTAATTGTGCCTTTGCTGATTGAATAATTATTTATACTTGCGGTTAATATCTCTCTGATCAATTGGTATTATGCTAGGATCTTGTATAAGTAATTGGTTTATGTGACAGATTTACCATTTAATCAGTGGCATCCAAATAAACAATAATTAGATTATTAAGTGTTTACAGAATCTGAATCCCGGAGTGGTCACGTTCCTATCATTATTTTCTCATTTTCACAATACTTATTCATAAAAATTACAAAAATAGATAAACTAGCAAATTTCATAAAGTAAGTTTAGATTAGTTAAACGGTATTACACTGACCACATGCTCCTCTGGATTCGATACCTGACTTACCCTGTCTATAGGTAATTTTAAGTTTCTGCATAGACCCGACGACAGTCTATCAGTGCACCCTTTGTGTAAGGACTGCAAAATTGTCCCTAAACGACCCGTAAGTGAAAACCCGAACCCCTGAAACCCTAATGTGCATGAAAAACCAAGAAAATCAGATTTTTGGTTTTCAGGCGGGCCGCGTCAAACTTAAGTTGACCGGATAAGCATTCCGGGCCACGTGTTGCACACGCGGCGTACCTACTTGTGACACGGAAGCCCTAGTTGTAGACTAGGTGGCCCTCGCGGGCGGCGTAAGATTCAAGTGTGGGTTTACGAGGGCCGCGTAAAACCCATATTTCAGCTATAAATTGTTTAGTTCATGAGCTTTGCATCTGTGAACGTAAAACTTTCTAAAACACGAAGAAAGCTGCTCAAATTCGAATTTCCAAGTAGTGAAACGCTGCTATGACTACAGGGTATTAACTCGACCATTGCTACGATATAATGTCCGATCGATTGAAACCGATCCGATGGATGTTTAAGTGCTGCCCGTAATTGGGCTATACTTTGTCATTCGTCGTGAGGGTTTTGATTTCGTGAGTTATCGTAAATGTTGTATTAAGTTACTGACCTAGTTTCGTATGCATTGCTGTTTAAACTAGGTTACACGGCTAAATCAGTAGGCTAAACTTTTCCTGTCTAAACTTACAACGTGAGTCATTCTCTTTTTATCAACAATGTTTTACAATACTCCATTTATTTTCAAAAGTTATAATTACAGAGATTAAGTCGTGGTTATCTTGATTCACTGGCTAGTGGGGTCTTGTGCACATTACTAATTTCTCACGGTTAAGTTCATTAACCTAACAGTGATAATCATCACTACTTGGGTGAAAGGACCCAATAGTGGTATGACCATCGTCACCAGGGTGTGACACGGCGCCAGATAAAAATAAGATAGTAGCCATTGTAATCGCTCTTATGCTGTAATTTATAACAATGTGTCATTTTATTGAAATCGAGTGACTCGCCAGTATTTCCCCGCTAATAAATTTTTTTTAAAACATGTTTCAGGTGACCTACTGTGAATCAAGGAAAAGTGCTACGGAGCAATAGTAAAGCTTGAAGTAGTGGCTCAGTTAAATAAATAAACATGTTTTGTAAAACAGGGAAATTCCTCGTGAAATTCCTCTATTGTAATTTACGGGGTTTGTCCCAAATTATGAAATAAAATAATTGGGCAGTTTTAAGTTTTAAAAGATCATGTAAAACATCCGCTGTCAACTCAAATAATAATAATTACCACGGGTTTTTCTGTCCTGCGGCTCCTGAACCGGGTCACACCGGGACGGGGGCCGTGACAGAAAAAGGTGGTATCAGAGCCACTGATTTAAGCCAATTAAGTATTTAGAAATACTTAATTTCTCAAATTACCACTCTGTGATGTTGTGAAAATTTAATTTGCAAGATATAACTTTCTAATTAGGATTTTGTGTTTCCTCTACATCTGCTAAACATCATGAATGAGTTGTTTGAAGCCCTTCAGAATCTCACTATCTATCCTGCTGACGTAGAAGTTTCTAGAGACTTTTTCGATTATCTGGCCGACACTGAAGAACCTATGGAGTTCCAGGCTCAAGCCCAGGAGAAACCCAAGACGAAAAAGAGAAGGAGAATCAAAGGCTGGAGACGCGTACAGAGAAAGAAGCCAGCTGCACAGAGGGTTAAAAAGACTGAGAACCCAAATGATAAGGGCAAAGGAAAAGAGATCGGGGAAAGTTCAGGGCAAGCCCAGGAAATGCCACCCTGGGAGGAGCTTGATCGCAAACTGGCAAATTGTGACCTCATTGGACCTGCCAATGAAGACCTCTTGAATTAACCAATTGAATCACAACTTCCAGTGAATTTGGAACCTGCTATCCCAGATCCCATTGTCAACCACCAACTTCTACCCGGAGAGCTGGAGGAATGGTGAACAAGTGATTGGCAATTTCAGAACCTCTTAAATAACCCTAATACCTTTTCCCCCAGTTTGACCCAGAGCCTGCACCAAACCCACCGATGAGCACCGAGAACTTGGCTGAACTCGGCCACTATGGCGAGGAGCTGGTGGACGCAGGAAATAGAATTCGGGAAGTGGGGGAGAGGATATCATGGAAATACGACGAGAGGGAACGTCGTTTCTGAAGTGCCAGCTGACAGGGATCGTCTGTGATTGTGTGCTTATGTGTTTAATAATAATAAAATAATAATAAATATTAATAAAAATATAATCATATAAAATAACTTAAAATAAAACTTTTGTAAAATAACTGGTGTGTATGGATGCATACTAATATATAAAAAGAGCAACTTCGCAAAGTCGACAATTTTGTGCCATTAATTTATACATTTAAATATTGAAAATTATCAGTTGGAACACGCCGTCAATGAGCCAGTTAACGAAGTTAACCAATCTGAACAAAACCATGAAGAACAATTTCTTAATAGGCAAGATATAGAGAACATCGTTGCCCAGGGAATAGTAAATGCTATTCCAGCAATCAGCTGCTGCCCGAAATTCAGTTGAACCTCAACCAATTATTCCCAGTAAATGTACTCGCGAGGACAATTTCAGTAATAGTGTAAATGGAGGCGACAACAACATTAATAACAATGATAATGATGGGATGCAAGCCCCATTCCTTAAGAAAATGAAAGCTGCAACGCCTGGTTGCACTTAAAAGGAATTTCTTGCCTGTAAACCAATTGAATTTGCAGGCAATGAAGGGGCAACTGCTGCACTGTGTTGGTTAGAGAAAACCGAAGCAGTAATTGAAATAAGTAAATGTGCCGAGGAAGACAAGGTCATGTACGCGTCGCATCTTTTTAAAGAAGGGGCACTCCAATGGTGGAACACCGTACTACAAGCTAAGGGAAGTGATGTGGCGTATGCCATGAATTGGGCAGAATTTAAGAGTCTAGTAGAAAGAAAATTATGTCCCGAATATGAAAAGGAACAAATGACAAATAAGTTCCTGAACCACCGGATGGTGGATGTAGACTGTCGAGGGTATACTTCAACATTCTTCAAGTATGCTAGAGTTGCACCAACCCTGGCTTCGCCAGAACCGATACTTATTTCTCGCTATATTTGGGGTTTGATTGGCGAAATACGTGATATCGTTAAAGCTGCGAGACCTCGCACATTTGACGATACAGTGGAATTAGCCAACACTTTGACAGATGGATTGGTGCGTATGCGAGAAGAAAATAGAAAGAAGGAAGTGGCCCAAAAGATTACCCAATGATTCCGTGTGGGTAATAGTAGTAATTTCAAGAAAAGGGGAACCGGGCAACCTTCCACTGCTCCATTTTGTAGTACCTGTAAAAGGAAGCATTTTGGAAGATGCAAAGGGTATTGCAATTTCTGCAAAATTCCAAGGCATCAAGAAGAAGACTGCAGAAGGAAGAAATCCACAATTTGTTTCAATTGTGGAGAAGCTGGACATTTTAGACTAGACTGCCCTAAACTGGTCAAACCAGCTGACAACAAAGCCAAACCTGCAGAAGGAACTACCAAGAAAAACGTAAGAGCCTTCCAGTTGACTACCCAGGAAGCAGAACTAATCCCAGATGTAATAGCTGGTACGTTCCTAGTTCACGACGTTTATGCAAAAGTATTATTTGACTCTGATGCAAACCAAAGTTTTATAAATACTTCATTCTGCCAAGCTCTTAACCTACCCTTAACCAATCTTAGACAAATTTTTACGGTAGAAACCGCAGATGGTAATTTGTTCACATAGATAAGGTTTTGCAAAAAGGAATGATAGAACTCGTAGGCCATAAATTTTCTGCAAACCTGTTACCTATGAATTTAGCCGGATTCGATGTTGTATTAGGAATGGATTGGTTAGTAGCCAACCATGCTCAAATTCTCTGTGATAAAAATTCCATAGAATTTCATACACCCACAGGAGAAATAGTAATGATTACAGGAGATAAGCCACTGAAATTCATTTCAGTAATGAAAATGGCCCATTATTCAAGAAAACAAGGAATAGTATATATGATTTCGATAATCATTAATACTAAGGGTAAGGAACTTAAGGAAATTCCAGTAGTATCAGAATACCTAGATGTATTCCCAGAAGAACTACCTGGATTACCACCCGATAGGGAAGTAGAATTTAGATTTCATCTAATTCCTAGAACTACACCAATAGCCAAGGCACCTTATCGGTTAGCACCCACCGAAATGTTAGAATTAAAAAAGCAGTTAGATGAATTGTTAAGCAAAGGATTTATACAACCTAGTTCATCCCCTTGGGGAGCTCCAGTGTTGTTTGTGAAAAAGAAAGATGGGTCGATGCTAATGTGTATCGATTATAGGGAATTGAATAAGATTACAATTAAGAATCGATACCCATTATCTAGGATTGATGATCTTTTCGATCAACTTCAGGGAGCTAGATATTTTTCTAAGATAGATTTACGCTCCGGATACCATCAGTTGAAAGTACAAGAAGAAGACGTAACTAAAACTGCTTTCAGAACTAGGTATGGTCATTACGAGTTTACAGTCATGCCCTTTGGACTAACAAATGCTCCTGCAGCATTTATGGACATGATGAATAGGATCTGTAAACCGTACTTGGATAAATTTGTAATTGTCTTTATCGACGATATACTTATTTATTCCAAAAGTCAGGACGAGCATTGTGAGCACCTACGAGCACTCTTAACTTTGTTAAGAAAAGAGAATCTTTATGCCAAATTCTCGAAGTGTGAATTTTGGCTACAAGAGGTACAATTTTTAGGACACATGGTGAATCACGAAGGTATTCACGTAGATCCCTCCAAAATAGAAGCGATCACCAAGTGGAAGGTCCCGCAATCAGCTATGGAAGTTAGAAGTTTTCTAGGGTTAGCCGGATACTATAGACGATTTATTAAGGATTTTTCTAAAATAGCTGTTGTAGGATCGTTTTCTGACCCAAATGAGTCGATCAGAAGAGTTTTTCTCAATATAAAAGGCGGAAACAGACGTATCGAGTTCAATTCAGCTAGAATATCACTTTAAACTGTCTTTAGATTGATTTGACAAAGTTTTACAGCGAGTAGACACTTCGGAAGCACTTCGGCTCAATAAACCGGAATCTAATTTCGTTCCAAATGACACAGATCAAGCACCTATATATAGGTAAGGTAATTTCGCATGAACCTCCCAAGCGAAATCACATTTCACACGAAATAGTGATTTCGTGCGAAATTAACTCCAAACCTATTTTTTACATATTTCTCGAACTACGTGCCCTGATCTATACAATCTAAAACAAGACTTGATACAAGACGAAGTCGACAGACGCATGCACCAACAGACTCCCCCTCGAATGTTGACGAGTCTTCAGTGTCGAGTCTTCAACATCTTCAGTCTTTATCAGTCCTCTCGAACTCTTCCAAAGTATCTGACAATGTAAAACAATCTCAATCTCTGTCTTCTCTTTTCATCTCCAGAATCTCCATCTGGCTTTTATCTCACTCTATCAACTAAACTCCCCCTCGAATGTTGATCTTCTTAATTCTCTTGATCAGATCTCTTGATTCCTTAAATTCATCAGCATCATCAACTAGTATGAACATCAGGATCTGAATATGGCTCTACTATCTTCAGACTCCCCCTCAAATTGTGCTTGGAATTGCAGTCTGGCTTTCACAGGTTCAGGATCAAAACCTGGCTTTTCCTAATTACATACTCCTCAGGAATAGAAACCTGGCTTACCTGCACATCCTCTACCTCACAATAAATTTCACAAATTTTAAAATTTTACAAAATTTATTCTCTATTTACCACTTGTAAACACAAACAGAAAATCAATAAATGATATAACAATTTTAATCTCTGATGTACCACTAGTAGAAATACCATTTTCCTTTCAAAATCTTTTCTTATATTAAACAAACTCCCCTTTACTGATTGTCATCATGTTTAGCACTTGGAATTTTGAAAATCAGCTCTCCAACATCAGTTGTCAAATTTTTTTTATTTTTCAAAATATATGCTAAATCACACTAAAATCTATTTGTATTTTTGAGTTTAATGAAATGCAGTAAAGAAATATTTACAGACAATATTTTTGTGAGTTTGTGTAAGAGGATCATATCAGTTTTTGAAACAAATCACCAACACCATTAAGCTTTAAACATTTTCAGCTCTGAACGATTCACTTAGATTGTCAGTATACTGATCCACTTAAATCTTCACACAAAGTTCAACTGTTTCGAGATACGAGATTAATGTTTTAAGCACTTAAACTTATTCATGTGTCCCACCTCAGAATATACTCCCGTATCCAGATCCCAATATTCAGTCTTACAAGTGAATATACCACAGATGATATCTGTAAAGGGTTAAAATGCGAGGGCCATGAGAGCTCAGGCTATTACTTCCGCAAAATCAGAGAGATGATGGCTTCGACTTTAGGTCTGTTCCCTTTAGAGAATCTTTTCTTCAACATCACATGATTAGCATTTTTCAATGTTTCATCATTTTTTGTACTGAGGGCGATGCTATATTTCAAGCAAGCGTAAAGTATTATACGGAGACTAGGCCATTGCTTCCGCAATATCAGAAGTCTCGGGATAATACCCCAGATATCACTGAATGTAAAGGCCTAGTATTTCAGAAAGAGGGACCTTTCAAACAAGATTTCGGGGGTTACCCATATATCCAAAAAATGTTCCCCACGATATAAGTAAGTTTGAAATTTTAGGTTTATATCTCGTCACAATCTACCAAATGTGTAAAAACCTACTGGCACATCATCAGTGAGACCGTTTATCACATTTTGACTTTCCAATTCTTTAGCATGCCGTGATAGTCCACTGATGTACTATCATTTCCTCTTTTTTACAACAAAAATCGTTTTTATTTTATCATGTTTTTGACTTTTTCAAATTTTCAAAGTTTTTGGATTTTCTGAAAATTTCTTACTCCCCCTAAAATGCAAAATCATTTAAAGAAATTTGAAAACAAACTGTACAAGTAAAATGACAACTGATATCAAATCACTTCAAATCGCCATCCACTTGGCATAAACAATCAGAACTCCCTCTTACAACAAACTATTTTCCCATTATGATTTCAAAACACTTAAGTTTGTTTTAATCAAATGGTTTTTCCGGAAAATTAGTTTTGTTGATTTTACCACTTGAAAGATCGGGGTTTCATCACATTGTTCTTTCAACCACTTGAAAAATTTAACAATTTTAAACTCAAACATCAAATATCTCTTGTAGAAAATCAAGTACAACTTAATGTCCCTGATTTACCACTTCAAAGTCGAAATCACAGATGTGAATTTCTCAAGAAAGATGCCGATACCTGCTTCACACTTACCAACCTGGAAGCTCCAGCAAGTCATACTTTTCACATATGAAAAATAGACATCCAAGCCTGACCGAACTTGGATGTTTCCTCCTCAACTTCACTTGGGTAATAAGTTGCCATTTTATTTTCATAAAACTCTTTAACCCCTGTGACCTTCCCATCGACCATCTTTCCCAAAATCTTTTTAACATTTCCATTAAAAGCTTTGTCGACATCAAATTCTTTCTTCTCAGAATAGAATTGATTCGAAATTTCAATATTTCTAATTTTCTTAAAATTTTCAGCCCGCAATGGTGGAAAATTGACATCATCCATTGGTGGAACTGAAGTTACCAATTTTAACTCAACTTGTGGCTCCTCTAACTTTGTGGAATCAGATTCATAGCCAGATTTCACATCAGATTGCTTAACAACCCATTTCTGGTTGTCAAGATTCACTCTTCTTTTGTAAAATCTTTTCTTTGAACATTCACCAACTTCATATATTGAATTTTCAAAAACTTTGAATTTTTCAGTTGGTGGTTCATTTTTCTCAACAATCTTTTCTTTCAGTTTAGAAACAACTTCCTGTTTGATGTTGGTTGCCATAGGACAGTTCCAGGCAATGTGACCAACTTCTTGACACCTGTAACAGGTTCTTGTTTCCTTTCTTTGATAAGCTCCATTCTTCTCAAACTTTTGTTTTTCAGCAAAAAACTCTTTGTTTGTTTGCTTCCAGAATGAGCTCTTTTGTTCTTCTTCCGAACTTGTCCCTGAAACAAATACAGTTTTTGATTTATAAATTTTCTCATTTTTATTGATTTTTCGGTGGAATAAAACCCAATCCCTTCTTTTTGTAATTACCGTTATGATTTGATTCTTTTGAAAACCAGAACCAGAACTGTAACCCTTTTTCTTGTTTAAACATTGTTGAACTCTTGAGGTGTAAGGTTTTGGTTTTTCAGAAAGATTTACATCTTTTATTTCAGAAATATTAATTTCTGTTAATTTGAAAACCTTTTTTATCATTTCAGTTTTAACACCTCTTATTGGAAATTCCTCATCAGAATATAATTTGTCTGAATCAATCAAAGTATATGCCATTTTGATTGGTTCGTCATTCAAATTAGATTTTGATAACAAGAATTCTTTATTGTAAACTCTTTTAACCGATGATTTTGAACTTTCAGCTGATGAACTCGAACTCTTTGATTCAGACTTTGACTCTGACTCCTCATCTTTATCCAACACCTGATCTACCACCTTTTTTATTAACTCAGACTCATGATCAGTGTCAGATGATGTGAACGTGACAACAATATTTTCTGGTAACTCATCAGTTGTTACGGACTTTAACTTTCTATTGACTGCCTTTTTGACTTGCTCCTCATTTGGTTTTCTGGGAGAATAATCGTCCCAAATCGGAGGCGGACACTTGTTATAATTTGCACTTTGTTTCTTACCAGTATCCGTCTCTTCAGTCTTCTTATCTTGAAAAGCTTCCATACCTGCAACAGTTGGATAAATTCTATCAATCAAATAATCAGAACTAGAATAACTTTGCAGTAAACGTCTGATTCTTTCATTCTCTATTTTTTCTGTCTCCAACTCTTGCTTCAGCTTTGCACATTCTTCAATGTAATGATTGATTGTTTTCTGCTTTGTCATCATCACAGAATTCATCATAGTCAACGCATCTTCTCTTTCTGAATTAGTCTTTTGTAGACCAGTTACTGTTCTGTTCAATACATCATATGATTCTTTCACATAGTTGAGATTGAACAGTAAATTTTCTTTCATCTTGTCTTGCTCACTCAATTTTTCTTCTTTCTCTTCACACTGCTTACATGACTCCAGACATTTTAAACAAGGTTTGATAACTTCAACAATTTTTTCAACTTCAATCACTTTCTCAACTTCAACCACTTTCTCAGCTTCATCTTTCTTTTCAACAACTTCAACTTCTTTCTCAACCACTTTAACTTCTTTACTTTGTTCAGACTTCTCTTCTTGAATAACACTCTCACATTTCACCTTTTTCTGTTCTTTTGCTTCTTGTCTCTCCTTCAGCTTCTTCACTCTTTCTGCAAAATAAAATTGAAAACTTTCAGTAGACAAATGAGTTTTTGCAATATTAATATGTATTTCTTCCTCATCATCACTATCATCAGTTGATGATTGATCAAACACTTGAGTATATTCTGAACTATCATCTAAAGAACTAGATTCTTCTTCTTGATTCTTCTCATCATCAGCAAATGTTTTCTTCCATTCCGTCATCAAATCTGGCTCTTGAACTATTTGTGCAATGAGAGCTGCTACTTTTGAATCAGGTGGAATGTATTTATCCCAACTAAAACCTTCTGTTACTTTTTCATCATCTTGATCAATTATGCCATAATAAGCTTTCTTATTTGCTTCTACAATCATTTTAGCATGAGCAGTTTGTGGTTCCTTTTGTTGATATGGTTGATGTGCAACTTGTTGATAAATGGCTTTCCGATAGTAATCATCTTTTCCAAACGGATTTTGTGCTCCACTTGCTTCTCGATTTTTACATTCTCTCTTGAAATGTCCTTTCTCCCTGCATCGAAAACAAGTAACTTTAGATTTATCAAAACCCAAAGTAGAAACACTAGCATCCAGAAAATCATCTCTTCCTGTAATCATTTTGAATTTTTCAGCTCTTCTTAAAACACTCACTAAACACCATTTGATATCCATCAACTCCATTTCCTCAGAATCAATCTGATCGTAATCCTCTTTCGTCAGCATAGGATTTCCGATCCTTCCAGCAACCAATCCTTCATATGATTCCAACACAGTAACAAGTAGTGACATGTGGCTTTTAGCAATCTCTTCAGAGAAATTTTGACCATTCTGAAGATGCAATGCGATGTTGCAATTTAAAACATGACCATTGTTTCTATTTGAGCTTTGAAATTGATGACTTGAGCTTGAGGCTTTCGGATTAACACTTGGATATGAAGAGAATCCACTGCTGCTGTTTGGACTATGATTAATTGATTCAGATGAGTTTCCTGTACTGAAAGCAGTTTGGATTTTTGGACTTGCTTCGACATTTTGAACACTCCCTTTGAAGTACATCTTAACATCTTGTTGTGCACTCGGATTATTCATTCTTGCAATCTTCTGTTGTTCCAGATCTTGTCCTTCAATCTTTTTGATGAACTGAGAAATTGTAAAACCTTCATATTCACCAGTATTCTTTAAAATCATCAAAAATGTACCCCACTCTTTCTGAGGTAAAGTATCAACTAATTTCTCAACCCATTCTTCACGATCTTTGTTGATACCTAACAATGACATTGATCGTACTAAATGACAATATCTTTCAATCAATTTCTTTGTATCTTCTCCCGGCAAACTTGAAAATAAATCAAATTCTTTCTTTAGTAATGCCTTTTTACTCTTGATCATTTTCTCACTTCCCTCAAACTTAATTCGAAGAGCTTCCCAAATTGAACGTGAAGTGTTATCATGTTGGAGCAAAATGAAGATGTCTTCTTTGATAGTTTGCTGTAGTAAACTAATCATCATCTTTTCTGCTTTATACATGTCTCTCTCTTTGTCCGTAAATTCAGAAATAGTTTTGACAACTCCCATATCAGTACGAGGTTTAACATACTTTTTCTCAATACACTCCCAAGATCTCAAATGAATTGCTTGAACCCAGTTTTCAAATCGATCTTTCCATCCATAATATTCCTCAATGCTCATTAGCTTCGGGGGTTTTTGTAAAGTTCCAGTTTCATTTTCCATGTTCATGTTTTGAGCAATGGCAGTAGGAGTAGTTGGAGTTGTAGCAAATGCGTTATAAAATTCCTCTTCCATTATACGAAAAACTTTTTCACAAAACAGTCACTTTCAAACGAAATCAGTCTTTCAAACGAAATCCCTTTGGAGCGAAAATAACTTCTTCACACGAAATAACCACTTAACACGAAATATTGTTCAAGCGAAATACCCCTTTCACACGAAATGACTAATTCCATACGAAATAACCAAACGAAATACCTGTCTCAAACGAAATTACCTAATTTCGTATGAACCTCTCAAACGAAATTACAACTTGAAGCGAAATAGCTAATTTCGCGCCGAATTACTCAAGCGAAATATAAAACTTCAAATGAAATAAGCCTTATTTCGTACGAAATACTGCTGATGTCATCATCTCGAGCTGTTTTTGGTCCAATTGATCAGGTTTTAGTTTGATTTTAGGTCTGAAACTTTCAAGGCTTTGTTAAAACACAATTTCACAGATTATGAGTGAAATTCAAGACATTTTAACCGTGAAAACAAGTTAATTTTGTAAAAGAAGGTGTAGAAATCAGAATTTCTAGCTGAATTGGTAAGAACTCTTCCTCCTGAGCTCTGATACCAATTGTAGGGTCGTTTTCTGACCCAAATGAGTCGATCAGAAGAGTTTTTCTCAATACGAAAGGCGGAAACAGACGTATCGAGTTCAATTCAGCTTGAATATCACTTTAAACTGTCTTTAGATTGATTTGACAAAGTTTTACAGCGAGTAGACACTTCGACAGCACTTCGGTTCAATAAACCGGAATCTAATTTCGTTCCAAATGACACAGATCAAGCACCTATATATAGGTAAGGTAATTTCGCATGAACCTCCCAAGCAAAATCACATTTCTTATGAAATAGTGATTTCGTGCGAAATTAGCATTGTGATTTCGTGCGAAATTACATTATGTAATTTCGTGCGAAATTAACTCCAAACCTATTTTTTTTCATATTTCTCGAACTACGTGCCCTGATCTATACAATCTAAAACAAAACTTGATACAAGACGAAGTCGACAGACGCATGCACCAACAGCTGTGCCATTAACTAAGCTAACCTGTAAAGCGGTGAAGTTTGAATGGGGATCTAGACAAGAAGAGGCTTTTAAGATTTTAAAGCAAAGGTTAACAAACGCCCCAATTCTTGCCTTACCAGAAGGGACAGAAGATTTTGAAGTTTATTGTGATGCTTCTAAACTAGGATTAGGATGTGTGTTGATGCAACGCAAGAAGGTAATTGCGTATGCCTCAAGGCAATTGAAAAAGCACGAGGAAAATTATACGACTCATGACTTGGAATTAGGAGCCATAATTTTTGCCCTTAAAATTTGGTATCATTATCTGTACGGAAGTAGGTTTACTGTCAATACAGATCATAAGAGTTTAAGATACATATTTGGGCAAAAGGAATTAAACATCAGACAAAGAAGATGGATGGAAATTCTAAGTGACTACAACTGTGATATTCAATATCACGAAGGAAAAGCAAACGTAGTTGCAGATGCCTTAAGTCATAAGTATCATGACAAACAACGACGAGTTCGCGCTCTTAGATTAAGTTTACAATTAGACTTAATGGAACAACTGAAGAATGTTCAAGAAACAGCAATCAAGCATGATGCTGAAGGAATGAAGGGACGAATAAAAGAATTAGAGCAAGGAAGTGATGGAATTTGGAGATTCCATAAGAAAAGGACTTGGGTACCTAAGCAAGGAAACTTAAGAGATAAAATTTTAGAGGAGGCCCATAAATCTAGATACACCATGCATCCTGGTAATAATAAGATGTACCAAGATTTAAGGAATAACTTCTGGTGGATAGGAATGAAGAAGGACATAGCTAGATACGTTTCTAAGTGCCTAACTTGCTCGCAAGTTAAGGCAGAACACCAGAAACCCTCAGGTCTACTACAACAACTAGAAATGCCTGTATGGAAATAGGAGCTTATAACCATGGATTTCGTTACTAAGTTACCCAAAACCAGAAAAGGTAACGACGCAATTTGGGTAATTGTGGATCGATTAACCAAATCAGCTCATTTCCTACCCATGAAAGAAACCTTTAGCATGGATAGGTTAGCAAAGTTGTATGTAGACGAAGTAGTATCACTACATGGAGTCCCACTCTCCATTGTAGCAGATAGAGATAGTCGCTTCACTTCACATTTCTGGACAAGTTTCCAAGAAGCCATGGGGACACGATTAAATTTAAGTACGGCTTACCATCCTCAAACAGACGGACAAAGTGAAAGGACGATCCAAACCCTGGAAGACATGCTTAGAGCATGTGTCATAGATTTAGGGGGAAATTGGGACGACCATTTACCCTTAATCGAGTTCTCCTATAACAATAGTTATCAAGCAAGCATCGAAGCTGCCCCGTTCGAAGCACTATACGGACGTAAGTGTAGAACTCCAGTCTGTTGGGCAGAAATACGAGAAAATCAATTATCAGGTCCCGAGATTGTGCAAGAAACCACCGACAAGATCACTCAAATCAAGGAAAGACTAAAGTTGGCTCAAGATCGCCAGAAGAGTTATGCAGATCATCGACGCAAGCCACTAGAATTTCAAGTTCGAGACAAGGTACTCTTGAATGTCTCTCCTTGGAAAGGAGTCGTTCGGTTCGATAAGAAGGGAAAGCTAAGTCCAAGGTACGTAGGACCATTCCTAGTAAACCAGAGAATAGGACCGGTCGCCTATCGCTTACAACTACCAGAAGAGCTGGCTGGAGTACATGACGTGTTTCGTGTATCTAACCTCAAGAAGTGTTTATCTGACGAATCCCTGGTAGTCCCTCTTCAAGACATACAGGTGAATGAAAAATTGAAGTTCATGGAGAAACCGCTTCAAATAGAAGACAGAAAGATCAAGTTTCTCAAACACAAAAGATTGGTACTGGTCAAAGTTAAGTGGGATTCAAAAAGAGGACCCGAGTATACCTGGGAGCTGGAATCGGAAATGAAGCGAAAGTATCCTCACTTTTTTCAATAAATCTCGAGGACGAGATTTTAAATAAGGTGGGGAGGATGTAAGGACTGCAAAATTGTCCCTAAACGACCCGTAAGTGAAAACCCGGACCCCTGAAACCCTAATGTGCATGAAAAACCAAGAAAATCAGATTTTTGGTTTTTAGGCGGGCCATGTAAACTGTAAGCTTAGGCTTACGCGGGCCGCGTCAAACTTAAGTTGACCGGATAAGCATTCCGGGCCACGTGTTGCACACGCGGCGGACCTACTTTTGACACGGAAGCCCTAGTTGTAGACTAGGTGGCCCTCGCAGTCCGCGTAAAATTCAAGTGTGGGTTTACGCGGGCCGCGTAAAACCCATATTTCAGCTATAAATTGTTCAGTTCATGAGCTTTGCATCTGTGAACGTAAAACGTTCTAAAACACGAAGAAAGCTGCTCAAATTCAAATTTCCAAGTAGTGAAACGCTGCTACGACTACAGGGTATTAACTCGATCACTGCTACGATATAATGTCCGATCGATTGAAACCGATCCGATGGATGTTTAAGTGCTACCCGTAATTGGGCTATACTTTGTCATTCGTCGTGAAGGTTTTGATTTCGTGAGTTATCATAAATGTTGTATTAAGTTACTGACCTAGTTTCGTATGCATTGTTGTTTAAACTAGGTTACACGGCTAAATCAGTAGGCTAAACTCTGCCCGTCTAAACTTGCAATGTGAGTCATTCTCTTTTTATCAACAATGTTTTACAATACTCCATTTATTTTCAAAAGTTATAATTACAGGGATTAAGTCGTGGTTATCTTGAATCACTGGCTAGTGGGGTATTGTGCACATTACTAATTTCTCACGGTTAGGTTCATTAACCTAACAGTGATAATCATCACTACTTGGGTGAAAGGACCCAATAGTGGTATGACCATCGTCACCAGGGTGTGACACGGCGCCAGATAAAAATAAGATAGTAGCCATTGTAATCGCTCTTATGCTGTAATTTATAACTATGTGTCATTTTATTGAAATCGAGTGACTCGCCAATATTTCCCCGCTAATAAAATATTCTTAAAACATGTTTCCGGTGACCTACTGTGAATCAAGGAAAAGTGCTACGGAGCACTAGTAAAGCTTGAAGTAGTGGCTCAGTTAAATAAATAAACATGTTTTGTAAAACAGGGAAATTCCTCATGAAATTCCTCTATTGTAAATTACGGTGTTTGTCCCAAATTATGAAAGAAAATAATTGGGCAGTTTTAAGTTTTAAAAGATCCTGTAAAACTTCCGGTGTCAACTCAAATAATAATAATTACCATGGGTTTTTCTGTCCCGCGGCTCCTGGACCGGGTCACACCGGGACGGGGGCCGTGACAGAAAAAGGTGGTATCAAAGCCACTGATTTAAGCCAATTAAGTATTTAGAAATACTTAATTTCTCAAATTGCCACTCTGTGATGTTGTGAAAATTTAATTTGCAAGATATAACTTTCTAATTAGGATTTTATGTTTCCTCTACATCTGCTAAACAGCATGAATGAGTTATCTGAAGCCCTTCAGAATCTCACTATCTATCCTGCTGACGTAGAAGTTTCCAGAGACTTTTCCGATTATCTGGCCGACACTGAAGAACCTATGGAGTTCCAGGCTCAAGCCCAGGAGAAACCTAAGACGAAAAAGAGAAGGAGAATCATAGGCTGGAGACGCGTACGGAGAAAGAAGCCAGCTGCACAGAGGGTTAAAAAGACTGAGAACCCAAATGATAAGGGCAAAGGAAAAGAGATCGGGGAAAGTTTAGGGCAAGCCCAGGAAATGCCACCCTGGGGGGAGCTTGATCGCAAACTGGCAAATTGTGACCTCATTGGATCTGCCAATGAAGACCTCTTCAATTACCCAATTGAATCACAACTTCCAGTGAATTTGGAACCTCCTATCCCAGATCCCATTGTCAACCACCAACTTCTACCCGGAGAGCTGGAGGAATGGTGGACAAGTGATTGGCAATTTCAGAACCTCTTAAATAACCCTAATACCTTTTTCCCCCCAGTTTGACCCAGAGCCTGCACCAAACCCACCGATGAGCACCGAGAACTTGGCTGAACTTTGCCACTATGGCGAGGAGCTGGTGGACGCAGGAAATAGAATCCAGGAAGTGGGGGAGAGGATATCATGGAAATACGATGAGAGGGAGCGTCGTTTCTGAAGTGCCAGCTGACAGGGATCGTATGTGATTGTGTGCTTATGTGTTTAATAATAATAAAATAATAACAAATATTAATAAAAATATAATCATATAAAATAACTTAAAATAAAACTTTTGTAAAATAACTGGTGTGTATGGATGCATACTAATATATAAAAAGAGCAACGTCGCAAAGTCGACAATTTTGGCTATACGTGTTAACATGATTATGTGTGATTGTTTTATTATGACTAATTATTATTTATTTTCTTTTGTGCCATTAATTTATACATTTAAATATTGAAAATTATCAGTTGGAACACGCCGTCAATGAGCCAGTTAACGAAGTTAACCAATCTGAACAAAACCATGAAGAACAATTTCTTAATAGGCAAGATATAGAGATCATCGTTGCCCAGGGAATAGCAAATGCTATTCCAGCAATCCTTGCTGCTGCCCGAAATCCAGTTGAACCTCAACCAATTATTCCCAGCAAACGTACCCGCGAGGACAATTTCAGTAAAAGTGTAAATGGAGGCGGCAACAACATTAATAATAATGATAATGATGGGATGCAAGCCCCATTCCTTAAGAAAATGAAAGCTGCAATGCCTGGTTGCACTCGAAAGGAATTTCTTACCTGTAAACCAGTTGAATTTGCAGGCAATGAAGGGGCAACTGCTGCACTGCGTTGGTTAGAGAAAACCGAAGCAGTAATTAAAATAAGTAAATGTGCCGAGGAAGACAAGGTCATGTACGCGTCGCATCTTTTTAAAGAAGGGGCACTCGAATGGTGGAACACCGTACTACAAGCTAAGGGAAGTGATGTGGCGTATGCCATGAATTGGGCAGAATTTAAGAGTCTAGTAGAAAGAAAATTATGTCCCGAATATGAAAAGGAATAAATGACAAATAAGTTCCTGAACCACCGGATGGTGGATGTCGACTGTCGAGGGTATACTTCAACATTCTTCGAGTATGCTAGAGTTGTACCAACCCTGGCTTCGCTAGAACCGGTACTTATTTCTTGCTATATTTGGGGTTTGATTGGCGAAATCTGTGATATCGTTAAAGCTGCGAGACCTCGCACAATTGACGATACAGTGGAATCAGCCAACAGGTTCGCGGCTCTTCGTGCTTCGTATGTCGATCTCTGGAGCGAACGACGGAGGAATGTCGCGACGTCAGTATTGGGCCTAACCGAACCGAGTCGAACCGAACCGAATCGAATCGAGTTGCGTCCACAGAATATGTATCAACAAACTCCCCCTTGGACGCTACTCGTAAGGTTCATCTTCCATGTCTTCCATGTCGGAGGATCTTCAAAGTCTTCACGTGTCGTAAGTAGAAAGTGTATCAACAAACTCCCCATTTCATTTAGGAAGTGTATCAAAAAACTCCCCCTTTCAACAAACTCATTTTGATTGTGCTCGTGAATCTTTTGATTTTCGATACTTTAGATCCTTGTGGTGTTGATGATTGGTCAGCGGCAACTCGATCATCTTGATCATTTTAATTGCATCCATGTTTTGTCTTCATTCCGAAGCTTGTCTTCTATCACATTCTCTTCGCCTTTGGTTGATTTGGATGTCGCATCTGCACATACAAGAAGGCTAAACACGTAATGAGAACAACTGCTTGGAATATAGTTAACATAAACAAACGACACACATGTGACCATTTTTCAATCAACTACCGTCCGACAGTTTGAAAGTTTAACAAATTGTTCAATTTTGGTTTTTAACTTTTAAAACTTGCAAATTTTGACCGTTTATGAAGATTCAGTTGTTTTGGTTTTCGTTCAGATTTCAGGTAACGAAGACTCCGAGTTCCAACATCAAGTAATCAAAGATAATATAGAAATAAAATCTTTTTGGCTTTTATAAAGTTTATATTAAAACACACTTAAACTCTTTTTGGAATTTTGAATATTTTAAATGTAAAGACAGAAAACAGTAAATAAATATATATACAAAGATATAGAAACTGAAAGCATTAAATAAATATTTACAGACATTCTTTTTACGAGTTTCGAGGGTAAGAGAATCATATCAGTGTACGGTCACGCCAAAACAATCTTGTTATTCAGTTAGTTAACATTTAGATAAGCATCCTATAACGATTATCGGTATTGCTGTCCACTTAAGCTTAACTTATCAGATGTAATCATGTTTAGGGATACGTTAAGGTATGATTTATACTTACCGACCGGTGTTCATCCACACACGACATATTCCCGTATCAAGGTATGCACGAGAGTTCATCTTACTGGTGAGTATACCATTTATCATCTGTTTTGACGTATATGAAAATGTGAGATTCTCACTTATTTTGATTTGAAAACAAGCCCTATGTGATTGAATCACTTATTGATGAGGAAATTGATTTTTAGATACATGAGGGCACAGGAGCAAGTCCGTGAACAGGTTAGTACCAACGTACAGACAAAGAGACGAACTTGACTGCCAGATGAAAGTTATGATATATTATCACTTATTTTGTTTGGACATGTGATTGTTGATCACTTATTGAGGTCGTATGCAATATGTACACGTAGGTATAGTATCATGGAAGATCTAGACTTCGTCTCCGTTATTTTTCGGTAAAAGAAACAACCATGATACCCAGATGATAAACATCATAAAGACCATATATCTCAGAACCTCGGCAATCTCTCAAACAAAATTTCGGTACGAAGACCATATGACAATGAGTGGTTCCCACACAGTCTTCACTCGATTTAGGTTTATATCACCCTGCAGACTTTAAAATGATTGTGAGCCTACCGATACATCTTATATAGAGCTGCTTATCGTTTTTCATTTTAAGTTTAAAGAGGTTTCAACAGACCACTGATGTACTATCATTTTCTCTTTTGCTCGTCAGGAAACTCATTTTTGTTTTTCTATTGTTTTTGTGTTTTTGAAAATTTTCGATGTTTTTTAATTTTTCAAATTTGGATTTACTCCCCCTAAAATGTAAAAACTATGATAAAGTAAAAACACAAAGATATTTACAAAAACGATTTTCCTATTTTGGATTAACTCATGTTTTACCTTAACATCGTTTACCAAAATTAATTTTAGTCAGAATTGATTTATCGAATTTTGGAAAAATCAGTTGGCATGTCGGTAATCGGTTTGGACCAAAACAACATTGAAGAGTTTCATATTGAAACAATCACGTGTGAAGTGATATTCGAGATCAATGTGTCTGGTCAAGGAATGTTGTACGAGATGTTAGTAAATCATAAAGCAGCCTAAATATTGAAAAGGATAGGAGAGATTAGAAATTCAAAACCGTAATCCTGCTACTACTTGGTGCATTGGCAGGAATCTAAGAGCTCTCCCAAACTGGATATCCACCCGGTGTGGATTTCAAGGTCGATTTTGCAGCTATTTCAATTAATTGAGAATTCTCTTTACAGCAACAAGATGATAAACCTTCGGGTCCGGCTGGTAAGTGGCAAATGGAGCATGTGGGAAAGCTTGTACACATCATCATTGGACGGTCCATACATGATGTCTTCCATATGCTTTTACACCAGCAAAGGTCTTTGTCTTTCTCCTTTAGACGTAGTGTGCGGTTGTTTAATCCACTCCAAGGTATCCGCACACCTAGTGTAGTTTGATCAACCAACACATTTTCTTCAATCACACCGTATAGAAAAGTACACTACACATTCATCTTGTGGACCTTGAACTTCTTGTGGAAGAAAAATCCACGAATCTTCGAAAAGCTTCAGACGTGCTGCAGGCCCGTACTTTTCATTGGAATCTTTCCTGAGGACCCGATCAAAACCTTCAACAATCAAATTTTGGCACATTTTTCATCTTTTCGAAATTTTCAGCTTCATTCAACCACATTCTTTCACCATCATTCCATCATCTGACATTTTTGTCTTCTTTTCTCCTCTTTCCATCAAGGGAAACAATATTCTCCTAGATGTAACAATGCTTCGGAGCCTTATGTAGGAGAATATTGTTTCCTTTGATGGAATATTGTTACCTAGATGGAACATCCTGTGCATGGAACTATTCCAGGAGGACATCTTGTGCATGGACGTTCCACTAACAACAATCCTAAGACTATCAATAGTTCCTCCTGGAACATCCTGCACACTCATTCAGAGATTAGTTGGAGAGGGGGACCCAAGCCTTCAAAGACTTGGGTCGTCCGTCATCATCGAGAATTGTGACATCCATTTCCTGATGATTCGAAATTGATGTAGCTCCCCCTGAAACAGTTACTGGTTTTGGTTTCCAAATCTGTTTTTGTTTTTCATTTTTAACTTTTACTTAACAAACTGTGTTTGGATAACCTCTGGTTTTAAAACCTTTTCAAATTCTTTTTTTTTGTTTCTTTTTCTGTTTCATTTCCCGTTGTTTAACAAGATGAGGGTCATGTTTTGGTGAAACAGATCTTTTATGGTAACAATTTCCATGGGGGGCATCAACGTTTGCCTTTCCTTTCATGAGATATGGACAGTTTCTGACAATGTGCCCATACTCACCGCATTCAAAACATGATCTCCGCTCAACAAACCTCGGAGTATCATAATTGTAAAAGTTTTGATGATGAACTCGTGATCTTGAGGTACTTGGTCCTACATCACAACAGCTTGTGTGTTGTTTGTAGTTGTTTTGACTGTTTCTTTTCAAAATTTTCTTTTGCATAACAAAATCTGTGTTGGATTTGTTTTCAAAAGATTCAATTTTATCCGTCCCTCGAGATTTCATGAAGTTCACCTTCTGAACCTTCTTCTTGTTTTGGATTTGTATGCCTTTTTCCTTTCTTTAGTGAACGTGACCTTGCTTTCCTTGATTGTGTTGTGGTTGCAATTTTTGATTCCCATATTTCTTTCTAACTTCGGATTTTGGGATAGGAGCACACTGAGTTACTACAACTCCTAGGCTCGACTTTCCTAAAAACTTACTGGTAGAATCTTCAAAAACTTTATCAATCAAGGATTGATTGACATTCTTGATTGGGAAATCCTTGTCTGAATATATTTTATCAGATCCAATCAACGTGTAAAGCAAATTCATGCTTTCACAACTCTCAGACTCTTGCGCAGACGTGGACTCATCCAGAACAGTCTTAGCAGGTTTTGCGGGAGGATCACATAGAATATGATTCTCAAGAGGTATGTCCTCTTCTTTGATTACCACATCAGACTGTGTTGAGTCAGTATCATCGGATTCATCATCTGAAGAATCAACATCATCAACAACAACTGGAGGATCCTGATTTTGTTCAACAGTTGACACACTTGTAACTGTTGACACATCCAAATCTGAAGATACTTCCGTTTTGTATCCAAGTCCGGTTACAAATTCCTCAATGTCTAAAGGAACAGATTGCTCAAAATAAGTTCTATTCTCCTCATTAGGCATTGCATCATAATTGTGTCTAACAGGTGGTGGACATTTCTTGTATCCAATGCACGTGACATCCTTTTTCTCTTTCTGTATGTCAATGATGTGATCCAGCACATACCTAGAGTTTGAATAACTATCTAGCTTAAGCTGGATCGCCTCACTTTCACACTTTACACAGGCTAACTCTTTTTGCATGACCTCGAGACGATTGATATAACAGTTTTGTCAGTTTGTTTTCTTGAAGCCATTTCTGTTAGCGCGGTTTTATCTTCTCTTAAATTTTCAATCACCATTTTAAACTCTTTTTCATGGTTTTCATAAAACATGTTAGCCTCTTTGCATTTCGAAAGATCCACTATCAACTTTTGATTGTCGATATATATCACGTCATACTTGCTTTGCAAATCATCATATTTGCTTTATAAGTCCGACAATTTATCACCTAAACTAACACATTTATCACATTTATCAGAACTTGGTTCATCGACACATACCTGACTGGATGAACTGCCAACATTAGCCATAAAGGCTGAATGAAGAGAAGAAGAAGAATAAGCAGCTTGATCCACCAGAATAGATCTTCTATCATTCCCTATTGCAGTTTCTCCCAATAATTAATCGATTTCGGCATCGGCTGTCACCCTCAATAAATGGTCATCGCCTGACGTTGAGGTTTCCTCATCTGAACTTCTAGAATAGCCTGAACTTTCTTCATCTGAAGATTCACCACCACCGGCATCAGATTCTCCACCACTGGCATGATTCAAATCCTTAGCAACCTCAGCAAAACAAGCTGCTCCTCCCTGATCACCAATGCCTAATTGCATTGACCAGTCACAACCTTCATCCACTTGTACCAAAAGAGCTTGATTGTTGTTTGACGGTCCTGCTTGATTGTTTACAGGCATCAAGGTGCGCTCATCATTCCTGGTTTGATTCTGCTGGTTGCTTTGATTCCTGAAAGGGTTTTGGTTCCCATGCTGAGTTGGCTTTGTACATTCTCTTTTGAAGTGACCACGTTCACCACAATTAAAGCACTTTACAGAATGCTTGTCAAACCCATACTTGGTGTCTTTCTTGCTTTCCAAGCTGGTTCGACCAGTCCTTTCCATGAAGTCCTTAGCTCGCCTTACAGCACTGGCGAAAGCCCATTTGATGTCCATCATATCCATTTCCTCTTTATCAATATGTTGATAATCTTCTTGTGTCAGATCAATATTACCGATCTGACCTGCTATCAACCCATAGTATGCGCTCACCAGAGTGTTCAGTATCTCCATGTGATCCTTAGCTACCTTGTTACTGTAGACCGATAGCTTTGCTGGTCTCCAGAAGTGTTCACAGTATGCGCTCGCCTTCATAATTTCTTCTTGATCTTTGTTCTCCAGAAGCTGAACAAAATCATTGATGTTGGTCGTAGCCAAGGTACCGCTATACTTTAGAATTTCCAAGAAACCATTCCACTGAACTGGCAATGAGTCGCCAAACTTGATGACAACCTCTTCTGGAGTTGTTACTATCCCATAATTATTCAATTCAGTCAACAAGTGATAAAATCGACTTGTCAAATCTCCCAACGACTCCTTTTCCATACTCATGAAGCCATCAAACTCTTTCTTGAGTAAATCATGTCGGAGTTTACATGAGGCTTCATTTCCTTGACCTCTCGTCTTCAATGCATCCCATAAACGCTTTGTTGTCTTGAAACTTAGAAACTGATGATAGATATCCTTGTTTAGCGCTTGAGTTAGAATAGAAAAAGCCTTCTTTTCTAAATCATATATTTTCTTATCATCTGGAGTAAGATCTGCAAATGACGCGGCAGTTGAAGCGGCAACATCAAGGGCTTGATCGAATTCTGTAATGAATCGTAACCATAACTCCGTGTTTTGCCCAAGAATATATGTATGGAATCTTTCTTCCCATCCAAGATATTCATTCATGTGAATTAGCTTCGGTGGGCGATTATTGCTTCCGGTTTCATTTTCGCTTAAGAGTATACTTTGATTTTGATTTGAAACGAACGCCCATTGACTTGACGAAACAAGACTCGCTTGAGATGGAACTGACGAAGTTGCGGGTGCGAGAAGTTCGGCCCATGATGGAGATAAACCCGTGCTTCTATACTTGCTCTCTGTATTAGATGGAATACCCCACCAGTATGAACTCATATTAGCTGTATGTTGATGAATACCTGCTTACAAAGCTCAAAACAAATAGTTAAGATAGTTTTACAAAGCTTCTGTTAAAATTGTGAAGTAGATGGCGACGAAGAATTGCGCGAAGAAGTCTTAATTCTTCATCAAAATACAATGCGACGAAGAATGTGATTCTTCGTTAAAGACTAAACGGCGAAGATTTAATGTTCGTCTAACACAACTTGATGAAGAATGGTGATTCTTCGTCTAAAACAATTTGACGAACACTAGGAACTTCGTCGAAGGGAAACTTCGTTGACAAAAAGTGACACCAACTTGTTAGATATTTTCACAAAAATAATATTATCCTCAACCTTATCCTACTGACACAATTGCCCAATTGTATGCCCAACTTGTCAAGTACACTTGACTTTTCAGCCAATAACCATCATTGAAAGGCAAATAAATCAAACAATTATATTATAATCAATAACAACAATAATTCATCAAACTCAAAGATCAAACACAGAACTTTATGAAGAACAAAATAAGAACAATCTTGAAGATCTGATGAACACTTTGAAGAAGATTAAGAACAAGATAAGTTTTCCGGCACCGAAAAATTTCCGAACACAAACTTTTGCACAAGAGTTTAATAAAAACCTTTTCTAAGCATGTATAAATGAGATATAACAAGGTTTTTATAAAAATAAAGAGCAAAACATCAAGATTTTCACGATTTTAACACCTGTTTTTCCAGAAAAACATAATCTTCAAACTCAAACTTTTAAGAAAAACACATGAAAATCTTTGAAAAATCAAGAAAAACAACTTGGTTTTAACAAGGAATCGAGCCAAAGCTCTGATACCAATTGTAGGTCCACCCGGAGGATCCAGTCAAACCTCTATTCCCTTTTTTTCGAAAAACCAGAGAGTGCGGAATCCAAATGGGTAAGTTAAACCAAGTTAGAACACGAAATACACAAACACGATTCAACGATTAACACTTGATGTATTAATACGTATCCGTTACAAAACAGTGTTTACAAAGACTCACTGTAACTCTCAGTATGTGTGTTCATACAGTGTGTTTTCTCTCTATTCTCACACTTATGCTCTCTCTAGTCTGTTCAGACTCCTTGTTTGTGTCTTCTGTCTGTTCAGTATATATACTGAAAGGGTCGACGAACTATCTGCATTCGACGAACAATCCATGACTAAGAGCCAAGACCGACGAAGATTGAAGACTTCGTCGTGTGGTCTTTGGCGAACAAACAAGTGACGAAGATTGGATCTTCGTCACATACACATCCTCGATGAACCATAAAGCTTCGCCAAGAGGGACTTCATCCATTTGAATCTTCGTCGATGATACATAACTGACGAAAACTCTTTAAATGTTTGCTGAGGAGACTCTTTGTCAAGCAGGAGTCTTCGTCATGAAAGGGAGTTCGTCCAACATTATTGAGTCTTCGTAGATTCAGGCCCAACAAAAACAAAGTAAACAGCCCAATATGTATTAGATAACCTTTTAAATGCATGGCTAGTTCTTAATGATAATTCATGCATTCATTTTACAAGTTATCACATGGCATCATCATGACATCAACATGGTAATGTCATGGTGATGTGGCGTCGGGAAGGTTCGCGGCTCTTCGTGCTTCGTGTGTCGATCTCTGGAGTGCACGACGGAGGAATGTCGCGACGTCGGTATTGAGCCTAACCGAACCGAGTCGAACCGAATCGAACCGAATCGAGTCGCGTCCACAGAATATGTATCAACATGCCACCATCGCCAAATCCGAGTCCATGTCCTCCCCCTCATACTCATTATTCTGGTACGCCATATGCTCCTGAATGTATGTGATGTCAGATCGCATAGAGGCCATGTTCCTCTCCATACCACTAACTCGGGTGTTGGTGCTTTGCCCCATGTTGAAGGTGTTTCGGGAGACTTGAAGCGTTTCCTACATGAGACTATACAAGTTATGCATGTTAGGAAAGTCGCTCCCCTTAGAAGGAAGATCTCAGAGTGAAACCATAGGAGTAGCGTGGAGCACGGTTGGGGACGTTTTCAATTGCAAAGACTTGATCTGGATCATTAGGGCTCCAAATTTTTCCTTTGTTATATTTGAAGCGTAAGAGCCTGTTGTAGCAATCAGCGATGAGACTCAAACTGTGACATAGGCTGATGTCGGCCCAGGTGACGCCAACCCCTTTTGTGAAGCTTCATGGGGTGCGTCATGCATAGGTCTTGTAGACCCGAGCGATCTAACCACCAAAGAAGATAGGCGTCAGATGTGTGGCTTTAGCATTTGAGGCCATGTTCTTCAAAAGCATGTAGGCGACGTTGAGGGGCAGTTGGTTCAGGATGCAGTAAAGGCAAGTGAGCTCCCGATGATTAACAACACCCCCACTATCTTTCCTCTGGCACAATGTATCGCTTAGGACCCGATATATGTAGTGAATGAGCGGGTCCCGTATTTTGGTATTTTTGGTGTTACTCGGGTTGTATATCCCATCTCCTATATGTGCCCAGAATGCGTTTCTTATGTTGTCAGGCATTTCAAAGATACTATTGGTGAAGATAGGCTTGCTAACCTCCTCTTCGGTGTAGATCCCCACATCTACACCAAATTGAGCAACCAAAATACTATACCAAATTGATATTTTATTAAGTTTCAGTGTCACCCTTATACAATAAATAATATACGCCTTAAACCCAATAATTTAATTTTTCTCTTATAATTTTTGTTCATTTATTTTTATTAAAAAAACTGAATACGGGTCTACGTTTACTTTTTTTCCGAACATTTCAATATTTTTTTAAGTTTCATTTTCACCCTCATAGATGGTATACAACTTTAAACCGATACTTTTATTTTCCTCTTATAACTTTTGTTTGTTAGTTTCTTTTTTATAAAAGCTAAATACATGGTTGCGTATATTTTTTTCTCGACGTTCCAATATAAACTTTACTGAAGACAGAGTTGTATTTGAACTAGCGTTACGGTGATTAACCGAGCTAATACAAACAAAACAACATCGGCATTGGTATGGGTATCTGTGTTATCGGAACCAGTATCGGTATTTGTTTTTATGGTTTTCATTCGATGCAAAACACGACATTATATTTTGAGTTACACCATACCACTTTTGTGTAATAAACCTTTTTTGTAGCAGTGGAAACCGATCTTTACAAATTTTAACATTCCTACCACAACGTGTTGGGTTTCACCCGCTAAATACACGGTGGCGTTTAATTTTTTTGTGTTGACACTCAGATATAAGTTTTATAGAAAAGGGAGATGTATTTGAAATACCAGTATGGTGACGAAGCGAGTTGGCACCGGTTGAACAATATTGGTACCCGTATACGTATTCGTTTTAATGATTTTCGATCACCCGTCCTTATTTTTTGGGTTACATACACGGTGGCGTTTAATTTTTTTGTGTTGACACTCAGATATAAGTTTTATAGAAAAGGGAGATGTATTTGAAATACCAGTATGGTGACGAAGCGAGTTGGCACCGGTTGAACAATATTGGTACCCGTATACGTATTCGTTTTAATGATTTTCGATCACCCGTCCTTATTTTTTGGGTTACATACTAAAACTTTTGTCTAATAAAATCATTTTAAATAATTTTTTAGTCGTTGAAACGAGATTTACCTGGTTTAACATTTCCGCCGCGACGCGTTGGTTTCACCCACTAGTTTAAAGTCCGAAGTCACAATGCTCATCTCTATGCAATCATAAAGTTATCAAATTTATCATGGTGGATGAATGAAATAAATAATGATCAACTGTGAGAACAACTGTGCAAAACAATGACGAAACTAAAGATCCAACAATAAAGGACTACAATCGATCTCATGGCCTGGATCAACAAAAAACGATTCAAGTCCGAAGTTACAATGCTAATCTCTATGCAATCATAAAGTTATCAAACTTACATTATTAAATTAAAACTATGAAAAGAAGTACATGCAGTTGTCAAGATTTTCAGTGGGAAAATAATAGACAATAATGGGACATTAGATATCACAATATGGGACAAATCTAAAGAACGGATGTAACTAATATGCAGCTCTCTCTTCAAGTATTTTCATACCGATATACCGTCCCAACATCATCGTGGTTGCTTGAGGATTTGTTCCCGGTGAGTTAAAAAATGTTGAAGCATCAACGACTCGCAAAGAATCAACACCGATGACTTTCAAACCACTATCAACAACCTTGGTAGGCAAGCATCCACCATGCATATGCCAAAATGTGGCCAGTGATTTACGACAGAAACTCGCAATGGTCTCAAAATCAGATGGATTCTGTGGTAACGCCGGCCCAATAAATCTAAAACTTTGTCCACCATCAGGGTCATTAAACTTGTATTCCTTCAAGGCTGGACTAGCCAACATTTTTCTAATAACTTCCACAGCATTCGAGCATTGATGAATATCTTCTGTGCGATTGTAGTAATTAAACCTGACGCCTGGGCTAACAGTTACGTTGGACGCGGATTTGAGATGTAGCCAACCAGTTGATAATGGCCTACTAACCTTTCCCGAAAGAATCTCCACACTAGTGTTTAAAGGTGGCACTGAACCCATGTAAGGTAAAAAACTCATGGGAGTCGAATTTGGGGGTATTGTAGGCGACTCGATGTATGGTCCACTGTCTGTGATCCCAACCACACGGATTCCTACATCGGTTGATGCATATGGAATCACTATATTTACTCCGGTACGTGGGGGATCGGCCATGAACTGTCCTATAAAAGGATGATCTAAAACAACAGGAATATTCATAGATGAAAGGTACGACGTTGGCCCGAGTCCACTTAGTAACAAAAGTTGTGGACTTCCAAGAGCTCCGGCACTCAAAATTACTTCTCCATTTGTTCTTACATAAACTTCATGGTATGCTCCATTTGAATCATGGTATATAACCCCAACCGCAGCTGCTATGCAAGAAAACAATGCAAATGATTATGAGATTCCTTTGTCATTCCTTCTGCACTTATAATTAACATGGGTGAACAATTTAAATACTAAAATTAGAAACAAAATATTACCAGAATAGTTGTTACTTCTCAACCTCAAGGGCATAATGTTTCAGTTTCTTAGTTCGGAAAACAATATTGGTTTCAACAACTTATTTAGAAAGTAATTAAGTTCATGCCTGTCTTCATAGAAAATAAAACTAAAACATAAAGATTTTTTTAGGATATCTAGCAAAATGATAAGTATTTCCAAGAGATTTTGGAATTGTTTTGGCTTCTAGGGAACTTGCTATCAAGGGTAGGACTCATAACAAAAACCCTAACACCAGATATTCATGTGACAAGCAAACTCCTGGAATACCACCAACATGACAAAACTAGAAATACTAAGTATGTTCATTTGGCTAACAAACTTCCAATTAACCAAAACTAGTTTAAAAACTTCCTAAAACGCTTATGATTTTTCTAGAAGTAAAAAACAATCTAAACATGAATGGTTAATTACCTAAAGGGTTAGAGGTAGAGAAGATGATACGGTCAACCGTGGCATGAACCAACACATCTAAATTATCAGGGTTGGCATTGTTGAGAAGCTCAACCGCCCCATGTCGTATCTCATTATCATCAAATGTTGAACCACCAACCTTGGTTCCTCGAACGTGGTCAAAGGTGAATCCATTATTAGGAACAACTCCTGCTTTGAGTAAGGCATTAAACACAGAAGTTTGCCACCTATTTAAACGGGCCGGACGAGTTACAATACTGTTTTCTACCCACTCGTAAGCTATCTCTACAGCACCCATATCCCATTCAATACCTGCATTATTGTAGAAGTAGTCATCGGCCCTCGAGTAAAACCCATAATTTATCATGCTACCGCCTCCCAAAATCCTTGCCCTTGTGTGTTGTACACCATCTTCAGAAACAAAATTTTGTGCCGGAGAATCACTATCATTTCCAGTTGTGAGCGTCCGAAAGATATTACTTTCATATAACACGCTTGTGTCTGAACGACGGCCCCTTTCAAGTAGCAGGACGGAATAGGATTCAGATAAAGTGGCAGCTAACGGGCAACCAGCAGTCCCTCCTCCAATGATAATGTAATCATAATATTGAGCGGGAGAGAAATCAGTGGCCTCGTGTGTAAAACGAAGGTAATTTGCATCTGCATAACATACATGCGTCATTTGAGCGATATAAACAAGTGTTTAGATATTCTATTTTCTGAAGTATCAATAACTTTGGTCCATTTTCAAAATTTTAATGCATGTATATGTGTTTGTGTTTGTGTGAGAGGGAGAGTGAGATGTCTTGCCTGGACGAGAATGGTGGTGAAAAAAGCAAAACACTTTTTGTTGTAGCCCAATGCAGAATATGAGAAAAAAGAGAGAAACATTGTGCAATATTGTTTGAATGTTCATTATTATTGTTTGTAGAACAAGATATGTTGTAAGGATCGCTATCCCTAACAACTCGATCCTTTTGTTACAAATGGTTAGGAGAATGACACATTTATACTTGAGAACTCACCAATGAAGTTATGAGGACTCCCTTTTCATATTAATTATATCATACTTTTGATGGTAAAGCTCTAAACAACGTAAATGTTGGTTCTTAATGGTTCATTTATTTAAGGAACATAATTGACAGGTGACGTTAAGCACCGCCTTTGTATAATTGCATCTGTAGCCATTAACTCTTTGTTTTATTTTTTATTTTTTTTAATTTTTAATTGTATCTGTAGCCATTAACTCTTTGTTTTGTTTTTCATTTTTTTTATTTTTAAATTAAATTGGAAACTAGTAGAAGTACAATGAGTAGGGCGGCTCTTTAGAAGTAAATTTACGAATAGAAGCCTCAAGAAATCAACATTTATCTTAGGCTGATGTAGCACTAGATTAGAGCTTCTTAGATGTTGTTAGGAGGGAAAATTTGCGGATCATATTAGTGAAGCCACATTTTACAAACCCGATCCAATAAATTAAATCGGATCTATATGTAAACCTAAAAACACGCTTAACTTTTTACCAGATGTCTTGATCAAACATTGAACTGAACGCATTTCATCTTTAACCTTAAGCTCTGATACCAACTTTTAAGACCCAATCTTTAACAATTAAAGTTTTATAAAAAGTTACACTATCATACACATAATGCAAATTCACGTCATTACAAAAACATGAGTTTCATAAAACATTATAAATTCTTGAAACATCTTAAAAAGCTAACATAGTTAGATTTGATAATCAAAAGAATAATATGCGAAAGCTTGATGTTTAGACGTGTTCGGTTATTCTTTTAACTTGAGCAACCATCCGCAAAATTAATATCAAACACCTACATTACAAAATTTGTCATAAACTTAGTTAAGTAATGCATAAAACTTGATAAAACATAACTGAAAGCCTTAAATGCCCCAACAAACAAAAACAACCCGTGTTTACCCTTGCATATAGCTGTTTAATATTTGCATATAAATACTTGTATATTCAGATTTGCATATAGTAGTTCAATATTTGCATATACATACTTTTATCTTCAGATTTGCATACAACAGCTCAATGTCGTAACGTACGGCTGGCTACCGTAGGTTACGGCAGCCTGCTGCTACTGCACATTTTCCCTTTCTACCCCTTTTAGTAAAAGTCTTGTATCTCGACGAACACTTATCCGTTTTACACGAAACTTGTTCCTATTTGATCGTAAAAAAATGTCCACAAGTTTAACTTGTAATCCCATAACCCGGATTCATAACAACATGTTTTATGCTACCGATTCGAAATTCGTAAATTTAATTATTTAACCCATTATCATATTTAAGCATAAAAGCTTATGAAATTCATATCTTTTCCACACTCATATTCTTTTTGCAACTTTACCCTATTACCCGAAGTATTAATCTCACGTTTCACGCATCCATTGCCCGATTTGTGTTTACGCTGAATTAACCCATTAAACCTTCAAATGGACGAATTTAATTAATCTGATTCTTTTTAAGAAGTCACAAATCTCCCGACTATGACTCATCACCCGAGTCCTTAGATTTATATTCTGTGTTCCCGTTACCCGGTGTACGCTTATATTTATAATTTAACCCATCAATCAGGTTTATACCGAAGTCATTATTCACGCACCCATTTCTCTATGGGTTAAAACTTCGTTTTGACCCGTTTGGTTGTTCGTGTGAAATCATTCACTTTAAAACAAACCAAACATGCCATAACCCGCTATTTTGACCCGTTTGGTTGTTTATGTGAAAACCATCACTTTTAAACAAACCAAACATACCATAACTTGCTATTTTGACCCGTTTGTTTATTTATATGAAAACCATCACTTTTAAACAAACCAAACATATCAATATTCGCTATTTATCCACTCGATTCATTCGTGTGAAATCCATCACTTATGAATGAACCGAATTTCTCTAGTATCAATTCATTATACAAAATTTATCAATACAGAATCATTATTAAAATCCTACGAAGCATAAAGGCACGTGCCTTATTGCTTTTCCTTCAATCGTGTGTTCGTCCCAACTTGACTTCCCGATGCTTCACTTGTTTTGCCTAAAGTATACAAGCCAATATCATTAGAACCTCTCGGCTATTAACTATGGCATGTAGACTTGCGAATCACATTACTTCATGCTCCCAATAACGATTTTCATTCATTAATTAAGACTGACGATTCATTTAGGCATTTTGTCAAACATCTTATATGCATATAACTTAGCTAGCCATTTTAGTTCAATCAAACCTTGGTTAACCAAGAATCTCAACTTAACAAGTTCAATTACTCATCATAATCCACATGAACATGCAATTTTAACAAACTCATGTCATTACACTCTTTATTTACATAAGAACATGGGGTTTTTCATACTAGGATTAAAAACCCACTTCTACATACAAATCATAATAATTTTAAACACACATATTTTATAACTCTATCAACTATTTTCAGTTAGGATTATGATCCTACACTTAGATTCACCTTCCTTAGGTTATAACATCAACTGATTGTTCAAGAACTTAAATCATCAAGTTTTCATCCAAAATCGAGTGTCATCAAAACTGAATTTGCAACTTACCTTATGTTAGACAAGTATGGATGATTGAGATTCTTGATTCAAGAACGAATTTTAGACCAATTTAGCCTTTCAATTTGTTCAATTTGGGGTTAACAAGGGTTTGGTGTTCTTCCCCTTTTCTCCTGGTTGCACACTCAAACCCACATACATATGTGTTGTGTTTTAAATTTCTGTTTTAATAAAACTACTTTCCCTTTTGGCCACTTTAGTCCCTCAAGTTTTATTTCATTTAACAATGGATATTTGCCACTCATATTTGAATTATAAATTACTAAATACTATCTAGGTTATTTACCCCTAGTTATTTTACCCTAATTAATAATTTAAAACATATTCTCATCCACACATATATATATATATATATTTGGGGTGTTACATCAACTAAGGTTGTTTATACTACACTTTTGTCAATTAAGGCCAATTAGGGGATGATTGATATGTTCATTGGGCACGTTGGTGTTCAACTAAGGTTGTTCACGCTCCATTTTTTTTTTCAATGAAGGGCTTTAAGGATAATCAGTGGTCTATTAGGATGATTGATAGACCAATTAGGCCAGTAATGGTCAACTAGGGTTGCTCATGCTATATTAGTGTTAATGAAGCTTGTTTAGGATATTAATGGTCCATTAGGAATATTGATAGATCAATTACAATAATGGTGGTCAACTAGGGGTGTTCGTGCTACATTTTTCTTAATGAAGGACATTTAGGATGATTGGTAGTCCATTAGGATGATTGATAAATTAATTAGGGGAAGTGATGGTCAACTAGGGTTGTTCATGTTCCCATATTGTCAACGAAGGTCGTTTAAGATGATTAATGGTCTATTCGGATGATTGACGGGCCAAATAGGGCCAGTAACGGTCAACTATGGTTGTTCATGCTACATCAGTGTCAATGAAGGATGGTTAGGATGATTAATGGCCCATTAGAACGGCTGATAAATCAATTAGGGACAACGGTGGTCAACTAGGGTTGTTGATGCTACATTATTGTTAATGAAGGAAGTTCAGGACGATTAGTGGTTTATTAGGATTATTAATAGGTCAATTACTGTAGCATCTATAAAAAATTAGTTCAATCAAGGATTTTATTTATTTATTTATTTATTTTGATTTTAACGATTTAACTCCAAAAATATTAAAAAAAAACTTACATTTATAGTATTTAATTATTTGTTCAAATTCTTGATAAACCTGTACATTTGAATTAAAAAGAAAATAATCATATGATAAACTTATTTAGAATAATTTAATGTTAAAAATAAATAAAATAAACAATCATT
Source organism: Helianthus tuberosus (assembly GCA_030545235.1). NCBI lineage: Eukaryota > Viridiplantae > Streptophyta > Magnoliopsida > Asterales > Asteraceae > Helianthus > Helianthus tuberosus. Next base: position 175,278,699 of record CM060366.1, on the reverse strand, counting down.
TGAAAGATATGGTTGGTTACGTTTATAACTAGCATCATTAATTAGTGATTATCTTTAATTATATTTATTCTAATGTTGTTAATGTATCTTCTATCAATCTCAATAAATATAATAAATATATATATATATATATATATATATAGGGGAAGGTTCAAATAAAAAAAAAACTTTTATTGTGAAAGCTCGAAAACTAACTAAAAAAGCCTTAAAAAAACACCAATTTTTTTTTACAATTTTTTTTATTAAAAATCGCTATTTTTTATATATAAAAAAAACTTTTTTTAAAAAAAAATTAATTTTTGTAGTACACATGTGTAGTAAGTAGTACACATGTGTAGTAGTACACATGTGTAGTATTACACATGTGCACTACAACATTTTTTTTTTTTTGAAATATTTTTTTTATATATAAAAAATTACGAAAATTGGTATGCAAAAAAAAATTTGATATGTTTTTTTGGATTTTTTAATTACTTTTCGAGTTTTCGCAAAAGCTAGTGGTTTTCATTTGAACCTTCCCCTATATATATATATATATATAGGATAATGTTGTATGGAAAACCCTCAATTTTGGGAAAACCTTGAAAACTCATTACTTGGCCAAGATTCATCCACATGTGCATCAAGAAGCTGATAACTCTTATAGCATATAAGGGTATATGTGTAATTTTATCCTAAAAGATCTTTTCTACTTTGAATTGACCAATATCATTTATTGCCTTTCACATCAATCACTTGTACAACCCCCATTCCTTTTATTTTTTTAAACTAATAAAGAAAATTTTCACTTGTTCTTCATCTTCTTAATATCTTCATGTACGAGGTCCACCATTAAAGAACCATGGAGCTTCACTCCCACTACTTATTCCACGAGAATCAACAAAAGATGTCAAGGTAATGGGGTACAACATTCCAGCAGGAACACAAGTAATTATTAATGCATAAGCCATAGCAAGAGATCCTACCCTTTGGGAAGCAAGAGATCCTACCCTTTGGGAAGAACCAGATTAATTTAGGCAAAGGTTTTTGAACAGCTCCATTGATTATAAAGTGTTTCACTTTGAGCTTCTTCCATTTCAAATCCCCTTCATCTTCCTAAACAAGATCTTTACTACGATCTGGGCTTTGGTTCGCGTTTCTTCTTCTTCTCTCACCCTCCTCCGTTCATCGAGATCTTGTTGTGAACAGGGGTGTGAATAAAGTTTCTTCCTTTTTTATTATTTGATTCAATTTGGGTCCGATCTAATAGTTTTTTATCGGTTGATTGGGGTTTAAGATTTGAAAGATGTCTGCTTTATCTAAATTGATTGAGATGGCTGAATGTGGATCTCGTTATTGCTTTAAAAAGTCTGATGATATTTGTGGTGATATTTGTGATGAGGTAATCTTGAGTTAGTTTCTTGATTTGATTATTGCATTGTGGGTTTTTGTTTGTTTGTTTGGATTTGATCATTTAGGATCATTATTATTGTTATTATTACCTTTTTTTTATTATAAATTTAGAAGCTTTATTATAAATTTAGAAGCTTTATATTGTAATGATATTTGTGGGGATCTCGTTGTTGTTTGGAATTTGATGATTTGATGATATTTGTGTTTTTGGCATCTGTTTTAGGTTTGATTTTGGGGATTTAATTTGGAAATTTATTTTGCATATGAACTAATTTCTGGCTATGTTGTGTTGTTATTTGAGAAAAAAGATTGCAATTTAGCAAAAAAGTTGTGATGTCTAGTTAACGACTTAACGGTTATCTTATCTTTTTGTTATTAGGATGGTAATGGATGCAAGGGAACCAAGATCCAATTCTCGAGACCGTTTGGTTTTGTAAAACGTGGATCAGATGCTCAAGGATCATGACCATGTTTATGTTACAGCACAACACAACGTAACACGTGTTATAGTTTGAACTTTTAGACATGCATGTGTTACATGTGACATGAAACCCATTTAATAGAGGCTTAACACACGTTATATGTATACAAGTCGGGTTACAACAAGATTATGATATTAACTAAGCTCACCATTAAACTCAACGCCTCCGTCGACTGTTTTCACCCTTATCACATGTTAAGCAACTACATGTTCCAAACAAACAAATTGTAACACATGTTAGATCAGTATATACACATCGTGGTGTTTTGTAAACCACTAGCTTATACATGAATACATGTCAGGTTACAAAAATATTATAACAGAGGCTTAACACATGTTATATATTCCAAAATGTGAACAACAAATGACCCGTTTCATATTATATATTCCAAAATTACCGGTACATGTGTTACCATAAATGGCTGGTTTCATATTACACGTTACACACTAACTTGTACATTTATTACTTGTACAAGTGTTACTTGATTTTTATTTTTTAAAATTAACAAAGGTTATCACACATTATATGTCATTCTAACAGGGGCTTAACATATGTTATACATGAACACATGTTAGGTTATATCATGGTGTTCTGTTACAGCATAAACCACTAACACATGTTATAAATGAATGAATAGTTCTTTCCCAAAAAATGTCATTTATTGAAGGTCCTCGAATTATAACAGACGCTTAACACATGTTCCATATTAACTTTTACATGTGTTACAGTATTATATACACATCATGGTGATTTGAAAACCACTAGCTTATACATGACAACATGTTAGGTTAAACCAAAATTATAACAGAGTCTTAACACATGTTATCCGAGGTATACGGTGTTACGATATTAAATTGTATGTACGCGTGTTACGTATATGCACATCATTGTATTTTGCAAACCACTTTCATAAACATGAATACAAGTAGGGTTACGACAAGATTATAATGGATGCTTAACACATCAGGTATACGGGTTTTGGTATAGTAAATAGCCTATACACAATAAATGGCCCGTTTCATATTATATGTTCCATATTAACTTGTATATGTGTTATGATCAGTATCCATGATCAGTATACACACGTTATGTGTGATTATTACATGGGCTTAACACATGTTATACAAGAATACATGTCATGTTACATCAAGATTATAACAAAGGATAACACAAGTTATCTATGATTGTTACATTGACTTAACACATGTTAAAGATGAATGCATGTCAGGTTACATCTGCTCTCCGTCCTGGTGCAATGTGCTCTCCATCATGCCATTTTAACACATGTTAGGAAACGTGAATGTCATACGCACAACAGGACCTTTTTTTGCAGTCTGAAAACCAAAAAACTTACATTTACGAGCTTTTGTCTATCCATCTTGAGCCTCCACAAGAGAATATTTGTGGGCTGAAAACCAAAACCCAAATCTGTTACATCACCCAGAAACTGTCATATACTGGTTAAAGAACCCAAATCAGGAACCAAAACCTTCTCATCTTTCTTCTCAGCACTAGCAAAGCAAAATAAGACAACATTCTTTAAACCAAATCACTACCAACAAAGCAACAAACTTTACCACAAATTTCACAACAAAACCACTTACCCCTTTTCCAAATCCAAAGATCCCATGAACTAACACAATGGGTGGCAAATCATTATCCGAATTCAGAGACCTAACATCCCTAATTTATCGTTCAATATTTAACACAAAAAGTTAACCAAACTAGGATAAAAAAAACACAACTAGAAATTTAATTTGTAGATAAAGGACAAGGTGCCGGCTGAAACGGCGGCGTTTCATCCACGTAAACTCTGGTGAGTGTGTGTGGAATTAAACCGAGAGGAGAGAGAGGGGCGGAGAAGAAGTCTAGTGAGTTTCGCTAGAGAGGGTGGTCGCTGGTGGTGGTTGTTTATTGAGGAGAGAGAGGGCTGGAGAAGAAGTCCGATGAGTTTCGCCGGAGGAGGTGGTTGCTGGTGGTGGTTGTTTGTTTCTCTTGGAGAAGGTGGTTGCTGGTGGTGGTTGTTTCTTCTGTTTGTTTGTCTTCAAGATTAGGGAAGAAGAAATGGGAAAGAGAAAGAGGAAAGAGAAAGAGGTAAGAGAAAGAGAAGCTTTTATGGTGATTTGATGGTACTTTCAAATTTAAAAGTCACGTTTTGTGTTTTCCAAAGTCAATAAAGTTGCTTTTTTCATTACCCATATTGCCTTTAACTTGTACTAGCATGGACTGTTATATTGTTTTTAAAGGCAAGAATCCTCTAAACAAATGAGGGCCATTGATCTACTTGGATGAAACAAAATCAATGGATGAGGTTGGGTTTCCAAGGTTTTCTAAAAAAGATGGGGTTTTCCATATAACCCAACCCTATATATATATATATGTATATATATATATATATATGTATGCATATATATCATTCTATTAATACTGTTAGAATAAATATATCATTCTGTTAATATTATTAGAAATCGACCTTGTGTATGGATATATGGCATATGGCACTCTATTAATTTATATGTATTAGTATTTGTTAAACATATATACTAAATTACAATGTGGGTTATAGGATGTTAATATGAAAATCACCGGTATATATTATTTTATTTTAATAAAAAAATATTATTAACTTAATCGATATGTATAATTTTTGTGTACTCTGTAAAGTATCATGGGATCATTATAGTTTATTTTTAATATGAAAATTTTTCGGATAATATGTATTTTATTACTATAAATAAGCAACAAAAATATGCAATACAACTTGTACCTTGTGCTTTGGGACTTTTTCAAAAATAAAAAATAAAAAAAACTTGATTTTTTACTTTTAATCCAAAGGTTTTTACCTTTTGCAATTTTAACCCGACATAATTTGTTTTTTAACTTTAACCCAAAACTTTTCATTATTTGCAATTTAACTTCACAACTGTTGTCACTTATACTTTTCATCTTTCGCAAATTTTCGTTTTACGTATAGTTCTAAATTTTTCCAGTTAATTAATACGACGCAACGTACGACTTTGGTTAAACTTTTTTTATGTTTTGTTTCAAATTTTGCAAGTTTGGCGCAATGTGCATGTGTGGTTCAACGTTTTTTTCCTCTATTTTTCCATGTTTGACAGGTTCGTCACAACACGCAGATCCTAGGTCGAGTCAGTGTTGGTGGTCGATGACGCTTGTGTGGCATTAGTACTATTTGACACCGTTTTACGCCCTGTCGCAACGCGTGGTGTGCTTTCAGGGTTTCTCAAAGAAAAAATGGTTATGCATATGGTTGTTGTAACCTTGGCTTTGACGGTTTTCCAAAAAAGAAAACATGTTTTTTTACATTTGACCTAAAAGTATTTCATAAATTACTTTTAACCCAAAACTATTTGTTTTTTTAATTTTAACCGAAAACTTTTTATCTTTTGTAATCTATCCTCACAACTTTTTTTACTTTCAACGTTGGTCCTTTATAGTTTTCATTTTTCACAAATTTTTCGGTTTATGCTTTGTTCTAAATTTTGTGACTTAACACATCGCAACGTGCGTCTTTGGTTTAACGTTTTTACGTTTCGTTCGAAATTTTGCGAGTTAACACGACGCAACGTGCGTGTGTGGGTGAATGCTTTTACATCGTCTATCTTTTTCCCGTTTGACAGGTTTAACATAACATTTGGATCCTAAATCGACTTAGTTATAACTAAAGAATCCTCGCCGCATTGCGGCGGGTCGCAATTCTAGTTTATATTAAAAAGTTGAATAATAAGAGTTTAAATAATTAGTTGAAATCACAAGATTATCATAGAGATATATCTATATCTTAATTTTCATAATTATCTTTTAAATTTACCGACGTCTCTACTCTATTCAAAGCTCAATCCATAACCTAGAAATAGGAGTCTCCACCCACATTATTCTTTATATCTCAAACAAAAATTCAAAGAATTTTAGAGCTCTCAAATTTCATTTTCTCCTCCAACCTCTTGAAGATTCTAGAAGTTTCCACTTCAAGTAAGTTTTAATGTTCTTTTCGTTCTTCGTGTTCATAAATTTCCATTTTTGTTTTACTAAGATCTCACATAAGTAGCTTAGATCTATGATTCACTAACATGTTTTAGTAGTAATAATAGGTTTAAGATAAATCAAAACTCAAAATTTAATATTAACCACCAAAAGTTTTTCTTAAGAACATAAACAAATTTTCTAGCAAACTGATATGTTTTTGTGACGGCTAAAACCATGTTTAAACGGCCCCAAATGGGTTGGATTTTCTTTGGCATTTATAGTTCGTCGAGTTAGGCTCGATTTGATATATGGCTTACTTTCTAATTCATTCGAATGATTTTGGCGACTTTTAAAAGATTAGTGCGCAAAGCTGTCTTCAAAGACGAAAATTTACTTTTAAATCTAAACCTTTTCATGAATAAAACCTAGATAAAAACAAGTATTTTTAGAGGTTGGTAGGCTAATAATAAGTGTTTTTTAAAAGTCAAATCCAATTTTTGTACATAATTAATTAACTTATGAAGATCTTCAAATCTCCTTCTATTTCTTAGGAAATCTGAAGATGTTAAAAAACAAGTAATCCTTTTATAATTTTTTTTTACTTTAAGCTAAAATCTATATATTAGTTATTATCTCTTAAGAACTTTATAGGAGCTTATCGCTAACCTATAAATTATCTATAAAACTATCTCCTAGCTCTAAACGTAATCTGAATCCATCTCTCTTAATCAAATAGGATAATTCCTTGGAACTTCCAACTTGTCTGCATCAACATATATCTGTTTGTGTGTACAATCTAGGTGAGTACATAGTTCCCCCTTTACTACTATTTTTACACTTTTCGAGGTGTTTCATATGTCCATTATCAAAGCAAACTATCTTATATAACTACTTGCACAATTCAATTCTATGGTTGCTTGCAATCTTATTTGCTATTGTTGTACTTGTTTGTCAAATATTTTATAAACTAATGTATAGTCATTAAATCAGATCAAAGCCGAACGACAGTACATGATAGATCTATTGGCCTGACAACCCATTCCCACTCCTTGGCCTTTTTAGGGGGAGATCCTTTTGGTAATGATAGAAACCGAAACTAATAACCAGTCAACTAAGGTTTGGATGTACCACTTATTATTTAACTTAGTTATACAATTGCTATATAATACATGCACACCATGAATTGCGAACTTTTATCTCTCTATTATATGTACTAACCCTATGTGCTCACCGGCTTTTTAGTTAACCTTTATTTTACACCGGTTAAAGGAAATAATCCATGAAGATGCTTACAAGATATCTAATCACATAGGATGCCGCCTGATTTAGTTTAAAATTTAAATTTGGTTTTACGTGAACAATTTGTATATTTCTTTTGTATTGAATAATTCGGTTTTAAGTTAAAAATTTAAACTTTAGTTCCCTGTGCTTTTAAACTATCTACCAAAGTAATGCCCCGATGCTTCCGCCTTCGGTTGGGGTGTTACAATTAGGGCCAAAGGTGGTCAACTAGGGTTGTTCATGTTCTATTATTATCAACGAAGGGCGTATAGGATAACCAATGTGTGAATGCACTATGCCTGTCGCTTCCGTTAATCACGTTCTTGAGCGTTAAGTGTCGAGTGGTAGTTAATCAGATAGAGTGAACAAGTCTAGATATTGAAGTGTATGTGTGTGTTACACAATGAACTAATCCGCACGAATCAGTGCAGCTAGATCCGCACGGATCTACACAAGGCCATTCGCACGAACCCATGCATGTAATTAGGGTTTGCTTGTCACACCCCGACCACGTAAAACATCAAATCGTGGAGAAAACGTCGGGGAGTGTTGCAACAGAATTATTGTTCCACTACCATGGTAATTAAAATTACATTTTTATTCATAAACCAAGGGTGGAATACATTGTCTTAAAACAAGAACCAAAAAGTACATAACAAGTTTTAACTAGTCTAGCTTCATTTTATGTCACAAAGGCCCAAGTCCACCCTAGCGTGTCACGAACGTCCTATGCATTAGCTCCTGAAACACATGTGAAAATAGGTACGTCAGCATAAAAATGCCTGTGAGATACATAGGTTTTTGGAAAATAGGATTCATGACTTGAGTTTAAAGTAAATGTTTAATAAAAATAAGTCATGAACCTTGTTAATTGTTTTGTTTTATAAATCATTTGAAAAACGCTAGCAAAATCAGATGATATGTATATATAAAAGAATAATGTATGGTTAAATGAATAACCAAGTAAAATGAGTTTGTATAAATTGAGTTATTTGTAAAACAATGTTTAAGTGAAAATATGTTGTAAATGTAATATGTATAACTGAAATGGTTTAAATAATGCTACGATATGTAATACCATAAAAGCACTTATATATAGGAAGTACCAGCGGCGTATCCACCATGCTTTTATCATACTATATGTCGCCTCGTTATGTAAATCACTTACCCAAACAAACCACCAAATTGTAATGTTTAAACCAATTGTCAAATGTTTATGAGTAAACCAAGTCTATTGTCCATGTAAACCATGTAATGTATAAGCAAAAGTTATGTATGGTAAGTAAAATGAGACTATTTAAACCACAAGCAAAAATGTACAAAACAAAGTATTTTAAATAAATAAAAAGTTATGTTTTGTAAGATAAATACATGTTTTACGGATACAAACATTTATGCAGTAAGTTAACGCATACATTCAAGCCTTAAGACAGCAGGATAACCTTAGAGTAAAGATTATCAAAGAAAAATGTTTTCGGATTCAGTCATTCCTTACATCCAAACAAACCTAGGATGTCTGGAACGGGATTTGTCAAGTCCTATGGTACCATTACTTACTACCGAGCGGCGTAGCTAATGTTAATAAATGTAATTTAGACCCGTTGAACAAACTAAATGTCATATCAAATTGTAAACATGTGATGAAAGTAATGTACTAAGTATGCTAAGCTAACATACAAAGCAGAAAAGTCATGTAAATCAATGTACTAAGTATGCTAAGTAAACATACAAAGCAGAAAAGTCATGTAAATCAATGTACTAAGTATGCTAAGTTAACATACAAAGCAGAAAGTCATGTAAAAACAATGTACTAAGTATGCTAAGTTAACATACAAAGCAGAAAAGTCATGTAAATCAATGTGCTATCATGCCAAGTAAACATACATAGCAAAAGAAGATGTAATGTAAATCAATGTGCTATCATTCCAAGTAAACATACATAGCAAAAGAAAATGAAATTATGTACTAATAGTGTACTAATGAACATAGCAAGTATATGATATGAAAACATGGAAATCATGAAAATAACAAGTAGGCACATGTGTTTCACCCCAAAACGTTTGGAAAACAGTAAAAGAGGGGTCTATGTACTCACTTGAGATTGCTCAATAGACTTTAGATATCCACCAAGCAAAGCTAGAAGGTTACGGAATCAAACGGCACCTAATATAGGTAACTACATTAATAAACGGACCTAATCGGAGGATCGGGTAGCATGAGGGTTCGTAAACCAAATGAGTGTAGGAACTCATGTAATATGGTTTAACAAAGCCTACATACTGAAACGAAACTTATCCTAAGTGATTTTGACCCGTTACGACCCGTTTAGGTAGCTTATGCTACTTTAACGCATCGTTCGCGTAAAACGCGTTCGGAACGCCTAACTAGTCCTATGATAAGTAATATATGCCTTAATAAGACTAATATTGTTGCTAAATCAGTTTAAATGTCAAAAGTTACGTTACATAGGCTTAAAATGAAATTTGGTGTAAAAAGGGCATTTTGGTAATTTTCCTAAGGCATATAAACTACTTATCATACAACTACTTAAACGATGTGACCATAAGGTATAACCTCGAAAGGTTATTCCCTATACAACTATGGTCACCTAATGTGTTTGGTCGGATCCTAATGATCGACCAAATGGGTCGGGTTCGAAAGCATAAGCGATTGTTTAGATCGCTTACCTTTACGACCCTAGACAAGCACAAATCTAAAAGTGACGGGCTAAACATGCTAAAACATGTTTAGTTAAGTTAGAAAACAGGTTTTGGTATCAAAACAAACGGTTTTGATACCCAATAGTAGTTTGGTTACAAAATACGTACAAATACGCATTTTGGCCGAAACTACGACTCGTCACTGAGCCTAGATAACGTGGTAATCAGTAGGTATAGTCACTAGGGACTATAACCATCGTGATTACGCTCACGTTATGAAGTTCAAACGAACTTCGCATTGACCATAAACTGGTCAATGCAGAAAGTCAAACACAGTTTGACTTTCAAGCGAAAAACGCATAAAAAGAACGAAGGAACACTTACAAAGGGTCCCCGCAAGATTTGATCCGATTTTCTCTCAGGTAGGAAGCATATACTTCCACTTAGAGAGCATAAATCAGATTCAAATTGTGGGTTGCAAGTGAACTATGGAGGGGTATTTATAGTTTTCGTAGAACCGTTAGGATCGTTTCTTGAAAATCGAGATTCAATCACAGCCGTACACATCAAGCCCATAGATTTACAAAACCAGGGGAGCCCCTAGAAATGCTCAAAACCATTTGCACAAGTGTGGAACAGCTGGATCAAGCTGGAAAACACTTTCTGCACATCTGGGGAAGCATTACGGACCATATGGTCCTCCCCTTACGGACCGTATGCTGGTCCGCAGACCAGCAACTTTCAAAGTTGACAGTTTTGGTCCCTGTGCGCGTATGGTCATGTTTTGGCACTTCTAACACCCGTCAAGCCCATTTTTAAGCTTCATAAGGATGTTAAATCATAGGGAATATAAAACATGCTCAAAAATATCCCGGATGTCGTTTCGTTTGGCCGTACGATTGCGTTGTTCGGTTAATTACGACGGAAGTCGTAACGGACGCAAAAACGGTCTAAATTCCGCGACGAATGGATTTTTGATAAGCCAATCACTAAAACATAATATTTTAATGATTACATGAATTTTTGGATGTCCGGATGTATTCAGAACTTAAGTTATGCGCGAAAATGCAAACTTATGCACTTTTTGACGCTTTTAGTCCCTGAATGAGCATAAAGTTTATTTTAGCACACCGAACACCTCAAAGCCTATTCCTAAGCTATGTAAAGGGTATTTAGGGTGTGTTTAACTTATGATCATGTTCCGGAATGTTCGTTACAGTTCAAATTGGCATACTTTCACAGTTTGTCAAATTTAGTCCCTGTAAGCGAATTAACTAGATTTTGCCATACCAAAGCCTTCAAAACTTATTTCTAAGTTATGTAAAGGTTATTCAAGGTATGTTAAGCATATGTTGATGTTCTGGAGTATCTTTCACGTTAAACTGATTATGTTTACGCACCAGTTTGCGTATAACTCTTCAGAAAGCGATATAGAGTTTGAAATTGAATAGAAATCAAAATATGAAAAATGTCAAACATAAACAAACAAATATTGGGATCAAATAACTTTATTTCATTGATAACTGAACTGTTTACAATGATTACAAGCACATATGTCACATTGCTCAACCGCACTTGTAGGTCCGCGCGAATGCGCATCCATGGTAATTGTCTAGTGTGGATCTGGATCTCTATATATAGGTTCATTGTGTCTTGTTCATTTGTATGTTTTGTGGACTTGAGTGGGGAAAAACTGTCCAAGTGATTTCGTGGTTTTGTAATTTCATACAATCAATAGAAATCATATTATAATTACTTGATCTTGTTCAAGTCAAACTCGTACTTGGATTCCTCACAAGATGCGAGATCATAGCAATCAATTGAACATCAGAGAAGATCTTGATTGGTCCAAACATGTTCCTACAAGTGGTATCAGAGCAGGATATTGATTGCAAGGACTGACGAAAAAAAAAAACAAGAAGATTCAAGCAAATCAAATCCAAATCAGAGCTGATTTCACAATTTTCTACTCATTCTTCTTCTACACTTCTTTTTCTAGCTTAAAACACAAATTTAACGTCGAATCCACAGTTAAAATTGACTGATTTTTGAATATGTTATGCGAAATCACAACATAATCAATCCTTGAAAAGATTAGATCAAGATTTGAACTATAACACCAATTTTTTTTTTTTTTTGAAAAACCATCAAAATTTGACAACATGTATGCGCAGAGTCCATACGCACGGATCTAGTCTTTTCACATTGATGCAGATCTGTTCAATTGAGTACGCATAGATCTAGATAAGTGCATCCACACAGATCCACATCAATCAATCCGCACGGATCAATCTTTACATGCGTCCGCACGGATCAACCATTTCTTCTTTGCGCAGATTGGAATTCATGTTTATTTGATTTTCAATGTTTTTTAATCAAGTGTTGAATTTTACAGGTAGATCTCGATATTTCAAAGTTGACAATCACGGAGCCGGAATTTTATAATAAATTCTACGATGCTTTTACATCCGTCACAACATCCACACCAAAGAACGTTTCGAATGTTATCTCTGAAAGTTTAAATATTGAAAATGCCTATGGAACGTATCAAAAACCACCCAAACTGATGAATATAGAGGATTACTATAGGTGGAAAGATAGATTTGAAAACTGGGTAAAGGCTTATGCTTTTGAAAGCTGAAAAATGTTAACATTTGGATATCAGTTTCCAATAAATGATTAGGGAGAAAAAATAGCAATTGCATAGTTTAAAGCTCATGATAAAAATGACTTTCTAATGAACAAAAAGTGATAGCTCTTTTGCAACAATCTGTTAGGGATGATATACTCTCTTTGCTCCAGCACGACAAAACCTCAAAATCTATGTGGGAGGCACTAGAAGCTAAAGCTACAGGCGGGAAGGAAATAATGAAAAACAAAATCTCATTGCTAAAGAAAGAGTTTGATTTTATCAGCTGCATGAAAAGTGAAAATGTTCGACAGATGATAGAATGTTTCTGTCATCTAAAACTTGAGCTTAAAAGATTCGAGATTAGAAAAGACAAAGAAGAAATCATCGACAAACACATTGAAGCATTACCACATGAAGATGATTGGCAAACATATATCATGATTCTGAAAAATGGTGCAAAGTTTGATGAGATAACCTTGGACACATTGATTGAAAAAATTGAAGGCCATGAGCTAGAACTCCAAAAGCAAAATAAGATTAACAACACAAATTATCAGCAGAACGTGAATATATATTATCGTGGAAGCATGCTGATGAATAATCAATCATCAAAGATTGGTTCTGCTTTTAGTGCAGAAAGTTCAAATGATTCACCACAAAGCAGTTAGTCGAAGTGTGGTTTCGGTTATTCAAGTTCAAATACCAAGAATCAATCATCTTCAGCACCAAAAAATTCTAATCCAAATATGGTTCAATGCAACATTGCCCTGAATTTGAACAATTCTCAGAGTATGAATGCTGATCCTGCCAAACAACAAATGAACTTCTTAGCATGAATTCTGGAATATTATGAAAGTCTCGTGGCATGTAAAATTGGAAATCCAAACATGACAAAAGAGGATTATGATCATGTTGATCCGGAGGAGATGGAATTGATTGATATCAGATAGTGCATGGCGAGTGTAATCAGAAGAGCTCAAAGCTTCATGGAGATTACTGGCAGATCATGTCTTGGAGGTCCTACAACAAAATTGGGATTTGATAGATCCAAGTTTACTTGCTTCAATTGTAATCAGAAAGGACCTTTCAAGAGAGAATGCTCAAACCGGGAGGTGGATGAAAACGTGAATCCGTTCCATGATGATTAATACCAAAAAGCAATTTATCATCGCACCAATGAACAACCGCCAAAGATTAATCGATCACAAATCGATGAAGGTTCTTTGAAGGAAAGAAAGAAAGCTTTGGTGGTTACTCAAGAAAATCAGGGCTTCAATTGGAATAAATATATTCCGAAAGAGGGAAGTGCATTGGTTGCTAAAGTGAAATCTGATCGAGAAGAGCGCATAGCTCGTAGGAGATTGGATGAAGTGTATTATATCTTCAAAGAGGCAAAGCAGGCCAAGAGATGGGATGATGAGAGAAAATGTTTATTAGATCCTCAAGGAAATCCTGCAGTGGATCTGAAGTATGTGGATTTTGATGCCTTGCTTGCTGTTATTCCTACTGCTGCAGAATTTTATTCAAAGAAAAAAGAAGATAAAAATTTTGAGGAACAAGTGGAGAAGCACATAAAAGAAGTGATTTATGCGAGTTTAGAAAAGTCAATAGAGAATGTGAAGAAGAATGTGGAAGAAAACCTTGACGAGAACCAAAAGAAGATGGATGAGGATTTGAAGAAAACGACTGACAAACCAACAATGGCAGATCAAACAGAGGTAAAAACTCAAACTGAATCTACTGAGTCATCAAACAAGGTTAAATCAATGGGTAATAATGATGAAATTAATGAAAAATGTGAAAACAAAACTGAAGTGTAGTGCAGGAAATGCATGGAAACATTTAGTGCCTGTACTAAGAAGGATGGAAATTTAAGATCCAGAAACATTGAACTTACTAATATTGCGTAGGATCGTTTGCACGACCAAACGAGTCGTTCAGAAGAGATCTCGTCCAATACAAGAGGCAGAATCAAACGTATCGGAGTTATTTCAGTTGTATACACACTAGAATCACTTTAACTATCTCTTGTATTGATTTGATGATGATTACAGATCTGGAAATACTTCGGCAGAGCTTCGCTACCGGAATGACCAAGTTATAAATGAAATACTCAATCTCACTATATATAGGCCAGCCACTTCACATGAAGTGGACATGTTCCAGTCCACATGAAGTGAACATGCTCCAGTCCACATGAAGTGAACATGTTCCAGTCCACATGAAGTGACCTTGTCCAGTTCATGTGAACTGGCCACTTCGTGTGAACTGGCTTGTTTTGGCCATTTTCCAGTTTTTCTCGTTCTAAGTGACTTGATCTATCAAACCTATTACAAGACTCGATACAAGACGAAGTCGACAGACATATGCACCAACAGACGCCCCCTTGGATGTTGATGAAGTCTTCAGTGTCGAGTCTTCGGTATGTCAACTCTTCAGTCTTTATTAGTCTTTTTGCTCTTCAAAGCATTCTCCATTGTAAGCATTCTCAATCTCTATCTTCTCTATCTCTCTCTCTCTCTCTCTCTCTCTCTCTCTCTTTCTCTTTCACTTTTTCTTCCAAAATCACAACCTGGCTCTATACTCCTCTTGATCAGGTCTTTTGATTCCTTAAGCTTTTCACAGGTTCAGAAACGTCTCCTGGCTCTCCGTAGCAACAGGATCTGAAACCTTGCTTTAACGTCTTCAGACTCCCCCTTTCGATAAGCTGGGATCGTAGTCTGGAATTCACAATCTACATGCTTTGCATCGGAAACCTGTCTCTTCCAAAGCTTTTACCTGCACAAACTCTACCTCAATATAAATTTCACAAATTTAAAAATTTGACAAATTTATAGACCACTTGTAGATATCGCTCTATCATCAACAATTTATAATCTCTGATGATCACTTTGTAAAGATACCAATTTTCTTTTTTCAAACAAACTTTCCCAACCTGTTTGTCCATTATGTTTAGGACTTGGAATTTTGAAAATCAGCTTTTCAACATCAGTTGTCGAAAATAAGATAAACTAAAATCTTTTTTGAATTTTTCAAAATTTTATGCTAAAACACACTGAAAATCTTTTTTGATTTTGTTTTTAATGAAAAACAGCAAAGAAATATTTACATACAATATTTTTGTGAGTTTGCGTAAGAGGATCATATCAGTTTATGACAAATCACTAGCACCGTTGAGCTTTAAACACTTTAAGTTCTAAACGATTCACTTAGATTGTCAGTATACTGATCCACTTAAATTTTCACACAAAGTTCAACTGTTTCGAGATACGAGATTAGTGTTTTAAGGACTTGAACTTATTCGCATGTCCCACCTCAGAATATACTCCCGTATCCAGATCCCAATATTCAGTCTTACAGGTGAGTATACCTAGATGATATCTGGAAGGGGTTAAATGCGAGGCCATGAGAGCTCAGGCTATTGCTTCTGCAAAATCAGAGAGATGATGGTTCGACTTTAGGTGTGTTCCCTTTAGAGAATCTTTTCTTCAACATCACATGATTAGCATTTTTCAATGTTTCATCATTTTTTATGCTGAGGGGGTGCTTTTATTTCAAGCAAGCGAAAAGTATTATACGGGGACTAGGCCATTGCTTCCGCAAAATCAGAAGTCCCGGGATAATACCCCAGATATCACTAAGCATAAAGATCTAGTATCTCAGAAAGAGGGGTCTTTCAAACAAGATTTCAGGGGTTACCTATATATCCGAGAGATGTTCCCCACGAAATAAGTAAGTTTGAAATTTAGGTTTATATTTCGAACACAATCTACTAAGCGTGTGAAAACCTAATGGCATATCATCAGTGAGACCGTTTATCACATTTTAACTTTCCAATTCTTTAGCGTGATGTGATAGTCCACTGATGTACTATCATTTCCTCTTTTTCACAACAAAACTCATTTTTGATTTTATCATGTTTTTTACTTTTTCAAATTTTCTAATGTTTTTGGATTTTCTGAAATTTCTTACTCCCCCTAAAATTCAAAACCATTTAAAGAAAATTTGAAAACAAACTGTACAAATAAAGTGACAAACTGATGTGAATTGCTTCAATTCTCCATCCACTTGGCTTAAACAATCAGAACTCCCCCTGACAACAAACTATTTTCCCATTATGATTTCAAAACATTTAAGTTTGTTTTAATCAAATGGTTTTTTCGGAAAATAAGTTTTGTTAAAACCACTTGTAAAAACGGGGATATGATCATCACTTTGTTTCTTCAACCATATGTATGAAAGTTAAATCAAGTTCAACTTAATGACCTTGATTAACCACTTGTAGGTGAAAACTCTTTTTCAACCACTTGTAGGTTTTTCAAACAAACATAGTCAAGAATGATGCCGATTCCTGCTCCACGATTACCAACTTGGGAGCTCCGGCAAGTCCAGAGTTTAGTCATGATAGGTACTATCACAGTTACTAACCTGGGATGACCCATCTTCATCTGGTTTCTTCGTTTTCTTTTCATAAAATTCTTTTACCCCTTTGACCTTCCCGTCAACCATTTTTCCAAAGATATGTTTCACCTTGGGGTTAAACGCTTTTTCAACATCAAAATCTTTCTTTTCAGAGAAAAATTGATTTGAAATCTCAACTTTGCCAACTTTTTGTTTAAAATTTTCAGCCCGCAATGGTGAAAAATTGACATCATCCATTGGCGGTACTGATGTTTCCAATTTTAACTCAACACATGGCTCCTCTGACTTTGACGAGTCAGATTTATCACCAGAAAATAGCTCCTCTGATTTTGACGAATCAGAATCATTGCTAGAACTATCATCTGATTTCTTAACAACCCACTTGTGGTTGTCAAGATTCAGCTTTCTTTTATAGAAACCTTTTGAACTTTCACCAACCTCAAACTTTGAATTTTTGAAAACTTTAAATAGTTTGGTTGGTGATTCATTCTCAACCATCTTTTCTTTCAGTTTTTCAGAAACTCCCTGTTTTGTTTGGTTTGCCTTTGGACAATTCCTGGCAATGTGACCAACTATGTTGCATTGAAAACAGGTTCTCGTCTCCTTTTTCTGATGAGCAACATTCTTCTTCATTTCCTCTTGTTCTTAGCAAGGAATTCTTTGTTTGTCTGCTTCCAGAATGAGCTCTTTTCCTCTTCTTCTGAACTTGATCCTGAAACAAATACAGTTTTTGGTTTATAAGTTTTTTCATTTTTATGATTTTTCGGTAGAATAAAACCCAATCCCTACTTTTTGAAATTACTGTTATGGTTTGGTTTCTTTCGATAACCTGAACCAGAACTGTAACCCTTTTTCTTGTTTAACCTTTGTTGAACTCTTGAGGTGTACTTTTTAGGTATTTCAGAAAGATTTACATCTTTTATTTCAGAAATAGTAATTTCTGTTAATTTGAAAACCTTATTGATCATTTCAGTTTTAACACCTCTTATTGGAAATTCTTCATCAGATCATAATTTGTCAGAATCATTCAAAATATATGCTACTTTGAATGTTTCATCATTCAAATTATTTTGTGATAACAGAAATTCTTTATTATAAACCCGTTTGCCCTTTTTGACTGTTGGACTTGAAGTGTCGGACTCAGACTTTGACTCTGACTTTGACTCCTCTGTTCCATCTTTATCCAACACCTGATCGATCACTTTCTTTATTAACTCGGACTCATGATCAGTGTCGGATGATGTGAACGTGACATCAATGTTGTCTGGCAAGTTATCTGAAGACTCAGATTCCCACTTTAAATTGATTGCCTTTTGGACTCTTTCTGAATTTGGATTTCGTGGAGAATATCCATTTTCAAGCGGGGGTGGACACTTGTTATAACCAACTCTTTGTTTCTTACCAGAATTCTTCACTTCAGTATCCTCTTTTGTTTCGAACTTCTTCTCTTCAACTGTCTTTTCTTCAAATGCCTTCATTCCTTCAACTGTGGGGTAAATCCTGTCAATTACATAAGAAGCACATGAGTAACTTCTCAATAATCTCTCAACCCTTTCAGTCTCTATTCTCTGGGTTTCCAACTTTTATTCAAGCTCAGCACATTTATCAATGTAATGATTGATGCCTGACTGCTTCGACATGAACGCTCCTTGAAGTGTTTTCAAAGTATTTACTTGTTCACTACTTGATTTATTATATTGATTCATGGCTTTGTTTAAGACATCATATGACTCTTTCAACCTGTTCATGTTATGAATCAACTTGTTGTTGTGCCTTTTCAAAGTATCACAGTTTTCACACTTCTCAGTCGTCTTTTCAGCTTTCTTCTCAACCTTGACGACTGGAATTTCTTTAACCTGCTTCTTTTCTTCTTGAACAATTTCCACAGCTTTGACCTCTTCAATCTCTTGAACTTCAAGTTTCTCAATAAACTGGCTCAATGTTAGATTTTCAAATTCATCATTATTTTTCAACATCATAAGATATGTGCCCCAAACATCTTGTGGCAATGCTTCGGCCAATTTTTTAACCAATTCTTCTCTATCTTTCTTGATATCCAACCGCTTCATGTTAGCCACCAAATTGCAATATCTATTTATAATCTGCTTGGTGTTTTCAGTCTTCAATCCATGAAATAGATCAAACTCTTTCTTCAAAAGCGATTTTTTTATTGATCATGTCTTTACTTCCAACAAACTTTGCTTTTAGTGCTTTCCATATTGAGAATGCACTTCCGTTGTGTTGTAATAAACTCAAGATTTCTTCTTTAATGGCTTGTTGCAATATACTCATCATCATCTTTTCATTTTTGTATTTCCTTTTCTGTTCATCACTTAGATCTTTAATAGCAACAATCTCTCCGTCATCATCAGTCGGTCTAATATATCGTCGTTCAACACATTCCCATACATCTAAGTAATTTGCTTCAACCCAATTTTCAAAATGCTCCTCCCATCCACTATATTCCTCGATACTCATTAGCTTAGGCGATTTTTTCATAGTGCCCATTTCATTTTCTAACATCGCATTCTGAGTCATAGTGATCGGAGTTGCAAATGCGTTGTAAGATTCGTTTTCCATGTTTCGGTTTCAAAAATTTCACAAACTCAGACTTTCAAACAAACTAGTGAAGATTCACATGATCTGGGATTGTTTACCACTTCACACGACCTGGACTTAATACTTCACTCCACACGAACTGGACTTAATACTCCACTCCACATGAACTGGACTCAATACTCCACTCCACACGAACTGGACTTAATACTCCACTCCACACGAACTGGACTTAATAGTCCACTCCACACGAACTAGACTTAATACTCCACTCCACATGAACTGGACTTAATACTCCACTCCACACGAACTGGTATGGTCTAAATCCACTCCATGTGAACTGGTATGGTCTAAACTCACTTCATGTGAACTGGGAGGTTCACTCCATGCGAACTAGAGATGATGTCATACTATCGGCTCGGTTTTTTACAAAATTGATTAGGTTTTAGGTCGAATTTAAGTTTGATTCTTTCAAGGATTTGTTAAAACAGTATTTCGCACGTTATATGTGAAAATCATGCCATTTTATCCGTAAAATTTTGTTTAATTTTGAAAAATATGAAGAAAGTGAGTAGAAATCAGAAATTTTCGGTGAAAAACGGTTGAAATCGGTAAGAACTCTTCCTCTTGAGCTCTTATACCACTTGTAGGATCGTTTGCACGACCAAACGAGTCGTTCAGAAGAGATCTCGTCCAATACGAGAGGCGGAATCAAACGTATCAGAGTTATTTCAGCTGTATACACACTAGAATCACTTTAACTATCTCATGTATTGATTTGATGACGACTACAGATCTGGTGAAACTTTGGCAGAGCTTCGCTACCGGAATGACCAAGTTACAAATGAAAGACTCAAGCTCACTATATATAGGCCAGCCACTTCACATGAAGTGGACATGTTCCAGTCCACATGAAGTGAACATGCTCTAGTCCACATGAAGTGAACGTGTTCTAGTCCACATGAAGTGACCTTGTCCAGTTCATGTGAACTGGCCACTTCGTGTGAACTGGCTTTTTTTGGCCAGTTTCCAGATTTTCTCGTTCTAAGTGACTTGATCTATCAAACCTGTTACAAGACTCGATACAAGACGAAGACGACAGACATATGCACCAACATATTGAGATTGTTTTCAAAGAAAAAATGTAAAGAAATATTTGAAAAAGAAGAGTTTTTGTAACGAACGATAGAGGAGCTGACACAAAAATGTATTGATTTTGATAAAGAAAATCAGATTTTAAAACAAAAGTGTTCTGCAAATTGCAACCAATGTTTTCAAAAAGATAATATCATTCCAGAGTTGCAAAAAGAATACGATGGGATGAAATTTTTATATCATAAAGTAAAGGAAGCATATGATAACTTGAAAAGTCAAGTTAAAAGTCTTGAAGACAAAGTTTTAAAGTATTCCGTGACTACACAATTTCTTGAAGCCAATTATAAAAGTAAACAATTGGTAGTAAATAATTATATTGATCAAGTGGCTGTGTTAAAACAAGAATTGGCTAAAAGGAAAAGAAAAATAATAAACTACAAAGTTATCATGCTTCTTCATATATTCACAAATGCATTTTCAACATCACAACAGATGATAATGATTCTAAAAAGAATAAAAAGGGGATTGGATCAGAATATCATTAAGTTCTACTACCATTGGAGAAAATTATACTTTCTATGATGTTGAGAAGGTGGCAAAAGCAATAAACATGGTTGATCAATTGCCTGAAAACATTGATGTGACTTACTCCAAATCTGATGATGTTGGTGATTCAGAGGTGGTAAGTAAGGTTGTTGAAAGCGTTTTGAAAAATGAAAATCAAAATGGTTCTACCAAAAATGATAATTCCGAATCACAAGTTAAAGTTGAGGAAAGTTTTCATAAAAATTATCTACAGAATTCCAAATCTGAGATAAATGCAAATGATGATTCAACAAAGTTGGGATATTATATGGTTGGATCGGACAAATTATTCTCAGATATTGAAGGTCCGATTCAAAATGTGATTGTGGAAAAGATTAGAAAAGTGTTTAAATTTGTTTAAATCGAAAAATCTAAAATTGACAAATTTGCCAGAAAAGCGAGCAAGAAAACTTTTTATAACAAATCAGGTCACAAAAAGAAAAACACAAAGGCTGGGTTGGGTTATAAAAAGAAACAAAATCAAAAGAAATGGTTTGAAAAGACGAAATTTCAGAAAAAGATGAACGTTTTTTACGAAACAAGTTCAGAAGAAGAGATCGAACTCTGGTTTAGTCGACACACTAATGAGGAATTCTATGTTCAGAAAAAGAAACAACAACATGCCAAAGATGTTTCGAAGAAAACATATTTTAAATGTCAACAAATTGGACACTTTGGTCGGTAATGTCCAAATCTGAAGCCTGTTGATGTTGAAACAAATAAAAAGAAATCTGAGGTTGTAAAACAGAAGTCACCCAAATTTGAGCCAAAACAGATTTGGAAACAAAAGGATGATATATCAAAGCCAAAACAAATTTGGAAACCAAAGACATAAAGTTTGATCTAAAACAAATTTGGAAACCGAAGATTGATTTGTCAAAACAAAACATTCAAAATGATCCAATATTTTATGAAAAGAATGTTTAAAAAGGACAAATTTGGGTGGTAAAGAAACAAAGTACTTCTGTAAATGAGAAAAGGAAAGTCGATTCAAACAAGAAGGTTGAAGTCAAAAATGAAAATAGTTTTTGTGAAAAACGATAATGATTTTCCAAAACTGAATGATTTGTATTGTGTTAAAATACCCAAGGTCAAACATACCCGGGTTGCATTATTCAAATAATTAAGTTGTTTGAATGTGTAGGTGTTCCAGAAATAACCGAAAGTCAACATGGAGAATGGAGCAACTTGGCACAAGAGGAGGACTCCTTTGATTGAAATCAGAGAGTGGTGGTTAATAATAATAAATAAAAATAAAAAATAAAATAAAATAAAAAGAAAGATAGAAAAAGAAAAATAAAAAAAAGGTTAAAGGAATGCGCCGAAACCCTCACGACTGAATATCCAAAAACATGATAAAACAAGATTGAACAACGGTTTCAAAATGTAAAAAAAAAATAGTGTTTTGGTAATCATGGGGGTGTGTGAGATAAACAAAGAATGTGAAGCAGAAATGGATGGCGAGATGAAGCTGTCTACATCGGTTTGTCAAATTTTCTTTAAAATGTTTTGGATTTTAGGGGGGAGTAAAAAATATTGAAATTTAAAAAACATTTGAAATTTTGAAAAAGTACAAAAACATGAAAAAATTAAAAGAGTTTTGTGTAAAAGGAGGAAATGATAGTACATCAGTAAAACAATCATAGCAAGCTAAAGAAATGGATAGTTAAATAGTGCTAAACGATCTCACTGATGATATGCCAATAGGTTTTTACACATTTAGTAAATTGATTTTGATATATAAATATAAAATCAATAACTTTCTTATTTCATGAGGAACATCTCTCGGATATATGGACTTAGTAATCTGAAATTTCGTTTGAGAGGTTGCCTGATTCTGAGATACTAGGTATTTATACTTATTGATATATGGGGTATTATACCCGTTCTTCTGCTTTTGCGTCAGCAATGGCCTAGACCTCGTATAATGCTTTTGCGTTTGAAACTTTCCCTCTGCATAAAACTTGAGAAAATATCGAAAGATATACATCAAGTGCAGTTGTAAAGAAGATTCCTAATTGGAACACACCTTAAGTCAAGCCTTCGTCTCTTTGCCTGAACGGAAGTTCTAACCTGAGCTCTCAAGGTGTCACACTAACCCAGAGACAGATATCATTTAGGTATATTCACCTGTAACACTGAATCTAGGGAATCTTGATACGGGAGTATATTCTGAGATGGGACATGTGATTAAGATTAGTTCTTAAAACACTAATCTCGTATCTTGAATCAATTGAACTTTGTGTGAACATTTAAGTGGATCAGTATACTGACAATCTTAGTGAATCGTTTAAAACTTAAAGTTCATATAGATCAACGGTACTTGTGATTTGTCATAAACTGATATGCTCCTCTGAAGCAAACTCAACAAAAATATGTCTGTAAATATTTCATTGTTGCATTTCATTTCATATGAAATTACAAAAAGATTTGCAGTGTGTTTTAGCATAAAGTTTGGAAAATCCAAAAAGATTTTGTTTCGATTTATGTTTCGACAACCGATGTTGAAAAGCTGAATTTCAAAATCTATGTATGCTGAACATGTCTCGGAAAATAACTAGTTCATTAAGTTGAAACTTAAGGTTTATTAATGAAAAACGAAAAACAATTTATAATTGTCTCCAAGGTCATTAATTTGGACTTGGTAGATTATTGGATAATTCAAGGTCATTAAGTTGAACCTGATTATCTATGAGGGTTTATGAAAATTGGATTCTTTAGTGTCAAATATGATATTGTTTGGTTGTAAATGAAAGTCATTTGATAGGGGAAGCTGAGTCAGGTTCTGATCCTAAATTCCCAAGTAATTTCTTGGTTTTAATGTCAAAATATTTGTGTTTAGAGCCAGACAAGAATTTTATGAGATTTAACTATCAAATGAATCTTGTAGAGAGCTAGGTTTTTTATCCTGAAATTGAAAATAGTTCTTATCAATATTTTTAATTGTTGAATGAACCGATAATCAAAGAGCCATGTACGGATCTGAAAGATTGAAGCAAAAAGGAATTTGCTGAAAAGGGAGTTTGTCGAAAGGGGGAGCTAATGAATCAAGATGTAAAGGGAGTCTGTAATTCTGAAGTGTCAAATATTTTTGAAGACTCAGAGTTGATGAAGACTAGCTACGAGATTGACTGCATCAATATATAAGGGAGTCTGTGAATGCACTATGTCTAGCGCTTCCGTCAATCACGTGCTTGAGTGTTATGTGTCGAGTTGTAGTTAATCAGATAGAGTTAACAAGTCTAGATATTGAAGTGTATGTGTGTGTTACATAATGAACTGATCTGCACGAACCAGCGTAGGAAGATCCGCACGGATCAACACAGGGCCATCCGCATGAACCCATACGTGTAATTAGGGTTTGCTCATCCGCACTTGTAGGTCCGCGCGAATGCGCATCTGTGGTAATTTTCAAGTACGGATCTGGATCTTCTATATATAGGTTCATTGTGCCTTGTTCACTTGTATGTTTTCTGGACTTGAGTGGGGAAACTTTGTCCAAGTGATTTCGTGGTTTTGTAATTTCATACAATCAATAGAAATCATTTTATAATTATTTGTTCTTGTTCAAGTCAATCTCGTACTTGGATTCCGCACAAGATATGAGAACATAGCAATCAATTGAACATCAGAGAAGATCATGATCGGTCCAAACATGTTCCTACACAATGGTCCATTATGATGGTTAATGGGTAATTAGGGCTAGTGATGGTCAACTAGGGTGGTTCATGTTCCATTATTGTCAACAATGGTCATTTAAAATGATCAATGATCTATTAGGATGGTTGATAGGCCAACTAAGGCTAGTGATGGTCGAGTAGGGTTATTCATGCAAAGGGCATTAAGAATGATCAGTGGTCCATTAGGATGATTGTTGGACCAATTAGGGCCAATACTGGTCAACTAGGGTTGTTTATGCTACATTAGTGTCAATAAAGCTTGTTTAGGATATTTAATGGTTCATTAGGATGATTGATAGATCAACTAAGGACAATGGCCGTCAACTAGGGTTGTTCATGCTACATTTTTATTAGTGAATGACATTTAGGAAGATTGGTGGTTCGTGAAGAAGATTGATAGATCAATTAGGGAAAGTGGTGGTCAAGTAGGATTGTTCATGGTACATTTTTGTTAATAAAAAAACTTTAGGATGATTAGTGGTCCATTAGGGATAAATCAATTAAGGCCATTGGTGGTTAACTAGGGTTGTTAATGTTCCATTATTGTCAATTAAGGGCGTTTAGGATGATCAAGGGTCGTTAGGGCTAAGGATGATCAACTAGGGTTCTTCATGTTCCAATGTTGTATAAGAAAACTTGGTCTATATGCCAGGAATAGACCTATACGCCACAAATAGACCCCAGACAACAGCATGATATGACAATAGCAAAATTAAAAAAAATGAAAAATCTATATGACACGCATAACGTTATACGTGTCGTATTGAAGGCAAGGGTGTCCAAATAACAAGAGGAGGTGTCCAAAGCCTTTTATTACTATATAAATTCATAACTTATTATTTTTCTTATTCTAAGTTAGTTTAAAGTAAAGTACATGGATGGCCCTATGATTTACCAAAATTTTGGATTTGATCTCTAGTTTTCTAAAAGTACACGGATGGTCTGTATAGTTTGTATTTTGTAATGTCTTTAGTTCTCAAACAATAAATCTAAAGATTTTAGCATGTCCAAGTTAGGGACTAAATGAGTTACAAAAGGCAAACCGCATGGACTATCCATGTATTTTTCGAAATAGTTGAGGACTAGATGTATTATAAATTGTAAATCGCAGGGACTATATGTATACGTTTACAAAGAGAAGGAACATGTAACACCTGTCTCAATTGTTTAATGTTTTTCCATAAAATACGCATTTTTATAAGAAATGCATAATTTCAAAAGTTATACAAAATGATAAGGTTTCATGACGATAGTATTTTAGTTAACTGTCATCTAGTTTAAACATTTAAAAACGATAAGTTAAGGGTTTACAACATGAACATTGTTTACAAAAAAGTTAGATAAACGCGGAAGCTTCAAAAAGTGGTGTTCGGTTCATGTTCGTCGCTTGATCTTCACCCATCCTAAGTTCAAACATACCTACACTGTAAATTTATCACAAACGTTAGTATATGAGACCCTAGAACCCGCCTAAACGGACCCGAAAGCTCAGGATCATCAAATAAACAAAATAAAAATTTTGTTTGGAAGTCGACCTTAGGCTACGGTTCATAGACCGTAGCTTACGGTTCACCATATTACTTCAACCAGAACTTCTGACCGTAGCTTATGGTCTGATCAGCAGATTTTGTTTGTTTTCCGTTTTTAGTACGAAAACCTTCATAACTTTCTATCCGTTTGTCCGATTTGCGTGATTCTTTTTCCTATGCATTTGTAATTAAATTACCAACGCATCTATCATGATCATTTAATCAAAAGTTGAGTTTACGGACTTAAAGGTTGATAGTCCCTTATTTGTTTATTCAACCCACATAGAACTCAAATTACACTAGTATAACAATCATAATCCTAGTGTTTAACATGTTTTCTACAAACCCACTTAACACCTTCAATGGTGATTATGATTTCACAACTAATAAGCAAAATTTCAACAAGTGATTGACTAGGGTTTATTCCTAGACTCTATATCATTCTAATTTCATCCAAACAACATTCATGCAACACAAATTTCGAATTTCAAGTATCCATTCAAAATTTTAGATGGAACCATTCAATGAAATTTCACATACCTTATGATCCCTACACTGAGGAGATCACTAATCTATGCTCGGATTTCGTTTTGTAACTCATTTGATCCATCAATTTGGCAAATTTTGCTAGGGTTTGGAGGTGAGCTCTTGGTCGCCCCTTTGTTTGATCGACCACACACACACACTAGTGTGTGTTTGGTGTTTAAAATTTTGTTTTTAATATAATAGTTTCAGTTTTAACACCTTTGGTCCCTCAACTATTATCAGGTTTTTTATTTTAGGTGTTTTAACCCACTCACATGTCACTACAAGACTTCTATCTAACTAGGTTATTCTTATTCCTAGTTAGTTCATTTTATTTATTATCGATATCGAATTTATAATAAAAGATTTATATTTTAGGGGTGTTACAAGTCCACCCCCTTAAAAAGGGTTTCGTCCTCGAAACCGGAATACGTACCAAATAATGTCGTGTAGAGACACCGCATCTCCTCTTCGGATTCCCATGTAGTATCCGAACCCTTTCTATGCTACTTGATCTTCACTTGATCAATTTTCTTATTCCGCAAACCTTTAACCTTTTGATCTAGAATCTCAATTGGCCTTACCGCATAGTTAAGATTGTTGTCCACCTCGATATCATCGTAGTGGATATATGCCGCTTCCTCAGCTAAGCACTTTCGGAGTTGTGACACATGAAACGTGCTATGGATTCTGCTCAATTCATCTGGTAATTCAAGGTGATATGCTACCTTGCCAACCTGTTCGATGATTTTAAATGGCCCGATAAACCTCGGGCTTAGTTTCCCTCTTTTTCTAAATCGGATAATTACCTTCCACGGAGACACTTTCAACATAACTTTGTCGCCCACCTGAAATTCAATCAGTTTTCACCTTTTGTCGGCATAAGACTTCTGTCTGTCTTGATTCTCTTTCAAATGAGCTCGAACCACGTCAATTTTCTCATTAGTTGCTCGAAATACATCTTTATGGGCCAGTTCATGCGGACCCACCTCACCCCAACATACCGGGGTCCTACACTTCCTACCATATAGCATCTCATATGGGGCTATGCCAATACTGGCATTATAACTGTTTTTATAAGAGAACTCTGCTAACGGTAAATACACATCCCAACTGCCCCCGAAATTGATATTGCACGCCCTAAGCATGTCTTCTAGTGTCTGTATCGTTCTTTCACTCTGCCCATCCGTTTGAGGATGGTATGCAGTGCTGATAAATAGTTTCGTTCCCATCTGATCTTGGAAACCGAATATCCCTGTCGGGCACGATGGATACCGGTACTCCGTGGTGTGCCACTATCTCATTGGTATACACCTCCGACATCTTTTCGGACGTATAAGTCTCATGTATAGGAATAACGTGAGCACTTTTCATCGGTCTATCCACAACCACCCAAATAGCATCAAATCCCTTGTTCGTCTTTGGTAGTTTGGTCAATAGGTCCATGGTGATATGTTCCCATTTCCAAACTGGAATATCTAATGGCTGAAGTTTACCATAGGGTCTTTGGTGTTCCGCCTTGACTTGTAAACAAGTCAAGCACTTTTCCACATACTTCGCCACATCCCTTTTCATTCCGTGCCACCAGTAGTTTTGTTTCAAGTCGTTGTAAATCTTGGTTGCTCCCGGATGGATGGAGTAGCGGCTTTTGTGTGCTTCATCCAGTAGAAGCTTTTTAACTCCACACGAGTTAGGAATCCATATTCTGCCAAACTGGGTTTTCAACCCATTATTATTGTCCGTTAACTCTTTCAACTGGCCAACAATTCTTTCTCTTTTCCAATTTTCCTCTTTTATCGCCTCGGCTTGTGCTTCTCGGATTCGTTCAAGTAAACCCGAGGTTACAACAAGCTGCATCGACCGCACTCGTATTGGAACATAATCCGTTTTCCTACTTAAAGCATCCGCCACAACATTGGCCTTCCCGGGGTTGTAATGTATCTCGCATTCATAGTCTTTTACCGTTTCCAACCATCGCCTTTGCCGCATATTTAACTCCTTCTGATCGAAGAAGTATTTCAAGCTCTTGTGGTCGGTAAATATGGTGCACTTTACCCCGTATAAATAGTGCCTCCATATTTTTAATGCAAATACCATCGCTGCCAATTCAAGATCGTGTGTGGGGTATTTCTTTTCGTGCACCTTTACTTGCCTCGAGGCATAAGCTATCACTTTTCCTCGTTGCATCAAAACACATCTGAGCCCCGAATGTGACGCATCCGAGTAGACTACCAAATCTTCGACTCCGTCCGGCAATGTTAATATCAGAGCGTGAGTTAACTTTTCCTTTAGCGTTTGGAACGCCTTTTCCTGTTCAACACCCCATATGAATCTTTCCTCCTTTCGAGTTAATTTTGTTAGCAGTGAAGCAATCTTGGAGAAATCTTGAATGAATCTCCTGTAGTATCCCGCAAGCCCTAAGAAACTTCTAATTTCCAAAGGATTCTTCGGAGGGCTCCATTTCGACATGGCTTCTATCTTTGACGGATCTACCAATATTCCATTGGCACTTATGATGTGGCCGAGGAATCGTACCTCCCGTAACCAAAAGGCACACCAGAAGCCATCAGGACTACTCCAACAACCAGAGATCCCAACATGGAAATGGGAGCAAATTTCCATGGATTTTGTTACTGGTTTACCAAGATCTCATCGAGGAAACGATACCTTCTGGTTGATCGTGGATCTTTTGAAATCACTGAGAAAATCGGCAACCTTAATCCGCGTTATGTCGGACCTTTTGAAATCACTGAGAAAATCGGCAAAGTGGCGTACAGACGAAATCTGCCCGAAGAGCTCAGTGGTGTTCACAACGTATTCCATGCGTCAAATCTGAAGAAGTGTCTGTCAGATAAGACCCTCATAGTTCCTTTCAAGGAACTCACTGTCGACGACCAGTTGCGATTCGTCGAGGAACCGGTGGAAATTATGGACCGGGAAGCTAAGACTCTCAAGCGTACCAAGATACCTATTGTTCGAGTTCGTTGGAACTCCCGTCGTGGCCTAGAGTTAACTTGGAAACGAGAAGACCAAATGAAACGCAAGTACCCCCAGTTGTTTAAGAAAAGTGAGTCCACTACTGAAGCTACTGCGAAATTTCGGGACGAAATTCCAAACCAACGGGGAGATGATGTGATGCCCCAGGAAAACCAGTAAACCACGCAACCTAACTAGCTTCCTCAGTGACTACGTGCTAAATTTCAGGACGAAATTTCTTTCAACTTGGGGATGATGTGACACCTCACGAAAACGCTCAACAGAACTAACTTCTTCGATGATTTCTTACTCAATTTTCGGGACGAAAATTCTTTCAACATGGGGATAATGTGACATCCCGTACTTTAAGGTTAACACCGTTAACCTTTTTCTGTTAATTATAATTTTTAAACGCACAAGTTATTAACACGCGAACAAACAAATGGATTTGATTTGATTAACTTTGCAAAACAAGGGACTTGTGTGTCATTCTATAAAGTTATGTTGATAACTTCTTGTCCATGTTTAAGAATTGGAAAACTTGGAGGACCTTTTGTGCATTTGCTAAAGTTTTGTTTTAAAAAAATAATAATAAAACCAAACCCAACCCTAGATCCCCATTCCCCAGACGCCGGCCTCTCTCCCTCTCTCTCTACTCTCTCTCTCTCTCTAGAAAACTCAAGAAAGAAGCTAGGAAAACTTATCTTTTTGGGTTCTTGATCTTCATCTCTATCGTTCTAGGTAATTCCTCTAACATACACTCATAACTTGTTATTCATGGATGCGTTTCTTGATTCTACATGAATTCTTGATCATGTTGTGACTATTGATGCATTATAACATGGATGCTATGTGTTAGGGTTGCTAGAAACATGTATTTTAATGCCTAGATGATGATACTTGTTAATTTAGTAACTCTATAATCATGTATGCATGCTAGGGTTTTGGTTATATATGATCTTGATAATGAAAATTGATGCTAAATTCATGTATGTGATGTTTTTAGGGTTTTTGATTGCTAAAAATAGTGTTATAATGTCATAAACATGTTTTAATTGAAAACAGAATTCAAACAGGTTCTGATCAGAATTTATAGCCGATTTGTATTGGCTGTAACGTGGATAAAACGTGACACAAACATGTGTTCCTTGAGTCTAAAATGTAATTCCAGGAAATATCTTTAAAACCCCACTGGAATTGCATTTTTCGACGAAAATTGAATGTTTTATGAATTTTTCTGTATCGAAGGTTCAGTCTGCGTTTTATGGCAGAATTTGCTGCCCATTAAGAATGTCATAACTCAATTTAAGGATTGAGTTATGATCTCAAATTTTTACTGCCACTAGCTTCAGGTAATTCCAAAAATCTCCAACTGGAATTTCATCAATCGGATACACGAGGAATTTTAAATTAAGTTTTTTGTAAGCTGCAGCCAGAAGTGACGAATCTGATTACAGCTTAGTAAATGAATTTTTAAGAATTTTTGGTAAAGAGTTAGACCTTGAAATTTTAACACACTGCCTAACCCTCCGAGAGGTACGTCACATAAAAAATAATAATTTTTAAAGACTTGTAAATAGGTTAAACAGGTCACGAAAAACAGCCAATTTTCAGTGATTTTTGTAAGCAATAAAGCATGAATGCATAACGACCGAACTTGCTAATTTTAGTATCCATGCTTGTTTGATAATTATATAGATAGCATATTTAATATCTTAGAAAGGTTGTGAACATGGTTAGGGAACGATATGATAAACGTGCTATGTGATTGCTTGTTTGTGTGCTAGTTGCTAGACATGTGTAGGACTTTCTTGCAAGGTCTAAATAAAGTCTAATATACCATGGTAACTATTATAGGGCATGGTTGGTCGCTCTAGATTTCATACACTTAATTTAATCTGCCGAGCTAATCTAAGGTGAGTTCACACTTTCTACAAGGCATGGGATTCCTGGTGGTTTGGGAATGGGTTAAGGAACGGTATTAAAATCCTTCGTATTCTCCTTGGGTAGGGTACGTACCTCCATCCTCCATGGGAAGGATGACAACATTAAATCATGCGTATTATCCATGGGTAGAATACGTACCTCCATGCTCCATAGGAAACTCTATCATGAAGTCCCTCATTTTTATATCGACTTAATCGTCGGGCCATTGGCGAATGGGTCATTAGTTAAATAGCGCTATTAGGTCTGACAAGCCTCACACCATGCCGCAGAGGACGGGAGTTGACTAATGTACTTGGGCACTTAGTCAATGATGATAGACATTGACGCAGGGCACATAAACATGACTAAAGTCAGTAGTTGATATGGTAACGGGTCTAGTGGTTTATAACATAGGGTAGCCCCCACTGGTTATGGTTTGAGAAACAAGGAACTGGTTAACTCATGGTTTTCGAAATAACTTATGATTTTTTGAACAACATTAAAATGGACAACCAACTATGAACTCGCTCAACTTTGTTGTTGACTCGTTGTTACATGCCTTGCAGGTCGTTAGGTACTTAGCAGGAGCTTGCATGGGAGGAGTCGTTGTGGGACATGGACTGTTGTGTGCCATGTTAAACTTATGAACTTTAACCTTATGAACTATGAACCTATCTTTTGGTTTTGAACTTAATGCTTCCGCTGATAAATTAGACTTTGCTAAATTGATTTGTCGCCAATTATATTGTTTGGTTTGGATTTTATCTATTTATTTATATTGTTCAATATGATTGGTGGCTTGATCCTAGTCAGTTACGCTCCCTGAGGTGATACTCCGCTTGTGGATTTTTGGGGTGTGATAGATTTGTATCAGAGCCATTAGTTATAGTGAACTTGGTTTTAAAAAGGGTAAAAATCTTTTTGACAAAACCGGACTATAACCTGCTCAGTGCTCAACGATCCACAACGACGTTTCGCTCCACGTGTAAGGCTCAACACTTTAGGTGGTATGATTTATGTTTATATTTGCCTACTTGATAGTTTACTTTTGCATGGTGTGTTGCATATGGTATGCCTAGTTAGGGTAGTAGCATGGTGTCGATTAGCCCTAATGTGCTATCTTTGACATTCAACTATTTGCATGAAACCTTATGTGCACACTCTCTTCTGTCATTCCTTTCACACCCCTATGTCATCGTTCTCACTTGTGTTTTCTGGATGTGAAGCTCTTGGCGCGTCTATTATACTCTGAACTCTTAACACAACATGCTAGTAGAATCTTGTTTCACCCATAACTTGACCATACAAAATCCGTTTCATACGTTCTACCTATCCACGCGAACGTCTCAACATGACCGACATTCAAAAATTATAAGTGTCATCCACTAATGTCGCCGCTGCTGCCAGAACACAGATCTGACTATCCGTTCATTCGGTTTTACGCGTCAATATTCGAGTAGACCAGAACCGACCCAAACGAATTCCAATTTAGGCGAATAATATGTCCATGCGTTCTTGTCAACAAACCCCATCATCTCCACCTGTTGCCATTTCCAAAAAAACCGCTACAATCGTCGGAAAATGAAATAGTGGCTGGAAGTCACAGTTTTGCGCGATTGTTATCGCGCAACTCGAAACTCTATCATCCGAACTCCGTTTTGGACAAATGATATATCCACGTGACCGTGATGCAACGAACTTTCATCCCGTGTCATTTTTTTCCCGTCGACCATTGCCAGAGCTACCACAGATGACCCGAATAATTGTCGGAATTCTTCGATTATATGCCAGATTCTTTATTTTTCGCTTAATACTTCGCCTAAGCATTACCAACCTTATGTTCCTTCGATCCACAACCGAAATAGAGAAATGCTAACAACCATATCATGATCCCCATCGATCACAAGGCAACCCTCCATTACCCTGTTATGTGGCTAATCCTTAGTCTAACTTGATTTACACCTTAGCGTATCCGACACTTCAAACGGATTTCCCCAAATGGTTCCATGGACTTAGGGACATTGTATGGCAGAGGAATAAATTAGTCAACCCACAGATGAAATGCGATGATTGAAATATATACCTTAACCCCTTATATTGCAAGAGTCGTTATTCCAGGAGAGTTTTTCTTGTTATACTGATCTTTTCACTCACCTTTGCACTGGCAGATGTTTACTGTTTAATACAACAACAACAACAACAACCATACCCAGTAAATCCCACAAATAGCAAAGCTACTTGTAGGGTCTGGGGAGGGTGGGATGTAGACAGACCTTGCCTCTATCCCTAGGGATAGAGAGGCTGCTTCCAGAGAGACCCTCAGCTCCAAAACGAACCGCATACCAATACACCAAGTCAAAGGATATAGAAAAAAGAAGTCACCAATACCATGACCAATACCAAGAAAGTGATAAGAATGACCCAATATAATGTAAATCATGTATAAGATGTTTACTGTTTAATGTGATACCTAATTTCTATTATCGACCTAGAAAATCTATCAATCCATTATTACGGTGACACCACATCTTCGCTCCTCCATGTAGAAACTCCAATGAGATCGCGCTCTAGCTTAGAAGATTGGTTAGACTAGACTTTCGATCCTTGGTGATCACTTCTTGAACTCTGAAGATGGTGATACATTGTTAATACAATCATACCATTTTGAACATGTTTTCGCGTCCTCGCACTGGAACCCCTTGATGACACAGGCGTTATTACAAATTCATCCACACGACTTAAGGCAACTCCTTTAAACTTAGTTGCTTATCGGCTTGATAAATCCCAGACTCATTTAAGCTCATGGATCAAGGTGAATTATCCCTCCTTCGCACCCGGACGAGCTCGAAAACTTTGACAGACGTTTCAGCGAACATAAACGCTACGAACTCGTATGACAACCATTCTTCTCTGGCTAATTCTTGTTGTGCCAACACCATCGACGTAACACTTTTACCGGCGAATAATGTTCCTTATTTCTATTTTGATACCAGCATATGACCAACTACACTCTCGACATCAGATAGACCCTTACTACTGATCCTACAACATTTATATGTCGCTTCAAGTTAAACGCAATGACTTAGGCTACACTTTGGTGTGTTTTCACGTCTTATCCTGTTGTGCTTCATGAACACTATCATTCTTGTCTAACTCCATTATGCGCGAACCCTCTCTTGGGTAAATCACCCTCTACAAATGTTAGTCGAGGAGCAACGAGCCAAAGATAACTCAGAGATGAAGATATCTCAAAGACTGCCTTCAGAACTCGATACGACCATTACGAGTTTCTTGTCATGCCGTCCGAATTAACCTATGCACATGCGGTCTTCATGGATCTCATGAACTAAATGTGCAAACCATACCATGATAGATTCGTCATTGTTTTCATTGGCGACTGATGTGTGCTGAACAGACTATAAAAATTAACTATATTAGACTCTCTAAACTAGACACTACAAAGCTTTAATTCTAGACTCGACCTAAAACCACACAATCGGCAAGTGTACCGATCAATGTAGTATAACCCTAGGAAGTTCGGATATCGAACCACGAGACTCTATGTATCACGTAAACTAGACTCTAATAGACACTGACAGACACGACTTAAAATGTTTATTTGTTTTGGGGGGGGGGGTTATGGAAAAACTAAGGAGATCTATATTAAACTACTAAATTAACTAAAGCTAGACTAAAGACGAATGAAAGCAAAGACGATTCTTATATGAGAACAAGGACCACCTAGACGATTCTTAAAGTACTAAACCTATTAAGAACCAACTAAGCCCCTCGACCCTTCTCAGGGAGAAACCTGTGGAACTACCTAGGCTGTTAATCCTACCGGTTATTAGACGCCTTTCCAGTTGTCTAATTATTGTGTAAGTACCCTAATGTTGACCTACTCTTTTCCAATCATAGATCTAGGGTAGTTTGAATTAATTAACTTGACTTGATAGACTAATAAAACCGGCAGGTCAACTAAGACACGATCTTTTCCAAGGACTATCTAAAGCAATTCGTCGGGTAAGACCTATCAATAGCCCCTCACTTTCCAGGTATTAGGACTGGCAGAACACTAAAACCTAGCAAATTACTAACAATTACTTCTAGGGGTTATTGGCCAATTCCACCCTAAAGAATTAAGATCTATTACGTGATATAGACACTCACCAAGATCTAAACCCTAGCATGACTCTATATTGTGATAAAGAACGTCACTAAGAATCATACGAAGCAATTGACAATAATAAACCAAATTAAAGTACGCATATGCATCAAATCAATAAAACAAACTCTTTACTAAACACAATTAATCCATAGCATTCATGCAATTAACGAAAACGGTAAAACATTAACCAATCCATTCAACTCAGTCTAGGTGGCTTAAATGTTTAGCCAAGCATCATGGTTTTAAAAACAATAAAACAAGGTTTAAATTCAGAATTCATTGGATAAAACAAAGAATATAAGAAAACTAGAAGAATCGGGTAATTAAACCCGGTAATTCCTTGTTCTCCAAGCCTCCCGCTCTATCCCAATGATTCCGTAGACTTGAATCTTTGCTAAACACCTTCACTAAAATTCGTCCCTTATGCTCTCGTGCGTCCCCAAGATTCGTCTCGACCCTGATCGTTGATATATAATCGTCCAAATATATTGTCTGCCGCCTTAGTTTTTTTTGTTTCATGTGTTGCAATCTGTATCCAATACAAATATTCACGTATGGGCCTCATAAGTGGATCGCATGATGTTGGGCCTGCCTCCATGTATCTCTATCGGCCCATCCTTCCAAATTTGATTCTCAATTTTAAATATCCCCACACTTACTCTTTTTCGTCCTCGAAAAAGAATTATGCAACGGAATCATAGAAAAATAAGCACTCGGGTCAAAAGCATATGTATATTTTATTAAAACCAAAACTTGCGTTAGCCGCGATTGCGAATATACTTGTCCCTTTAAACCCAAGTCCAATCTCAAGCCCTTATCATGTGAATTTAATTTAAGTGCGGTCAGTCTACCTAGGGTCTCACGCTAGAATCTACAGTCCACCTACTCCCACCTCAAGCTTATAGAACTAATGGAACGATCACTGGACCAATTCCCAACCGTCTTATATCAAAACCAAAAGAGTTTACAATCAAATTTTTTTCTTTCTTTTTTTCGTTTTTTTTCACTGCTTTTCTTTCTTTTTTTTTCTATTTCTAATGAGCATAGACGTTGCTTTCCCTAACCAAGAGGCAATCCGGCTGTAGAGTCGCTATCCCCAACTTGGATTACTTAGGCTTCGGTACTTTTTTTCTTTTCTTTGCAAGGTCGATTTCACACATCCTAGCGGCAATCCGGTTGTAAAGTCACTATCCCCAACCCAGACTACATAGAAATGCGCTACCTTCATTCAGTTTCTAGCTCATTATATATTTTTTTCCTATTTTTTTTTGCATGATCACAAACTCTAACAGTTTTAACTTATAACAGTGTCCCTTATACTCTTATTGGCAGTTTCAATTTCCCATATCTCCCAGATGAAAACCCACTAGCAGACCGACAATTAAGGTATATTAACTCAAAGGGACTTAAAACCAAACCCGGGCCTATCTACATATCCCTAACTAGACGCAAGCTCGATTTATTTAATCTCTTATTATTATTATTCGAACCCAAGCAAATATTCATCTTTTCTATCATTTTCCGTGTTAATATGCAAACTTCTTATTTCAAAGGACATTTTTCTGATTTTTCAAATTTTTTTTTTCAAAAATTTTTAATTTTTTTTGTATTTTTCATATTATTGACTCAAGACTCACTAAGACCTAAACGATAGCTTCCCATCCCCACACTTAAGGATTGCATTGTCCCTAATGCAAAGATGGAAACTAACAATAAATACGAAAGAAATAAAATACAGAGAGAGTTGGAAAAGACTTAGCTGGTTAGGACAAAAGTCAGTGCCAGCCGTACGAGTCTTGAATCCAGCGAACGATCGTATAGCATTGCATTCGCGATTGTTGCCTAGTCTGCTTGGGTTTATCAATATGGCAGCTCTGAACTCACCCGAATGGAGATTGAGTACGGGCGGTACAATCCAAACCTGCACAAACACAGCAAAACAAAACCCAAAGCAGTACCAATTCTAAAAACGACTCAAAAACTACTACTTTAGACTCATGGTACAAAATAAAAGACTTAAAATACAAACTCTACAAATGAGTAACAACTTCTCATATACTTATGGGGGATCATAGAGATGTAGCTCACCTCCAAACACACACTCATGGGCTGTAGCACCATTATACCTATCATTGCTCAACTCAACCCACACACTCTTATCTCTCTCACAACCTCTCAACTCCTCACCTGACGGTTTAAATCCATACTCTTCATATCGAACTCTATCCCCACACTGAGCTTTGCTCAGTGTCTCTATCCTAGATTCTAAATGTACCACTCTCTCCTCTAATTCCTCAACTCTCCTATCCGGTGGGTCCCCACACTTGAGTCCTATTACTTTCTCTAGACTCGGATCACTCACCACCTTCTCCTCATCTCTCTCGCCCTTCTCACACTCCCCCACTAACGATACCGCCTCCACTCTATCACTAGGCCCTTTCGAATTCATAACCTTAAAAACTACCGATTCCTAGCCCGCTCTAAGTGTGATGGTGCCTAAAAAGACATCTATGAGAGCTTTAGCGGTGTTCGAGAACGGGCGTCCTAAAATTAACGGTACGTTTTCATCGGCTTCCATGTCGAGAATGACGAAATCGGCCAGAAAAACGAACTTGTCAACCTTAACAAGCAAATTCTCAACTATGCCCCTCGGGTGTTTCACGGACCTATCAGCTAAGGATAATGTCATTCGGGTAGGTGAAAGCTCGCCTAAGTCTAGCTTCTCGTAGAGAGAAAAGGGCATCAAATTGATGCTAGCTCCTAGGTCAGCTAAGGCTTTAGTATTGGTGTTACTACCGAATAGACAAGGAATAGTGAAAACACCGGGATCGGTAAGCTTTTCAGGAAGCTTATTTAAGACAATGGCCGAACACCCTCCATGCAATGGGACATTCGACAACTCCCCTAACTTCTCCTTATTTCTAAGAAGGTCCTTTAAAAATTTCGCATATTTAGGCATGGACTGGAGTGCCTCAATAAACGGAAGATTAATCTTTAATTGCTTGAAGATATCTAAGAATTGCCCGTATTCCTTTGAATATTTTTTATTCCTAAGACGTGAAGGAAACGGGACACGCGAAAGGTCTACTAGAGGCGAAGGCCTAACATCTACGGGCGTTTTCTCAACCTTCTTCTCACCTTGAGACTCACCGGGCTGTGCGGTACTTGTTGGGCGCAGCCTCGATTGCACTTTGCCGGGAGCCTCCATCTCTATCTCTTCATCTTCCTCAACCACTCTCTCTTCAACACTAGGGTTCCCTACGGTTTTGCCACTACGAGTAGTAATGGCCTTTACATGAGCATTCGGGTTTGGTAGGGTGTTACCCGCAAACTGACCGGGTAATCTCTCCTCTAACTTCCTAGACATATCACCTACAACCCTTTGAGGGTCTTGGAAAGCAGCTTGGTGGTTCTTAAGCATAAGGTCATGTTCGCTAAGTTTCTTTTGGGTGGTTTGGTCCTTAACAATTAATTGACTCATCATTGCTTCCATTCTTTCTAGACTACCCCTAAGATCATAACTTGAACCCTGACCTATTTAAACCTGACTACTTGACCCCCCATCCTTGACCTGCCCATTTGGACCCCCACCAAAGAATGAACCTTGACCCCTATTTGGATTTTGAGCTATTTGAAAACCAGGGGGTCCACTTGAGCGAAAATTATTATTATTAAAATGATTATTATTATTACGCCAACCCGACCCAAAATTTTTATTATTACCAAACCCGCTAGGTTGACCTCTATCGAAACCTCCTCCTACGAAATCAACTTCCTCCTCACCAACTAGCAACGGACACGCACTCGTATCGTGACCCCCTCGGCAAAACTCACACTTGTCTACCTTAGATTTCATCTCCTTGAGCTCTCGAGTCATGTTTTCCAACACAGCGGCCAAACTAGGGTCCATGGTGACATGGTTCACCCCACGGGCGGGTGCACTAGTAGTGGTATTTGATTTACCACTTTGATACTGCTGATCGGCTCACGATTGAGATTGAGACTGAGCAAATGCCTCAAAACGCTCTAAA
The DNA here is from genome assembly GCA_030545235.1 of Helianthus tuberosus. Lineage (NCBI taxonomy): Eukaryota > Viridiplantae > Streptophyta > Magnoliopsida > Asterales > Asteraceae > Helianthus > Helianthus tuberosus. The sequence goes on along the minus strand of CM060366.1, from coordinate 175,238,772 downwards.
TAGTAAGTATACCCATCATATGCCCCCCCCTCCCGCATTAGTATCAAACCTATCACGAGTCTCTTGAGTGAGACCGTTATAGAATTTCTCACATAGGGCCCAATCAGAAAGACCATGTTGGGAGCAACGAGCACAAAGGTTTTGGAAACGCTCCCAAGCAAGGTAGTAAGGCTCGTCGGGCTCCATACGAAAGGAGTGAATCTGATCACGAAGGCGTGAGGCCTTCGCGGGCGGGAAATACTTGTTCAAAAAGGCTTGACGAAGCCCCGCCCAAGTGGTAAAGGTACCGACTAGTTGAGAGTCCAACCAAGTAGCCGCACGGCCAGCTAATGAAAATGGGAAGAGTTGCAAGTAAGTAGCATCATTAGGGGCACCGTGAAGGCTAAAGGCAGCTAGGATACGGGAGAAACGGTTAATGTGGGTCGGGGCGTCCTAATCCTCGCGGCCATGGAATTGGATACTATTGGTTATAGCCTGCATGGCATAAGATGGAATCTGCCATGAGTTCTCACTAACGAAGGGTGGAACGGTAATGGGTGAAGCAAGACCGGTGAAGCCTTGGGTGGCTTGTTGGTGAATGGTTTGCCTAGTGTTGGCCATGTGTTCTAAGTTTTCTAGGATGCTAGAGGTGCTAGAAGTAGGGCTATCGGGTGGGGAAACCTTAGGTGAAGTTTTGGGTGACAGGGGTGGGGTGGGTAATGGAGTGGAATCGAAATTGGGAAACTGAGATGAAATACTAACCTGTGGGCCTTGACCCAATCGAGATGATGATGACTCTGTGACTGGTGGCTTCGGCGGCGGTCCGTGCGAGCGCAGATGTGGCATCCACTATCAGCAAAAACCTGAATGTGAGAAAAGCAAACACTAGTCACAAAGACTCAATGAAAATAAAAACAAAATAAAAGACAAAGACTTAAAACAAAATAAACACATAGCACGTATATGTTAAACAAGTCTATCAAAGCTAATGAACGCGATTGCCAAGAACGGCGCCAAAAACTTGATGTGTGCTGAACAGACTATAAAAATTAAATATATTAGACTCTCTAAACTAGACACTACAAAGCTTTAATTCTAGACTCGACCTAAAACCACACAATCGGCAAGTGTACCGATCAATGTAGTATAACCCTAGGAAGTCCGGATATCGAACCACGAGACTCTATGTATCACGCAAACTAGACTCTAATAGACACTGACAGACACGACTTAAAATGTTTATTTGTTTTTTTTTTTTTTGGGGGGGGGGGGGTTTACGGAAAAACTAAGGAGATCTATATTAAACTACTAAATTAACTAAAGCTAGACTAAAGACGAATGAAAGCAAAGACGATTCTTATATGAGAACAAGGACCACCTAGACTAGAATCCTGGATTGATTTTAAGAATTACCGATTAAGTTAAATGCATGATTTATGGAACCGGGATCTTAAAGTACTAAACCTATTAAGAACCAACTAAGCCCCTCGACCCTTCTCAAGGAGAAACCTGTGGAACTACCTAGGCTGTTAATCCTACCGGTTATTAGACGCCTTTCCAGTTGTCTAATTATTGTGTAAGTACCCTAATGTTGACCTACTCTTTTCCAATCATAAATCTAGGGTAGTTTGAATTAATTAACTTGACTTGATAGACTAATAAAACCGACAGGTCAACTAAGACACGACCTTTTCCAAGGACTATCTAAAGCAATTCGTCGGGTAAGACCTATCAATAGCCCCTCACTTTCCAGGTATTAAGACTGGCAGAACACTAAAACCTAGCAAATTACTAACAATTACTTCTAGGGGTTATTGGCCAATTCCACCCTAAAGAATTAAGATCTATTACGTGATATAGACACTCACCAAGATCTAAACCCTAGCATGACTCTATATTGTGATAAAGACCGTCACTAAAAATCATACGAAGCAATTGACAATAATAAACCAAATTAAAGTACGCATATGCATCAAATCAATAAAACAAACTCTTTACTAAACACAATTAATCCATAGCATTCATGCAATTAATGAAAACGGTAAAAACAATAATCAATCCATTCAACTCAGTCTAGGTGGCTTAAATGTTTAGCCAAACATCATGGTTTTAAAAACAATAAAACAAGGTTTAAATTCAGAATTCATTGGATAAAACAAAGAATATAAGAAAACTAGAAGAATCGGATAATTAAACCCGGTAATTCCTTGTTCTCCAAGCCTCCCGCTCTATCCCGATGATTCCGTAGACTTGAATCTTTGCTAAACACCTTCTCTAAAATTCGTCCCTTATGCTCTCGTGCGTCCCCAAGATTCGTCTCGACTCTGATCGTTGATATATGATCGTCAAAATATATTGTCTGCCGCCTTAGTTTTTTTTGTTTCATGTGTTGCAATCTGTATCCAATACAAATATTCACGTATTGACCTCTTAAGTGGATCGCATGATGTTGGGCCTGCCTCCATGTATCTCTATCGGCCCATCCTTCCAAATTTGATTCTCAATTTTGCGTTTATGTATGACTAGGAAATTGATTCTTTGTCCAACTATATTTGCTTTTTTTTCCAAATCATATTATTTATGGCAATCATAACATCATTCAGATGTCCTTATTTTTTCCGTAAAGGCTTGAAGCCCGTTAGTTGTTGTGAAGCCCAAAACAACAATAATATATGTGTCACTCTCTAATTTATAAAATAGAGATAGTGGGCTCGGCCTACTCACAGAAAAATAACGGCAATTTTTGTTCGGGCACAGTCATTCTACTCTGCTCAACTGGCTGGTTATTTCCTTTTTACTCATTTTTGCTTCATTTGCACCAGGACCTGCCAAAACACAATATAATATAATATAATATAATATAATGCTAGAACTAAATAAAAAATAAATAAAACCTATACAATAATTATACAATTTACACAGGACAAATATGTGTATTTTACCCCACATCAGCGACATCCCAATCTACTCTAAGAACCAGGAGAAGCACGAGCAGCATCTGCGTCTAATTCTTTAACTCCTACGAAATGAGAAACTATATGCTAAATTCTTGAAATGTGACATCCGGCTTCGTGAAGTCCATTTCCTCAGCCACGTACCCAATGAAGATGGGATTCATGACGATCCAGCAAAGATTGACTCCATTAAGAACTGGCCTGCACCTCGAACTCCAACTGAAATCCGTCAATTCTTGGGTTTGGTGGATTACCACCAAAGATTCATCAAAGACTTCTCGAAGATCGCGCAGCCCCTTACTACTCTAACTCAGAAGGGTGTCACCTACCGGTGAGGTGATGCTCAGGAATCCGCGTTTCAGCAGTTGAAAGTGAAACTCTGTAGTGCACCCATTCTTTCGCTACCAGGAGGCACAGACTATTTTGTCATTTATTGTGACGCGTCTATCTAGGGACTTGGTTGTGTGTTGATGTAACGTGAGAAAGTCATTGCTTACACATCACGCCAACTCAAGGTTCACGAAAAGAACTACACTACCCACGATTTGCACTCAAGATATGGAGACATTACTTGTACGGTACCAAGTGCACCATCTACACCAATCACAAGTGTCTCCAGCATATCTTCAATCAGAAGGAGTTAAACATGCGACAGCGTCGATGGGTCGAACTGCTCAACGACTACGAGTGCGCAATCAAGTATCATCCAGGCAAGGCCAACGTTGTGGCCGATGCCCTCACTCGGAAAGAAACCAAACCTAAACGTGTACGTGCGTTACAACTTACTATCCACTCCAGTGTTCCTACCCAAATCCGTGACGCTCAGGTTGAAGCATTGAAGGAAGAGAACCTCAAAGCTGAGTCCCTTCGGGGCATGGAAAAGAAACTCGAACGCAGGGAAGACGGCACTTACTATTTCATTGATCGTATATGGGTTCCATCCTATGGAAACCTATGAGAACTCGTAATGGATGAAGCACATAAGTCTCGTTAATCGGTGCATCCTGGTTCTGACAAGATGTACCAAGATCTTAAGACTTTGTACTGCTGGCCCCACATAAAAGCTGTTAGTAAATGCTTGACCTGTGCAAGGGTTAAGGTTGAATACCAGAAGCCATCAGGACTACTCCAATAACCAGAGATCCCAACATGGAAATGGGAGCAAATTTCCATGGATTTTGTTACTGGTTTACCTAGATCTCAGCGAGGAAACGACACCATCTGGTTGATCGTGGATCGACTGACCAAGTCTACACACTTTCTGGCAATCAAGGAAACCGACTAGTTTTCTACCCTCGCATACATCTATTTGAGGGAAGTAGTTGCTAGGCATAGAATGCAACTTCCATCATTTCCGATCGTGACCTACGTTTTGCATCTGATTTGTGGCAGGTGATGCACAAATCCTTTGGCTCATGTCTAGACATGAGCACAGCTTATCATCCACAGACGGATGGGCAGACTATACGCACCATCCAGACTCTTGAAGACATGCTTCGAGCATGTGTAATCGACTTTGGTAACGGCTGGGAAAGGCACCTACCTTTGGTGGAGTTTTCGTATAACAACAATTACCACACCAGCATCCAGGCTGCTCCGTTCGATGCTTTGTATGGACGGAAATGCCGATCACCGTTATGCTGGGCCGAAGTTAGCGACAGCCAAATCACTGGTCCAGAACTCGTCGTCGACACAACGGAAAACATTTCCCAAATACGACAACGAATGGCGGCAGCTCGTGACCGTCAGAAAAGTTACGCAGATAGATGCATGAAACCGCTCGAGTTCCAGGCTGGGGATCGAGTGCTACTTAAAGTGTCACCTTGGAAAGGTGTGGTTCGCTTTGGTAAACGGGGCAACCTTAATCCGCGTTATGTCGGACGTTTTGAAATCACTAAGAAAATCGGCAAAGTGGCGTACAAACTAAATCTGCCCGAAGAGCTCAGTGGTGTTCACAACGTATTCCATGTGTCAAATCCGAAGAAGTGTCTGGGAGATGAGACCCTCATAGTTCCTTTCAAGGAACTCACTATCGACGACCAGTTGCGATTTATCGAGGAACCGGTGGAAATTATGGACCGTGAAGTTAAGACTCTCAAGCGTACCAAGATACCTATTGTTCGAGTTCGTTGGAACTCCCGTCGTGGCCCAGAGTTCACCTGGAACGAGAAGACCAAATGAAACGCAAGTACCCCCAGTTGTTTAAGAAAAGTAAGTCCACTACTAAAGCTACTGCGGAATTTCAGGACGAAATTCCAAACCAACAGGGGGATGATGTGATGCCCCAGGAAAACCAGGAAACCAAGCAACCTAACTAGCTTCCTCAGTGACTACGTGCTAAATTTCGGGATGAAATTTCTTTCAACTTGGGGATGATGTGACACCTCACGAAAACGTTAAACGGAACTAACTTCTTCGGTGATTGCTTACTCAATTTTCGGGACGAAAATTCTTTCAACATGGGGAAAATGTGACATCCCGTACTTTCAGGTTAACGCCGTTAACCTTTTTCTGTTAATTACAATTTTTAAATGCACAAGTTAGTAACATGCGAACAAACAAACGGATTTGATTAACTTTGCAAAACAAGGGACTTGTGTGTCATTTTATAAAGTTATGTTGATAACTTCTTGTCCAAGTTTAAGAATTGGAAAACTTGGAGGACCTTTTGTGCATTTGCTAAAGTTTTGTTTTAAAAAATAATAATAATAAAACCAAACCCAACCCAACCCTAGATACCCATTCCTCAGACGTCGACCTCTCTCCCTCTCTCTCTACTCTCTCTGTAGAAAACTCAAGAAAGAAGATAGGAAAACTTATCTTTTCGGGTTATTGATCTTCATCTCTATTGTTCTAGGTAATCCCTCTAACATACACTCATAACTTGTTATTCATGGCTGCGTTTCTTGATTCTACATGAATTCTTGATCTTGTTGTGACTATTGATGCATGATAACATGGATGCTATGTGTTAGGGTTTGCTATGAACATGTATTTTAATGCCTAGATGATGATACTTGTTAATTTAGTAACTCTATGATCATGTATGCATACTAGGGTTTTGGTTATATATGATCTTGATAATGAAAATTGATGCTAAATTCGTGTATGTGACGTTTTTATGGTTTTTGATTGCTAAAAATAGTGTTATAATGTCATAAACATGTTTTAATTGAAAGCTGAATTCAAACAGCTTTTGATCAGAATTTACAGCCGACTTGTATTGGCTGTAACGTGGACACAACGTGACAAAAACATGTGTTTCTTGAGTCTAAAATGTAATTCCAGGAAATATCTTTATAACCCCTCTGGAATTGCATTTTTCAACGAAAATTGAATGTTTTATGAATTTTTCGGTATCGAAGGTTTAGGCTGCGTTTTCTTGCAGAATTTTCAGCCCATTACAAATGTTATAACTCAATTTAAGAATTGAGTTATTATGTCAAATTTTTACTGTAGGTAGCTTCAGGAAATTCCAAAAATCTCCAACTGGAATTTCGTCAATCGGATAAACGAGGAATTTTAGATGAATTTTTTTGTAAGCTGCAGCCAGAAGTGACGAATCTGATTCCAGCTTAGTAAATGCATTTTTAAGAATTTTTGGTAAAGAGTTAGACCTTGAAATTTTAACACAATGCCTAACCCACAGATAGGTACGTGACATAAAAAATCATAATTTTTGAAGACTTGTAAACAGGCTAAACAGGTCACCAAAAACAGCCTATTTTCAGTGATTTTTCTATGCAATAAAGCATGAATGCATAATGACCAAACTTGCTACTTTTAGTATCCATGCTTGTTTGATAATTGTATAGATAGCATATTTAATATCGTAGAAAGGTTTTGAACATGGTTAGGGAACCATATGATAGACGTGCTATGTGATTGCTTGTTTGTGTGCTAGTTGCTAGACATGTGTAGGACTTTCTTGCAAGGTGTAAATAAAGTCTAATATACCATGGTAACTATTATAGGGCGTGGTCGGTCGCTCTAGATTTCATACACTTAATTTAATCTACCAAGCTAATCTAAGGTGAGTTCACACTTTCTACAAGGCATGGGATTCCCGGTGGTTTGGGAATGGGTTAAGGAGCGGTATTAAAGTCTTGCGTATTCTCCTTGGGTAGGGTACGTACCTCCATCCTCCATGGGAAGGATGACAACAATAAATCCTGCGTATTCTCCTTGGGTATAATACGTACCTCCATCCTCCATAGGAAGGATGACAACATAGAACTTACTAGACAAAACTCTATCATGAAGTCCCTCATTTTTATATCGACTTAATCGCCGGGCCATTGGTGAACGGGTTATTAGTTAAATAGCGCTATTAGGTCTGACAAGCCTTACACCGTGCCGCAGAGGATGGGAGTGGACTAATGTACTTGGGCACTTAGTCAATGATGATAGATATTGACGCATGGCACATAAACATGACTAAAGTCAGTAGTCGATATGGTAACGGGTCTAGTGGTTTACAACATGGGGTAGCCCCCACTGGTTATGGTTTGGGAAACAAGGAACTGGTTAACTCATGGTTTTCGAAATAACTTATGATTTTTGGAACAAAATTAAAATGGACAACCAACTGTGAACTCGCTCAACTTTGTTGTTGACTCGTTGTTACATGCCTTGCAGGTCGTTAGGTACTTAGCAGGAGCTTGCATGGGAGGAGTCGTTGTGGGACATGGACTGTTGTGTGCCATGTTAAACTTATGAAATTTAACCTTATGAACTATGAACCTATCTTTTGGTTTTGAACTTAATGCTTCCGCTGATAAATTAGACTTTGCTAAATTGATTTGTCGCCAATTATATTGTTTGGTTTGGATTTTTATCTATTTATTTATATTGTTCAATATGATTGGTGGTTGGATCCAAACAGTCACGCTCCCTGCGGTGATACTCCACTTGTGGATTTTGGGGGCGTGACATGCATAATTTCAAAAGTTATACAAAATGATAAGGTTTCATGACGATAGTATTTTAGTTAACTGTCATCTAGTTTAAACATCTAAAAACTATAAGTTAAAGGTTTACAACATGAACATTGTTTACAACAAAGTTAGATAAACGCGGAAGCTTCAAAAAGTGGTGTTCGGTTCATGTTCGTCACTTGATCTTCACCCATCCTAAGTTCAAACATACCTACACTGTAAATTTATCACAAACGTTAGTATATGAGACCCTAGAACCCGTCTAAACGGACCCGAAAGCTCAGAATCATCAAGTAAACAAAATAAAAATTTTGTTTGGAAGTCGACCGTAGGCTACGGTTCACGGACCGTAGCTTATGGGTCACCATATTACTTCAACTAGAACTTCTGGATCGTAGGCTACGGTCCAGGACCATAGATTATGGTCTGATCAGCAGATTTTGTTTGTTTTCCGTTTTTAGTACGAAAACCTTCATAACTTTCTATCCGTTTGTCCGATTTACGTGATTCTTTTTCCTACGCGTTCGTAATTAAATTACCAAAACATCTATCATGATCATTTAATCAAAAGTTGAGTTTACAGACTGAAAGGCTAATAGTCCCTTATTTTTTTATTCGACCCACATAATTTTTGCACTAATTCTAATACCGATACTTTTATGGCCACAAGGCATATTTACCCATCTTCCGGGGCTTACGATCACGGGCGTATCATCACCAATTCCATGGTTTACGCTCTCATGATTCAAATCACCAATCGATCTTTCAACATCTACATATTAACTTATTAACACCCAATTATTCGACCCGTTTGGCTCATTATGGAATCCTCCATTTCCAATGACTACCAAACAATTTCCAATCAAGTTTGATTCGATTAGCTAGGTAGTGATCAACGTCACTTCTACTAATGCTACTATTTCTAGTAAGCATAAATTCATTCGACTATAATATTCAAGTAACATAGTGTAACGAAACGAGTTACATACCTTCAAAGCACACCCTTCAAACGCGTGTCACCACCGGCTTGTCCGCTTGACGTTCCGGTTTCCTTTCCTATAGATTTCAACCGCATATCATTTAGAACTCTTTTCTTATCATATAACGCATAGTTTGCCATAATATACAAATATGCGTTTTAGTTCAAATTTCCAATTTTAAGCCTTCTTTTAGGCATTTTTACAAACACCTTAAAGGCATAATTTCACACAATTTATGATCAAGTTCATAACTTGTCATTTAGCCAAGATCAACATCAATTAGGCAAGTTCACATCAATTTTAATATCAACAAACCTGAAATTGCTTCATAGAACTCAAATTACACAAGAATAACAATCATAATCCTAGTGTTTAACATGTTTTCTACAAACCCACTTAACACCTTCAATGGTGATTATGATTTCACAAGTAATAAGAAAAATTTCAACATGTGATTGACTAGGGTTTATTCCTAGACACTATATCATTCCAATTTCATCCAAACAACATTCATGCAACACAAATTTCGAATTTCAAGTATCCATTCAGAATTTTAGATGGAACTATTCAATGAAATTTCACATACCTTATGATCCCTACACTGAGGAGATCACTAATCTATGCTCGGATTTCGTTTTGGAACTGATTTGATCCTTTAATTTGGCAAATTTTGCAAGAACTAGGGTTTGGAGGTGAGCTCTTGGTCGACCCTGTGTTTGATCGACCACACACACACACTAGTGTGTGGTTGGTGTATAAAATATTGTTTTTAATATAATTAGTTTCAGTTTTAACACCTTTGGTCCCTCAACTATTATCAGGTTTTTATTTTAGGTGCTGTAACCCACTCACATGTCACTACAAGACTTCTATCTAACTAGGTTATTCTTATTCCTAGTTAGTTCATTTTATTTATTATCGATATCGAATTTATAATAAAAGGTTTATATTTTAGGGGTGCTACAGAACAAATCCAAAATTTTGATAAACTAAAGGAAATCTTTTTGCCCTAACTCGTTAAAAAAATTTAAGTTATTTTGATTTCCCTCCAAAGCACCTGAATTACTCTCCCACTCCCCCACTTTCTTGCTTGGCTTAGACGTACAACACCACCGCCACAACTCCATCTTTCTTTGTCATATTTTCTTCATTCCCGGTACAATCATCGAAAACCTGTGCATATTCATTATAGGTTAGTATCCATTTTAAGAATAAATAGGTCAATACCCACCTCTTGTGATCTGCGGATCGGTCCTGTCGAGCGGCTGACTTGTTCGATTGGGAGAATCTATTCGAGCGGCTCATTTCTGCTTGGTGTGCTCAATTATCGCTTCTACTTTCTCATCGTTTTACTTGAGAAACTCGTCTTATAGGGTTTTTGGTTCAGTTTATATTTATCTTTTTTGAAATCCTGTTTAGCATTACATTGTAGACCTTACTTTGTTTTGTTGATTTTAGTTCTAATTAGTTCTAATTGATGACACTTGTATCTACTTTTGCTATTGCTGGATTATGGCGTTTGGTAGCTAGTTCATTTGACTGTTGAAGGGATAAAAATTGTATTTGTAATATGTTAGCTTCGAGTTGCAGGCGTTTATTATTTGGATGGAAATCGTTTGTGACCAGTTTGGTGTTCTAACATTTGAGTTCTTTGATGATATCATTTCCTACTAGAACAAGTTAACACTTAGTGTGATTTCATACATCTTGTTTTGCAAAAATTTAGGTGATTTTTTTAATTTAATGCTTCATACCTACTAGAATCACATTGTGCATATTACAGTCTTAAGTTTGGCTCTTATTGGTTGAATGTGTTGTGTTTGAACTAAAGCTTTTCGATGAATATGTTTTTTTTGTTGAAGTGTTTGAGAAAACTCATACTTTTGAGTTTGTTGTGCTAATACATGGTTGTGAAATGTTGTGTTAACTTATACAATTATTTTGAAACTTGATTAAGTTATGCGACTTAATACTTCAATACATGCTTCATTATCTGATAAAACACGGCTAGGAGGTGCAAAGTCTTTTGGTGTTTTATCGGTGTAAGGCGGCATTTAGTTCATAAAATAATTCAACTTCATAATTCTACTGTAAATGTTGACTTGAATTGCATTTAACCTTTATACAACTCGTATGCACTCAATTTCTACTCCACACGAGTCGTATTAGGGATTAGCATATGCATCACTTTCTTATACTAGTAATCTTTTAATAATTTAATGTTTCTTAATTAATTGGTATGTTTAGGATTTTTATGTAACCGTAATATTGTAAATTAGATTGTCTACAATCCAAACAATTTGATAGGTTGGTTAGAAGACGATATTGAATGCGAAATTGGTTAGACTGCTGCCAACTTAAGTTTGAAAGAAATCTCCAAAAAAGAAAATGGCCAACCATTAAGGTATTTATTTTCAAACCGATTTTTTTGTAATTATTCTCTTTTATACTATGTTTAAATTATAATATTAAATATTAACTTTCATAATCTTCTTACACTTAGAAAGGCCTCTTTAGACTTATGGGAAATGATGTTGACTCAATTGAATAGTACAAGCAACAAGTTCAAGAGTTTGACCAAAGGGTGAGTTGATTCTTATTTGTAAATCATATAGTTTTTCTCTTAAAAGATATACCTTTTTTGACTTTTGCATTCAAACATATTGGATTAGAACTACAAACTCGATGGAAATTTCATATTCTTTCTTGTAAAGGTGTTAAAAGATGAGTGGGTCGAGCAGTTTAAGTAACATGTCAAAATAAATTCAGTCGTTCTTTCTTTTGTATTTATATTTAAAAAAATATCAAGAGTGTGCCACAACTTGCAAGTCCTTGTTTACGCTGAGGGGCATCTTTACGCCGACTGCACACTACTATATGTTGGATTCGAGCCGGATGACCAGCTTACCATACATTGGCTAGTTGTAATGTATGCTACGGTGTGTTATTTGATCGAAAGTTGAAACCTTTGAGGTGAGTTAGTTTATTTCATAAGTATATACAATCAGTTCATCTTAATACAAATATTTTTTTATGTAATCAGGTTATGGGTTATGGGTCATGCACATCGAGATGAACGCAGTTAAGATAGAAAATGTTGGATAAAAGATTTTATTACCGGAGAAATTGGTTTTTCAAGTCTTGATATAGGTCCCTCAGAAATGACAAGCTTTATCTCGCATTACAAATGTAACTTTGGCAAGTTGGTTCAACACTTGTACAAATTGGTGGGATGTTTACGAGTGTAGGTCAAAAGTTAGGCACTTGAGTATATGTTTATGTATGTGAATATGTTCTGTTTCTGATTACGTTATGATAAGTTATCTGTTATGTGTGCGTCTAATAATGGTTCCTATTGTGAATCGGATTATGTTTCTGATATGTTCAGTTTCTGATTATGGATTTTGGTCTAATTGTTTTCTGTATCTGATTTCGTTCTGTATTTGTCATATCTGTATTGACTCAACATTTGTATCGGTTTTGTCTTAGTATCCGTCTTAGTGTTAGTTTCAGTATCGACTTAGACTCAGATGTCATGTCATATGTTTAGTTTGTACCTGTCAGAATATGGTTTTAGTATTCGTTTCGGTGTCTGTCTTTGGATTTATTTTTAGAACTGTTTTTGCTTTCTTAACGAGTTACAAAATTTTCATAAAGATTTAATTATGTTACTTTTAAACTCAGGTTGTCTAAATTAAGTTGTTTATTAAATATAAATTCTCAAAGTTATGAAAATAGTTATTTTGATTAAATAGTAACTTGTGAAATTTAGATAACTAATAGATTTTGATTTTGAACCTAAAAAATTATCTAAAGATAATAATTTGAAGAAATCTAAATCTATTCTTTTAAAGACTGTGAGATTTTAAATGGTATATAAAATGTTTGAACTTACGCATCGTCTTTGTTTCTATATCCATTTCCCATATCGGTTTTGCAAATTTATAATAAGTATTTTGTTTAGAAATCCACGTTATTCAACTTACTCTACTTTTATAAATAAGATTTTCGAAGTTAGAAAATTAGTTATCTTTGTGTAATAATGATTTGTTATTGAAGATGATAAATTATTATATCTTGATAAAATTCGAATGTTCAATATAAGAACATAGTTTTGCTAAATACCTAATATTAAAAATATTAGCACTGTTAAATGATGTTTTAAAATAAGTCTTATATATACAAGAAAAATGGTTTTAGTTATGATGGTTAACAATGTATCAGTCTCTAGATCGGTTTTGTGTTGGGTTCAGCATCAGTTATGTATATATGACTGACTTTTGTTTGTATATCAATGTCCGTTACACTTTCAGACCAGTTCGTGTATCAGTTGTCACATCCCGACCGCGTAAAACAACAAACCGCGGCGGAAACGTCGAGGAGTGATGCGATAGAATTATTGTTTCAACAACCATGGCAATTAAAGTTTTGTATTATTAAAATTAAAGTTTACATTGTCTTAGAATTTAACAGAAACATAACATAATAACTGTCTTTTAAGTCACTAAGGCCCAAGTCCGCCTAAGTGTAGCACAAGCATCATCATGCATTAGCACCTGAAACACATGTGAAAATAGGAACGTCAGCATAAAAATGCCTGTGAGATACATAGGTTTTGTTTATGCAGGATTCATGACTTGTAGTTTAAAGAAGGGTTTAACAAAAAGTAGTCATGAACCTTGTAAAATGTTTTCTCTTATGAAATCATATGAAAATCGATATGAAAATCATATGATATGAAAGAAATATGCATGGTTAAATGAATATCCAAGTTAAAATGTTTACTTTGTATAAAAATGTTGTGTCCTTGTGAAAAATGTTTCATGTCTTTGTCAAGTGGCTTAGATAACGCAACAATGTATAATACAATAAAAGCACTTATATATAGGAAGTACCAGCGGTGTATCCACCATGCTTTTATCATATAACACATAGCCCCGTTACATAAGTCATTTATCAATAACCAACCAAAATGTCTTGTTAAATGTCAAAAATGTTTATGTATAAACCATGTTCAATGTCATGAGTAACTTGTATCATGTATAACACAATGTAATGCATAGCAAGTAGCAAGTACCTACTTAAACTATGTGATGATGTCAATGTGAAACAAATGTCATGTATGGTGAATAACAAGTAATTACTCAACCCCATAGGAAAATGTACAAAACAAGATTTTTGATTAAACCTAAGTTTAAATCAAATGTTATGCTTTGCAGAAAACAATGCTTTATGATTACAAACATTTATGTAGTAATGTTTACTCGCATACATTCAAGCCTTGCGACTGTGGCGACAAACCTTTAAACAAATTAAAGGTTCATCTAAGTTATGTATATTGGATTCTGTCATTCCCAACTTCCAAAGAAACCTAGGAAGTCAGAAACGGGAGTTGTCGATTCCTATGGTACCATTACATACTACCGAGCGGCGTAGCTAATGTTAATGAATGTATTATTGTTCCGATTAAACATACCAAATGTCATAACCAAGGTAGTGTCTCCAGATTTTGAGAGCAAAAACTACTGCACCCAACTCAAGATCATGAGTGGTGTAGTTTTTCTCGTGTACTTTTAGCTGCCTTGATGCATAAGCTATGACTTTGTTTCTTTGTATAAGAACGCAGCCAAGGCCTAAGTTAGATGCATCACAGTACACGACAAAATCGTCGTTACCCTCGGGCAAAGATAGAATAGGTGCATCACAAAGTTTTTGTTTCAAGGTCTGGAAAGCTTCTTCCTGTTTGGGTCCCCACTCAAAAGGTTTGCTCTTCTGAGTTAAAGCAGTGAGAGGAACCGCAATTTTCGAGAAGTTTTCAATGAAACGGCGGTAATAACCCGCGAGACCAAGAAATGAACGAACCTCGGTAGGAGTAGTAGGTGTATCCCAATCCTTAATCGCACTGATTTTGGCGGGATCTACATGAATACCTTGTTCGTTGACAATGTGCCCCAAAAATTGAACTTCCTTGAGCCAGAATTCACACTTGGAGAATTTGGCAAAAAGCTGTTCTTTCCTTAGGAGCTCAATTGTAAGACGGAGATGTTGTTCATGATCAGCCTGAGTCTTAGAATAGATCAGAATGACATCAATGAAAACAATGATGAACTTGTCCAAATAAGGCTTACAAACCCTATTCATCAAGTCCATGAAAACAGCAGGAGCATTTGTTAGACCAAAAGGCATAACAGTAAACTCATAATGACCATAACGTGTACGGAAAGCTGTTTTGGGAATATCTTCTTCGGTCACTCGAAGTTGATGATACCCAGAACGCAGATCAATCTTTGAAAAGCAGGTAGCGCCTTGTAGCTGATCAAAGAGATCATCAATACGAGGTAGGGGATATCGATTCTTGACGGTAAGCTTGTTGAGCTCACGGTAATCGATACACATCCTGAAAGATCCATCTTTGTTTTTCACGAATAGGACAGGAGCACCCCAAGGTGAAAAGCTTGGACGGATGAATCCTTTTTCAGAAAGTTCCTGAAGCTGCTTAGACAACTCTTGCATCTCAGACGGTGCAAGACGGTAAGGTGATTTAGCAATAGGATTTGCTCCAGGTACAAGATCAATACGGAACTCAACTTGGCGTACAGGGGGTAAACCAGGTAATTCTTCAGGAAATACCTCAGGATAATCCCGAACAACAGGGATATCTTGGATAGTCTTACCCTTGCCTTTCTCCTCTACGACATGTGCCAAGAAAGCAACATATTTCTTTCATATGTATTTTTGGGCTTGGGTACAAGATATGAGTTTAAGGCTACTAACAGGTTTCTCCCCACGAACTTCTAAGATCTCACCAGTCGAAAGCGGTATGCGGACAATCTTCTCAAAACAAACCACCTCAGCATGGAACTTGGCTAACCAATCCATTCCTACTATAACATCAAAGCTCCCGAGTTGCATCGGTGTGAGGTCAATAGGGAAAAGATGGTTGTTAAGGTTCAACTGGCAATTTCGAAGAACAGAATCGAGTACAACGGGTTCACCACTAACTACTTCTACTGTCAAGGGCTTTCCTAGTTTTATTCTAGTCATCGAAAGCATAGGCTCAAAAGCTAATGACACAAAACTCTTATCGGCACCCGAATCAAATAGAATAGAAGCAGGTTGGTTGTTCACAAAGAACGTACCGTTCACCACTTCGTTATCTACGCGAGCCTCATTAGCATTCAGATTGAAAGCTCTACCACGAGCCGGTGCCTGATTTGCATTTGCCAACCTCGGGCAGTTGTTCCTGTAGTGGGTCAGATCCCCACAGTTGAAACATGAACTAGGAGGATAATGAGGTCGTGTAGGATTCTGAGCAGGGTTTTGTGCTATGTTTTGTGCTGCGTGATTTTGGTTAGGAGCAAAGCGGCAGGTGTTCGCAAGATGACCAGATTTACCACAGTTTGTTCAGATACGACATTACACTTGTGGTTGGTGATGGCTCTTACATCTGTTGCACAGAGGTGCGTTACCAGCATACTGCCTTTTGGCAGCAGGTTGTGCAGGCTGATTTGGAGCAGCCTGTTGTGCCACCACAGGAGAATTCTTGGAAGCCTTACGCTTCCTTAATTTCTTTGAAGACTCAGCAGCCTTCTTGCCCTTTTTCTCCTGAGTGCTATCAGACTGTTTCTGCTTTTTATCACCCTTTCTATGGAGTTTACCCTTCTTGACTTGCGATTCAGTAAGGGTTGCAGCTAGCTCAATGGCCTGTCGGACGGTAGTGGGGTTGCTGCCAGTGATGATATCCTGAACAGGATCTGGCAAACCGTCTATGTATTTCTCAATAGCCTTATCCAAAGGCGTGACCATTGTCGAACAGAGCAAGCTTAACTCCTCGTATCTATCAGTGTAAGCCCGGTGTTCACCACTTTCTTGCTTTAAATCATGGAACTCATTTTCAAGTGCCCTCTGCTCATGACGAGGACAAAATTCTCTCATCATGAGAGCTCTAAGTTCCTCCCATGTCTGACCCAAAGCAACATCAGCACCTCGGTCTCTCATAACCCCATTCCACCAGGTGAGAGCCCTCTTTTGGAATACACTCGAAGCAAACTCGACCTTACGATTGTTCGGACACTGAACATGGCGAAAAGTGCTCTCAAGACTCTCAAACCACTGGAGAAGCCCAGTTGCTCCTTCAGAACCACTAAACTTGAGCGGTTTAGCCGAGTTAAAACTTTTGAAATTGCACGGAGCAGGTGCATTATTGTTATTGTTGGCTTGGTTTAATTGAGTGATGAGATTAGGTAGCATAGCAGCCATCTGCTGTGCTATAATAGCTGCCAGTTCGGCATCAGGTTGTTGAACGTTACGTCAAGGAGGCATTCTAAAAGAGGAAACATGAGAGAAAACGAGTGAGATGATGTGATGAAAGAAAATGAGATATCAATAAAATCGACAAAATGCAAGGATGGTGGTCATTTGTTTGTTACCACAAAGCAAACAAACGACACACAGTGACAAATCAAAGTAAATAGGTCATAATAATGTATCGCCGAAGACATGCTCGCCTATAAGTGAACACTCACCCCAAGAGTTCCCAAGTAAGAGTGACTGGTCCGATATTGCGGATTTGTACGAACACTCTAGCCTTAGACAGAAAACTCAGGGTACAAGCATTCACTCTTCTAGTTTGCACGTGTTCACATTATTTAGACCCAAACTTTGACGAGATTTTGAAAATTTGGAAGGCACACGGCCAAAAGAAATCATCTAAGGATAGATGATTGATTTCAAAATCATTTTGGAATTTTGTGTTCATGTTTTGGAAATCACCTAAGGATAGGTGACGTGTATTGTTTTAAGATCTAAACACAAGATAACTTGCGTTAGGGTCCTAGAAAGTTATAGTCTAGGTCAAAGCATTACTAATAACCTAATTCCCTATAACCATTGGCTCTGATACCAACTCTTCTGTCACACCCCGACTGCGTAAAACAACAAACCGCAGCGGAAACGTCGGGGAGTGATGCGACAGAATTATTGTTTCAACAACCATGGCAATTAAATTTTTGTATTATTAAAATTAAAGTTTACATTGTCTTAGAATTTAACAGAAACATAACATAATAACTGTCTTTTAAGTCACTAAGGCCCAAGTCCGCCTAAGTGTAGCACAAGCATCATCATGCATTAGCACCTGAAACACATGTGAAAATAGATACGTCAGCATAAAAATGCTAGTGAGATACATATGTTTTGTTTATGCAGGATTCATGACTTGTAGTTTAAAGAAGGGTTTAACAAAAACTAGTCATGAACCTTGTAAAATGTTTTCTCTTATGAAATCATGTGAAAATCGATATGAAAATCATATGATATGAAAGAAATATGCATGGTTAAATGAATATCCAAGTAAAAATGTTTACTTTGTATAAAAATGTTGTGTCCTTGTGAAAAATGTTTCATGTCTTTGTCAAGTGGCTTAGATAACGCAACAATGTATAATACAATAAAAGCACTTATATATAGGAAGTACCAACGGCGTATCCACCATGCTTTTATCATATAACACATAGCCCCGTTACATAAGTCACTTATCAATAACCAACCAAAATATCTTGTTAAATGTCAAAAATGTTTATGTATAAACCATGTTCAATGTCATGTGTAACTTGTATCATGTATAACCCAATGAAATGCATAACAAGTAGCAAGTACCTACTTAAACTATGTGATGATGTCAATGTGAAACAAATGTCATGTATGGTGAATAACAAGTAATTACTCAACCCCATAGGAAAATGTACAAAACAAGATTTTTGAATAAACCTAAGTTTAAATCAAATGGTATGCTTTGCAGAAAACAATGCTTTATGATTACAAACATTTATGTCGTAATGTTTATTCGCATACATTCAAGCCTTGCGACTGTGGCGGCAAACCTTTAAACAAATTAAAGGTTCATCTAAGTTATGTATATTGGATTCTGTCATTCCCAACTTCCAAAGAAACCTAGGAAGTCGGAAACGGGAGTTGTCAATTCCTATGGTACCATTACATACTACCGAGCGGCGTAGCTAATGTTAATGAATGTATTATTTTTCGGATTAACCATACCAAATGTCATAACCAATGTAAGCATGTGAAAACCATGCACTAAGTATGCTAAGTAAACATACAGAGTAGAAATGTTCATGAAATCAATGTGCTAGCATGCTAAGTAAACATACATAGCAAAAATGTTTATGAAATCAAAGTGCTAGGATGCTAAGTAAACATACATAGCAAAAAGTTTATGAAATCAATGTGCTAGCATGCTAAGTAAACATACATAGCAAAACATAATTGAAAGCATGTACTATAAGTGTACTAGGTGAAACTAGCATGTTTATGTCATAAAAGCAATGAAAACATGAAAGTAACAAGTATGCACATGTGTATCACCCCAAAGTATTTGAAAGCGGTAAAAGAGGGGAACTATGTACTCACTTAGGATTGCTTATTAGTCTTGAGAATAAGACCAAATTAAGCTCCAAGTATCACGGAATCAACAAGGCACCTAGTATAGGTAACTATGATAATAATCGGATCCTAAATCGGGAGATAGGATAGAATGATGTTCTATAAATCAAATGAGTAATTGAACTCATATGGTATGATTTAATAGAGCTAACATTCTGATTTGAAAGTCTACCTGAGTGCTTTTGACCCGTTTCGACCCATTATGGTAGTATAAGCTACTATAATGCGTCGTTTGCGCAAAACTATGTTCGGATGGTTAACTATGTGCTATGTTAAGTCTTACATGCCCAATTATACCTAAACATGTTACTAAATCAGATTAGATGTCAAAAATATGTTCACATATGCAAGATACGGATTATTTCTACAAAAGGGCGTTTTGGTCATTTTCTATGGGCATACAAGCTAACTAGCAAATGACTAACCAATCCTATGTGATCATAAGGTATAACCTCAGAGGTTATTCCCTATGCAACTATGATCACTAAACAAGCTTGGTCGGATACTAATGATCGACCAAACGGGTCGGGTTCGAAAGTCTAAGCGGTTGTTTAGACCGCTTAACTTACGACCCTAAACAAGCACTAAACTAATAGTGACGAGTTAAACATGTCAAAACATGTTTAACCTACTTAGAAAACTAATTTGGTATCAAAACAAAGTGTTTTGATACCTAAAAGTAGTTCCGTGGCAAAATGCGTGCTAAAACGCATTTTGACCAAAACTTTGACTCGTCACTATGCCTAGTTAACGTGGTAATCAGTAGGTATAATCGCTAAGGATTATAACCATCGTGATTACAATCATGTTACAAAGTTCAAATGAACTTTGCGTTGACCATTGACTGGTCAAACTGAAAGTCAAACATTGTTTGACTTTTTAAGCTAGAAATCAATAAAAGAATGAAGGAAGGCTTACAAAAGGTCCTTGCTTGAACTTGATTTTATAAATTCTCAGGTATGAAGTTATTTAAACTTGCCCATCACACAAAGAAATTACCATAATAGCCCCTGAAGTAACAACAGATTGCTGAAAAATGATTTCTGGTCGTTGGGGTCTTCAGGCGGCCCGCGTAAGGCAGATGACCAGGCTTACGCGGCCGGTATGGTCCCTGCAGATCAGCAACTTTCAACATTTACAGCATAGGTCCCTGCACTTGTATTAAGCTCATTTCAGGCCCTTTTGACCCCCGTTAAGCCATTTTCAACGCTCTACAAGGTCAATAAAGTTTAGAGGACTCAAAATGTGCTAGGAAAACTCTCGGATGTCGGCTCGTTGTTCGTACGGTCGCGTAATTCGTTAAGCGACGATTGGTATTTTTGCATGCCGATCACTAAAATAAAAATATTTTAGTGTGTACAAAAATTTTGGATGTCCAGATGTGGTCAGAACGTAAGATTTGCGCGTAAATGCAAACTTACGCCGTTTTTGACACTTTTAGTCCCTGTAAGATCATGTAAGCATGTTTTCGCACACCGAACCTATCAAAGCTTATTTCTAAGCCATGTTTAGGTTATTTATGGTATGTTTAACTTATGATCAAGTTCCGAACTATACGTTGCCTTACGAAACGGCAGACTTTTGCAAGTTGACGCAAAAAGTCCCTTTTAGCGAATAAACTTGTTTTTGCGATACCAAACTTTCTAAAACTTATTTCTAAGTTATGTAAAGGTTATTTAAGGTATGTTAAGCTTATGTTGCTGTTCTGGAGTGTTTGTCACATTAAACTGATTACGTTTACGCATCAGTTTGCGTATAACTTTCAAGAAAGCGATATAGAGTTCAAAATCGATCAAAAACCAAAACGTGCATAATATCAAACACAAATAACAAACACTTGGATCCAAATACATTGTTTTATTAATATTGAATTGTTCAGAGTTTGTATAATGATATCACAAGCACAGATGTCACATCAGTCTTGTGTCTGTATCTGTTTTCAATACCCATGTCAGTAATTATTTCGGTTCAATTCGGTTAAGTTATGTTTTGTTTTCCAATACTTTGACTTTACTTGTGTCACACCCTGACTTTTGCGGAAGCGTATGATGTGTGACTTGCTTAATATCATTGCATTCAATTATAATTAACAATTATATGATTAAAACAAGATGTTCATCCATTCATAAGATTGAAATGTTACTAACACAAGTCATTTAAGCTTCAACCAAAACCCTCAAGTTATGATACAAAAAAAAAAAGTGGATGACACCTAAACTTGAAATTTTACATCTTGAAAACAACACCAGCGCCCAAGATCCAACTTGTTTCCTGAAATACATGTAAGTTTTGGAAAATCGTCAACATAATGTTGGTGTGAGTTCATGCAGTTTTGTATAGAATGTTTTATACTTGTATGAAAACATGGTATGTAACTTGTAAGACGTATCTGTAATTAAGTATTTTGAATGTAAGGAATACGAGATCGCTAGTGGTTTGCAACGCCACTAACATGTGTAACGACATAGGAAGCATACAAACCATAGGCATTTTTAGTTGTCGATTCATGACTGTCGATTCACGACTAGAGACACAAAAGCATTGCTTGGTAAAAGAGTGGCCAAGAGTGTGGTTTCCTGAAACCCATTAGATCTAACCTTTTGTTCTGCGGTCTAGGTATATTGTTGATTAATGGTGCTTATGGCACCCTATACGTCACATGATCTATAGTATCATTCCTTAGTTTTGTATTCAACATACCTTACCATTTGAAACCATTCGAAACATTTGAAACATGTATTTCACCCCCGAAGTGATAAAACTGAAAACAGTTAAAAGAAAAGGGGGAACGTGAACTCACAACTTTGCGTATCCTGCGCCGTAAACTTCACCGGTTGGTTTTGTAGCGTCGTGACCTATACGTGTTCTATGTATGTTCGCCACTAGACTTGTATTACACAAGTACAAGTCACCATCCTTTGTTTATGTATATGTTCTTTATACGTTCATGTAGACTTTTCAAGGTAATAAGTTGTTAAAAACAATTTATATTTTTAACTTTCCAAGTAGGTTACTTATATTATTTTTCCAAAAATAAATATAAGTATTTTGTGAAATAATATCCTCTACATTATTTTGGTACAAGTATTCTTAGGAAAGTATACTTGTATTTTATGTAAATACTTGTGTATTTTATGTAAATACTTGTGTATTTTGTATTTTTCACCAAAAATCAATACTTTGATTTCTATTACTTTCCGGAATTAGATTTCTTAAAAATAATACAATTTTAAGACTTGTAAGAAGTATATATATTTTGTCATGCTATAAAATATATATAATCATTCTCGTTATTCACCCGATTTTTGTATACTTTTATACTTATGTATTCTCATATATTTGTATGTGTATTTTTGTATTCATACTCTATGGGAGTATTCAGTGTATTTTCAAGTACCTAATACACTACTACATATGATACACATAATATACACTTAGTACAAAATTTGGTGATCACAAAATATATATATTTTTTCCTCAAAAATATACATACTTAATATTAATCTTTGTCTTGAAGAAATAATCATTTCTTAACTTGTAATTTCTTACAAAAATTAGGGAAACCTTGGTAAATATCCTTAGGTGAATTTTTAGAGAATAAGTTCCACCAAACTTATATTTTTCTAAGTGTTAAAATTTTATAAAAATTTTGACACAGTTTCCCCTAAAAATGGAGGTTTCCCATGCTTTCAAAACATGTGTTTATTTTCTTTTCACATCAAAACAATTTTCCAACAACAATCATCAACAATAAACACTAACTTCTTCATATGAAACATCATGGTGAACTTGTTTCTTGTTAAAAATGTGTAGTCCTTTAGATCTACACTTAACATGTTATGATCTTTCCAATAACAAGTTTTCTTTTGTATTTAAACAAACTTAGGTAAAACTTTAATCCACTAACTCATTCATCCATGAGTTTCACGGTTTCAAATTTTGTAAATCATGTTCTAAAACCACTTTTATGTTTATTAGAAAGATTATCGTTTTTAATATCATGTTCAACCATGGATCTTTCAAGATCCATGCTTAATATCTTTAGATCTTTCAAAACAAGCTCTATGTTAAACTTTTAACAAACTTTTTATGAGTTTTAGTTTCAAAAATTAGTTCTACACACACTTTATTCTTCATAATTACAAGTTTATGTGTAAAAATCCATTTTTCATTTCACATAATGCTTTATATGTTCATTTTCAAGTTTAACCATGGATCTTTCAAGATCCATGCTTAAACTTGTTAGATCTAAGCTTTAACATACTTGATCTAAACGTAAACTCAAGATATAATATCAACAACATCAATACATACTCTAAAATTTCATGTAATCACTTATTTTCTTCATGAATGTGTTTGATCTTTTCATTTTTAACATTAGAAGTTAAGTTGTTTAAATGGTGAAACTTGTACATAACATAAAAATGACTTAAATTAGTGATCAAGAAGCTTACTACTGGCTCTAATGGCTAGGGAAGTGGCACAAAAATGAGGATGATGAACAAGGAAGAAAATGAGAGGTTAAAAGCTCCACAAGGTGGTCCTTCAAGTTCTAGCACCATACAACTTCCTAAATGGCCTCCATACACCTCTAGGTCACCTTGGATTGCTAGGAATTAGATTGAAAAAGATGGATGTGTGGGTGTGTGCTTGAGCCATGAGCTAAGGAAGTAGAAAGGGGGAGAAGATGAAGTGAATGAAAGTGTGTTATTAGTTTAGGATTTATAAGATTTTCTAAATCTTTCAAGGCATATTCACTAGAATATTCCCCAACATAAAATCTAATATAATCAAATAAAATCAACTAAAATCTTTATGTGGGACCCATAGGGGCCGGATTTGGTGAAGGGGGGGGTGTAAAATGTAAAATTTTGGATGTTGAAGGTTTAAAGTGCAAATGATTAGGTTTAAGTAAGTTTAAGTGTGTTTAGGTGTTTTTATGATTTTTAAGGTGTTCTAGCATCAATACTAGTTTAATATCATAAAAACATTACTTCTAGTCAAATTTTGATGCCCCGGTTGTCCGGTTCGTTACAGTTCGTTAAAGTGCTGAATTGCGCAGTTTCACTAGGTATAAAGCACTTTTTGTGGCAGTTTTAATTCCTGACACTTTGTAAGTTATTTTGGACAATAAAACATAAATTCTACATGATATTATTGTGCTTAAAAGATGATTATAGCTGAATTGTTGCTGCATTATGCTGATTTCAGCATTTTAGACAAGTTTCGGGTGCTTTTTAGTGCATAGTTTGGCTTCCAGAAAGTTTATATGTTAACCCTCGTATCCACACTTGGGTTATAATGTATTTTAGATGTTGGACCTACTCCTAGGCCCTAATTCTATTATCTGACTGATTTCTGCAGAACTACTGACACAGTGTGTCTTACCGGTGAGTTTACTAGTCTTTCTGACGCAACGCTAAAGTAATGCATAAAGCAATATTTGAAGTATAAAACGTGCATGAATTCTCATGTATAGCGTGAAATTAGACAATGTTAACATTTAAGCACATAATTGATGATATTTACTAATAATTAGACTGTACGAAAATTACCGATTTTGTGCCGGTTATCACGGTCTCCCCCCGTTAAAAGAATTTCGTCCCGAAATTCAGGCTGAGTTATCTCCCGTAGGAGTTTTCTCGAATAGATGGGGGTACTTGGCTTTGAACCGGTCGTCACGTTCCCACGTGTACTCGGGTCCGTGTTTAGAGTTCCAACGTAATTTGACAAGCTTAATGCGACTCCTCCTTGTTTTATGGATCTTCCATTCCGTTACCTCAACAGGTTGTTCTGTAAATCGGAGCGTGTCGCCGATATGCACCTCATCCGCAGGGATGATAACTGTTTCTTGGGTTGGACTCTTTTTGAGGTTGGTTACATGGAACGTATCATGTACACCATTAAGTTCTTCCGGTAACTCCAACTTGTACGCCACGGTACCAATCTTTTCCAAGATCTTGAATGGTAATTTTATGCTCGTCTTGATTCTAAACGTTTGACGACGCAAATTTGCTGGATACATTGGACCATTCACCATGGGTTCGACTTTCCACGTTTTCTGAATCTTGCTACACCTTTCCAAGGTGAGACTTTCAACAGGACTTTGTCTCCCACCTTGAATTCTAAGGGTTTTCCTCTTCGATTAGCGTAGCTCTTTTTGTCGATCACGAGCTGCCTTAGTGCGCTCTCGGATCTGCACGATCTTGTCGGTTGTCTGTTGAACGAGTTAAGGACCAATCAACTGTTTGTCTCCAGCATCTGCCCAACACAATGGTGAGCGGCACTTGCGGCCATATAGAGCTTTGAACGGTGCGGCTTTTATACTCGTATGGTAGCTGTTATTATAGGAAAACTCAACTAAAGGCAGATGAGTATCCCAGCTACCGCCTAGAGCCATAACACATGTGCAAAGCATATCTTCCAGTGTTTGTATGGTCCGTTCACTCTGACCGTCTGTTTGCGGATGGAAGGCCGTGCTTAGATCTAGCTGAGATCCAAAGGCCTCCTGGAAGGATTTCCAAATCCTTGAGACAAACCGTCCATCTCTGTCTGAAATTATCGACATAGGCACTCCATGACGTGCCACAATTTCCTTAAGATACAGCTCAGCAAGCTTTCCAGTGCTATCCTTCTCTCGGATTGGTAGAAAATGCGCAGACTTCGTCAATCGATCAACTATCACCCATATCATGCCATGCCCTCTAGGGGTCCTGGGTAATTTGGTTATGAAGTCTGTTGAAATTTGCTCCCATTTCCACATGGGTATCTCTGGTTGTTGCAGTGGGCCAGACGGTTTCTGATATTCAGCCTTACCCTTAGCACAGGTTAGACACTTTCCAACATAAACTGCAACATTGCTTTTAAGCTTCGGCCACCAGTAGTTTTCTTTCAAGTCTTGATACATCTTGTCCGATCCTGGGTGGATCGAGTATCTCGACTTGTGAGCTTCATCAAAGATGACTTCTCGAATACCGCCATAGAGCGGAACCCAAATGTGCCCCATAAAGCATAAAGTTCCCTCTTCGTTTGACACCAATTTCTTTTCCATACCTCGGAGATATTCGGCTCTAAGATTCTCCTTCTTAAGGGCTTCTTGTTGGTCGTCATGAATGCGTGCAGTGAGGTTCGTCCGAATAGTCATTTCCAATGCTCGAACCCTTAGGGTCTTAACCCTTTCTTTTCCACTTAACGCATCTGCTACAACGTTAGACTTTCCAGGATGGTACTTAATCTCACAGACATAGTCGTTTAGCAACTCAACCCACCGTCGCTGACGCATATCTAATTATTTCTGATCAAATATGTGTTGTAGGCTTGTGAAGATTGTACATCGAGTACCATATAAATAGTGTCGCCAGATCTTCAAGGCAAATACAACCACGCCTAGCTCCAGGTCGTGTGTGGTGTAGTTCTTCTCATGAACTTTCAACTGTCTTGAAGCGTAAGCGATGACCTTTTGGTGTTGCATGAGCACGCAACCCAATTCCTTGACGCGAAGCGTCACAGTATACCACGAAGTCTTCAGTGCCTTCGGGTAAGGATAGTATCGGTGCATTGCATAGCTTGTTTTTGAGAAGTTGGAAGGCTTCTTCCTACTCATCACCCCAGTCGTACTTCTTATCCTTCTGCGTGAGGGAAGTTAGCGGTTGAGCTATCTTGGAGAAATTCTCGATCAACCGGCGGTAATAGCCTGCTAATCCCAAAAATTGTCGAACTTCGGTTGGAGTTTTGGGGGCTTCCAAATTCTTTATCACTTCTATCTTAGCTGGATCTACATGAATACCATTCTCGTTCACAACATGACCAAGGAATTGTACTTCGCGAATCCAAAATTCGCACTTTGAGAACTTTGCATAATGCTTCTCTATCTTCAGTAATTCCAGAATGGTCATGGGGTGTTGCTCGTGCTCGTCTTACGTCCGGGAATAAATCAGAATATCATCGATAAATACATTCATGAATTTATCGAGATATGGTTTAGAAACACGATTCATTAGATCCATCAACACTGCTGGTGTGTTCATCAATCCAAATAGCATTACAAGGAACTCGTAATGCCCATCACGAGTCCTGAACGCAGTCTTCGGTATACTTTCCTCTTGGATCCTTAGCTGATGATAACCAGACCGAAGCTCGATCTTGGAGTAATAACTCAATCCTCGCAACTGATCGAATAAGTCGTCAATCCTTGGTAGTGGATACCGATTCTTAACAGTGAACTTATTCAATTCTCTATAACCGACACACATCCGCAGTGTTCCATCCTTCTTCTTTAAAACTGGAGCTCCCCAAGGCGAGAAGCTCGGCCTTATGAATCCTTTATCCAACAACTCTTGGAGTTGTGTAGATAATTCTTGCATCTTTGGATGGCGCAAGTCGATAAAGTGTCTTGGCTACAGGAGCGATGCCTGGAACCAAGTCTATATGGAACTCGACTTGCCTTTGCGGAGGTAGTCCTGGCAAATCATCTGTAAAAACATCAGGGAATTCCTTCACCACAGGAATATCTTGGAGTTTCGGCTCCTCAGCCTTCTTATCTACTACGTGCGCCAGGAATGCCACACATCCTTTTCGCAAGCACTTCTGTGCCTTCATAACCAATGTGGGATGTCACAATCCACTGCCTTTGGGGCCTAGCGTCCCCGCATCAACTGCATGAAGGCCATGTACTATAAGTGCTTCATCATCCGCAAGAGGAATGCGAATGATTTTCTCGTGACAAAAACCTTCACCCTTATTCTTGGATATCCAATCCATGACGACTACCACATCAAAACTACCTAAACCAACTGGTAGAGGGTTGATAGAGAATTTTTGTTTCCCCAAGTCCAAGTATACAACTCTTAATAACTTTATCCATTTCTACTGGTTTCCCATTTTCCAACTCTATAGCATGTGGGGAGTCTAGCTTACTTGTTCCTAAGCCAAGTATATCCTTAGGTTCCATAGACCTAATACCAATCGACATCGGTATCAAATAGAATGGATGCAATGTGTCGGTTCATAAGGAACGTACTCGTAACTACGTTCGGGTCCTAGCGTGCTTTGCGTATTCCCTTCATGAAAATGCTCCCAAGAGCTTGAACTGTTCTTCGGGCAGTCCTTCCGATAGTGTCCTTTGTCGCCACATCCGTAGCAACTCTTGGCCTTTGCCATTTCTATTACTGTCCTAAATTCTATTCACATGTCTCATACCAGACCAGCATGCCTCCTTGCTATGCCCGGTCTTGCCCCAATTTCATACCTATGAGTCCTGCACGGACCTGTGTGATAATAGCCACATCTATCACACTTTGGTAGTTCTCCTTGGTAGTTCATCAGCTATCTTAGTCGTGACAACGAATGCCTGGACTTTCCTAGTCACATCGGTTTCCTTATGCTTGTTGTTTGCTTCGTATTGGACGATTGCTTCAGCAACTTGTTGGCTCCACAGAGCTTCAGGCTCAGCTCTTGTTGTAGGTAAAGGTTCTGATTGGACTCGGTCAGCATTTCCTTTGTTGTGGTTCCATGTGCTTCTTATGTATAAAACACAATGACAAGCTTAAACGTTTATTTTGGAGTAAATGTTTTCATCTATGTGTGAAGGTAAAGCTTATTCGTCGTGAGCTAGAAGTATAAAGGTAGGGTAATTCCTAATGATGCTTACGCGTCATTGTAGCAAGGTAAAATGAGTCGCAACAAAATCTTGTTAAGGGTATATTGACTTTTTCGTACACCATATCAATTTGTTGTAATTAGTCTTGCGTAGCAAACCTCCTCGGAGTCACCTTACTCCGATTGATGCAAGTCATCCAGGGCTATAAAAATACGGTGAGGTCTTCCCTTCACCTTGTTCCTTGTTTGTTCATCAAGTCTCTGACTCTTCCATAGTCTTTAGTTTTACATAAACGGGTATGCTTCACAGGAGATGGGGGGCGTTGTGCATTTCTACCACGTATAGAGGTAAGCGATAGTGAAAACGCATTGATAAGGTCGTGAGGGTACATGACTTCTTCCTCGGGACCGAATTGTGCCTTGCAGCAACCGTAAAGTGGTTTCCAGGGTGTGAATGCATTACCCAAACGATGGGGTGCATCACGGGATAATGAGGGTGGAAGTACTGATGGGTGCGTCGGTGTTGTAATATGGGTAGAAGTGTCTGACACGAAGTAGGCAAAGACATGTTTCCTACTTGTAAGGTGCTATAGCAATTATCTAGGTATTGCCCTACTATATGAAGATGTGAACACTTAGAAAGTTTTGGATGAGTGGTGATCATTAGCTTGGCCCGCAGAGTCAACCAGGATTTCCATGCACTACAAGTCGTTATTACATGGGCCCCCGTAATAATGAATTGTCTTGCACGGTCACCCCAACTTTCCCTCGTTCAAAGCAGATGATCAACCACAGAAGGGACACTACTGTCCTAATACCTCTGACATGGAAAGGACCATTATGGTGGTCCACGTGCCATCATTCATTATTGCTATGCGCGTATAGGCACAATGCTTAGACGTAATAGGAATAAGGGAAATTCCTGGAAGTTGTAGGGGCACCTTCAAGATGAGTACTTCATCTTCCTTGATTGGATGGGAGTGTCGTCAATCTCGCTTCGTAAAAGCCGCCGGGGTCTCGTCTCACTGATAAGGTCGCTGTCCAAGGTTACCTCCTCTCCCTCGTCGTCACTGCCGTAGTTAGGCACCTTCGCATTCAAGGGGGAAGAACAACCATTTTCTACAGAATCAAGCTCGGGGCCTCATTTGGCAATCAACCATAAGCTCCGTAGTGTACGCGAGGTCGATAATCTCATTGCGCAAGTCAAGAACAATAATAGGATTTGAAGTCGAAGGTATCTCGTCAATAATCATTTCGTACACATATATGCATATATATTATTATATAATAACGTTACTTAGTATACACAAGAAAATAAATGCTACATGTCTCATATAACTCTCGTTTGTTCTTTCCTTTAAAAAATGTTGGATTCATGGATCTTGGCGCTTTTTGTAAATGCAATGAAAAACCTTTTGTAAAAATGTTTTCGTGAGAGAGTCCTAATGATTGTAGTCTAGACTCGAGAAGGAATCCTAGTTCACTACAATCGAAGCTCTCTGATACCAAACTGTCACACCCTAACTTTTGCGGAAGCGTATGATGTTTGACTTGCTTAATATCATTGCATTCAATTATAATAAACAACTATATGATTAAAACAAGATGTTCACCTATTCATAAGATTGAAATGTTACTAACACAAGTCATTTAAGCTTCAACCAAAACCCTCAAGTTATGATACAAAACAAAAGAGGATGACATCTAAACTTGAAATTTTACGTCTTGAAAACAACACCAGCGCCCAAGATCCAACTTGTTTCCTGAAATACATGTAAGTTTTGGAAAATCGTCAACATAATGTTGGTGTGAGTTCATGCAGTTTTGTATAGAATGTTTTATACTTGTATGAAAACATGGTATGTAACTTGTAAGACGTATCTGTAATTAAGTATTTTGAATATAAGGAATACGAGATCGCTAGTGGTTTGCAAGGCCACTAACATGTGTAACGACATAGGAAGCATCCAAACCATAGGCATTTTTATTTGTCGATTCAAGACTGTCTATTCACGACTAGAGACACAAAACCACTGCTTGGTAAAAGAGTGGCCAAGAGTGTGGTTGCGTGAAACCCATTAGATCTAACCTTTTGTTCCATGGTCTAGGTATATTGTTGATTAATGGTGCTTATGGCACCCTATACATCACATGATCTATAGTACCATTCCTTAGTTTTGTATTCAACATACCATTCCATTTGAAATCATTCGAAACATTTGAAACATGTATTTCACCCCTGAAGTTATAAAACTGAAAACAGTTAAAAGAAAAGGGGGAACATGAACTCACAACTTTGCGTATCCTGCGCCGTAAACTTCACCGGTTGGTTTTGTAGCGTCGTGACCTATACGTGTTCTATGTTTGTTAGCCACTAGACTTATATTACACAAGTACAAGTCACCATCCTTTGTTTATGTATATGTTCTTTATACGTTCATGTAGACTTTTCAAGGTAATAAGTTGTTAAAAACAATTTATATTTTTAACTTTCCAAGTAGGTTACTTATATTATTTTTTCAAAAATAAATATAAGTATTTTGTGAAATAATATCCTCAATATTATTTTGGTACAAGTATTCTTAGGAACGTATACTTGTATTTTATGTAAATACTTGTGTATTTTGTATTTTTCACCAAAAATCAATACTTTGATTTCTATTACTTTCCGGAATTAGATTTCTTAAAAATAATATATTTTTAAGACTTGTAAGAAGTATATATATTTTGTCATGCTATAAAATATATATAATCATTCTCGTTATTCACCCGATTTTTGTATACTTGTATACTTATGTATTCTCATATATTTGTATGTGTATTTTTGTATTCATACTCCATGGGAGTATTCAGTGTATTTTCAAGTTCCTAATACACTACTACATATGATACACATAATATACACTTAGTACAAAATTTGGTGATCACAATATATATATATATATATATATTCCTCAAAAATATACACACTTAATATTAATCTTTGTCTTGAAGAAATAATCATTTCTTAACTTGTAATTTCTTACAAAAATTAGGGAAACCTTGGTAAATATCCTTAGGTGAATTTTTAGGGAATAAGTTCCACCAAACGTATATTTTTCTAAGTGTCAAAATATTATAAAAATTTTAACATAGTTTCCCCTAAAAATGGAGGTTTCCCATGCTTTCAAAACATGTGTTTATTTTCTTTTCACATCAAAACAATTTTCCAACAACAATCATCAACAATAAACACTAACTTCTTCATATGAAACATCATGGTGAACTTGTTTCATGTTAAAAATGTGTAGTCCTTTAGATCTACACTTAACATGTTATGATCTTTCCAAAAACAAGTGTTCTTTTATATTTAAACAAACTTATGTGAAACTTTAATCCACTAACTCATTCATCCATGAGTTTTATGGTTTCAAACTTTGTAAATCATGTTCTAAAACCACTTTTATGTTTATTAGAAAGATCATCGTTTTTAATATCATGTTCAACCATGGATCTTTCAAGATCCATGCTTAATATCTTTAGATCTTTCAAAACAAGCTCTATGTTAAACTTTTAACTGTTAGTGCATGCATCTGTCGACTTCGTCTTGTATCGAGTCTTAGTCTTAGAATGTTAGATTAGGGCACGTTTTACGAGAAAATGGGAAGTGTATTGTATTTGGTGAAGAGGTTTCGCTCATAGGGTATTGGGAAGGGGGGTTTCGCTTATGTGTTCAATAGGGGTTTCGCTTTTATGGACATCATGTCCATATGAGCGAAATCTCAGGCTCTATATATACCCTAGGAACGAAATCATTTGTAAGGTGTTCTTGTTATCTATACCGAGGTGCTGCCGGTGTCAGATTTGACTGTAAACGGTGTTATATCAATCAACAAGGTGATTTAAGTGAAGATCTAGCTGTTTCTACGTTGGTTACTAGTTTTCCGCACCTGTAACTGATCGAGACTCCTCTGATAGACTCGTTCGGGTCAGAATAGGATCCTACAAGTGGTATCAGAGCTTCAGGAGGAGGAGTTCTACAGAGATTTGCTGGATTTCATCATAAATTCTTACTTCTACATCTTCTTTCTTCATCAGAACAAGATTTAAAGGTCAAAATTCGTTCAACTTTTCACAGACTAAAGGAAATTGATCATAGACAAATCCCTGAAAGTTTGAGCCTAAAATTCGAACTAAAAATGGTCCAAAATAACCCCCGAGTTGGTTTCGCTCATACGGAAAAGTCCTGATTTCGCTTATACATACATCAGGTTTCGCTCATTTGACATAGTGTTTCGCTCCAAAGGATCTTCCATGTGACTTATTTTGCTCATAAGGACATCAACTATTTCGCTCATATGGCATTTCTGATTTCGCTCATGTGTACACCCATAAGACCTATTTCGCTTTTGTGACCATCAATAAGACCTATTTCGCTTTTGTGTCAACTCTAAGCACTTGATTTCGCTTTTAAGGTCACCAAAAACCCTAATTTCGCTCATTTGTCACTGATTTTGAAAAACGCGCATTGAAAAATGGATACTGAGTTTTACAACGCTTTTGCTACATCCCCGGCTAGTCCATCCGACATTACTAAAACCATGACAATGGAGAATGAAACCGGAACAATGCAAAAACCCCCGAAACTTATGGGAATTGAGGATTATCACGGGTGGAAGAAACGGTTTGAGAATTGGGTTCAGGCGAATCATCTAAAAGCTTGGGAGAGCATCGAAACTGAATATGAGAGGCCAAAGAATTCAGTAGGAGTTGATAAAATAATTTCAGAGTTCACGGAGCAAGAAAGAGAGAGTTATAAAGCAGAAAAGATGATGATAAATTTGTTACAACAAGCAGTTAAAGAGGATATATTTGTGTTGCTTCAACATGATGAAAATGCTTATTCTATCTGGGAAGCTCTTAAAAAGAAATTTGAGGGAAGTACTGAGATGTTACAGAGTAAAGCAGCATTGCTGAAAAAGGAATTTGAACTGTTTACTTGCATGCCTGGTGAAACAACAAAGACACTTATTGAAAGATATTGTTATCTTGTTCGCACCATGTCACAATTGAAGATTACAAAAACTCCAGCAGAATGGGTCGAAAAGCTTGCTGACGCGTTACCACAAAAGGAATGGGGTACATATCTTATGATACTGAAGAATTCCGGACAGTTTAGCAGGTTATCAATTGCACAGTTTATTGAGAAGCTGGAGGCACAGGATCTTGAGCAGCAGAAAATTGCTAGAATGAACAATTCAAGCCATCAGCAAGATATCAAACTGTACTATAAAGGAAATGTTCAAACAGTTGAAGCGAGTCCAAAAATTCAAACAGCTTTTAGTGCAGGAAACTCATCGGGAACATCTAGTCCAAGCTCAGTCAATACTAGTGGATTTTCAAGTGTGAATCCTCCAAGTGTTCAAAGTGCATCTGCTGGAAATAGTCATCTAATTCAGTGCAATGTGGCTTTACATCTTCAAAATGGACAAAATTATTCTGAAGAGGTTGTAAAGAATCATATGGGATTATTGGTCACTGCATTAGAGTCTTATGAAGGGTTGATTGCCGGAAGAATTGGTAATCCGATGCTCACAAAGGAAGATTATGACCAAATCGATGCAGAGGAGCTGGAACTGATGGATATTAAATGGGCCTTAGCTAGTGTTTTGAGGAGAGCAGAAAAGTTTAGATTGATTACAGGAAGAAATGACTTCTTGGATGCAAATCTTTCTAATTTAGGGTTTGATAAATCTAAAGTTGTCTGTTTTCGTTGCAGGGAGAAAGGCCATTTTAAAAGAGAGTGTAAGAATCAGGAGCCAAGAGGAGCAAAGGATTATTTTGGAAAAGATGATTATTATAAGAAGTCCATATATCAACAAATCACTCATCTACCACATCAACAAAAAGATCCACAAACGGCACATGGAAAAATGATTGAAGATACAAACAGGAAAGCGTACTATGGCATCATTGATCAAGATGACGAGAAAGTAGCTGAAGGTTTTAGCTGGGATAAGTACATTCCAGCTGATCCAAATGTTAAAGCTTTTATTGCTCAGATTGTGCAAAAGCCAGAGTTGATGAAGGAGTGGATGGATGTGATGTCGGATAATGAGGAGAGTCAAGATGGAAAATCTGTTTCTTCTGAAAGCAGTGATGATGATGAAGAAGTTGAACAGATAAACATTGGAAAATCTCATTTATCTTTCGACAGTTTTGAATTTTATTTTGCAGATAAATTGAAGAAATTCAAAGAGAGAAAAGCAGCAAAAGAATTGAAGGAAGTCAAAGTGATTGAGAAAATAGTGGAAATGGAAAAGGTAGTTGAAGTTGAGAAGATTGTGGAGGTAGAAAAGATTGTTGAAGTCACAAAACCTTGTCTTACTTGTTTAGAGTCATGTAAACAATGTATAGAAAAGGATGAGAAGTTTAGTGAGTTAGAAAAATTGAAAGAAAAGTTGTTGTTTGATGTAAAAAATTTGAAAGAGTCATATGATGTATTGAACAGACATGTGAATAGTCTGGAGAAGACTAACTCTGAAAGAGAAAAAGCTTTGAAGATGATGAATGCTACCATGATGACAAAGCAGAAAGAGATCAACTTGTATATAGAAGAATGTGCAAAGTGGAAGAAAGAGTTGGATAGTGAAGCAACTGAGAATGAAAGAATCAGAAGATTGCTGCGAAGTTACAAAGGTTGTGACTACATAATTGATAGAATTTATCCAACAGTTGAAGGATTTGAAGCGTTTAAAGGTGAAGAAACAAAGCCAAAGAAGAAAAAGGATACTGGTAAGAAACAGGGTGTCTGTTATAATAAGTGTCCGCCTCCGATTTGGGAAGGGTACTCGCCTAGAAAACCTAATGAAGAAGAACTCAAACAGGCGGTCAATATTAAGTTAGAATCCGAGATAACCGATGTTTTACCGAACAATATTGACGGCACGTTCACAGCGTCCGACACAGATCATGAGTCCGAATTGATAAAACGAGTGGTCGATCAGGTGTTGGATAAGGATGAGGAGTCAGAGTCATAGTCCGAGTCCGAAAGTTCATGTCAGTCAGTCAGGAGTTCGAGTTCGTCCGAAAAGAGTTCAAAATCTTCGGGAAAACGGGTTTACAGTAAAGAGTTTTTGTTGTCAAAATCTAATTTGAATGATGAAATATTTGAAGTTGTATATACTTTGAATGATTCTGACAAATTATATTTTGATAAAGAATTTCCAATAAGAAGTGTTCGTTTTGACATAATCAAAAAGGTTTTCAAAATGACAGAAATTAATATTTCTGAAATAAAAGATTTAAATCTTAATGGAAAACCTAAAAAATACACTTCAAGAGTTCAACAGCGGATAAACAAGAAAAAGAATTACAATTATGGTTCAGATTTTCAAAAGAAATCAAACCATAAGTGTAATTTCAAAAAGAAAGGATTAGGTTTTATTCCACCTGAAAACTATAAAAATGAAAAATATGTTCGAGATTTTAAATCAAAAATGACATATGTTGTAGGAACTAGCCATGAAGAAGAAGCAAAGAGCTCATTCTGGAAACAGTCAAATCAGGAGTTTCTTGCTGAAAAGATGAAGTATGGAGCTTTTCAAAGGAAAGAGACAAGAACCTGTTACAAATGCAATGAAGTTGGTCATATTGCATGGAACTGTCCTAAAGCTACTCAAACAAAACAGGAAGTTTATTTAAAACTTAAAGAAAAGATTGTTGATGTTGAACCTCCAACTGAAAGATTCAAAGTGTTCCAAAATTCAACATATGAAGTTGGAGAGTGTTCGAAAAGGTTTTACAAGAAGAAGGGAAATCTTGACAACCAAGCTTGGGTTGTTAAGAAATCAGATGTAAAATCTGGCGATGAATCTGATTCCACAAAGTCAGAGGAGCCACAATTTGTTAAAAAGGTTGAAAACTCAGTGCCTCTAATGGATGATGTTCATTTTCAACCATTGAGAGCTGAGAATTTTAAAACAAAAATTGGAAAGGTTGAGATCTCAAATCAATTTTATTCTGAAAAGAATGAATTTGATGTTGAAAAAGCGTTTAATGGGAATGTAAAGAAATTTTTTTTGGAAAATGGTTGAAGGAAAAGTAAAAGGGGTAAAGGAGTTTTATGCTAAAAAGAAAGCAACTTACACCCCAACTGCTTCTGAATTGAAAACACCCAAGGCTGGTCAGGCTTTGGTGGATATTTTCTTTCATTGAAAAACCTGACTTACCGGAGATCCCAAGTTTGTAATCGTGGATCAGGAATCGGCATCTTTCTTAAAAATTGATTGTGTAAATGAATCTTAAAGTTTGTTAAATTTTACAGATTGTGAATTGCCGGAGCTTCCAGGTTGGTAAGTGCGAAGCAGGAATCGGCATCTTGATTGGTAAAATGGTTTGTGTAGATGGTTTATTCCTACATGAGTTTTAAATGTTGGATATACTTACAAGTGGTAAGAGGTTGATTCGGACAAAATGATTACTCAAGGTCATTAGTTTGAACTTGATGTAATTCTGATACAAGAGATTGAATGGACAAAATGATGAACCATACCCCTAATTTACAAGTGATAAAATTAACAAAACTTATTTTCCGGAAAAATCATTCTGGTTAAAACAAACTTAAGTGTTTTGAAATCATTATGAGAAAATAGTTTTGTGAAAGAGGGAGTTCTGATTGTTTATGCCTAGTGGATGGCGAATTGATGCAATTTGATATCAGTTGTCAAGTTTTGTATAGTTTGTTTTCAAATTTCCTAAAATGTGTTTGCATTTTAGGGGGAGTAGAAAATTTTAGAAAATCCAAAAACATTTGAAAATTTGAAAAAGACAAAAACATGATAAAATCAAAAATGAGTTTTTGTGTGAAAGAAGAGGAAATGATAGTACATCAGTGGACAGTCACAGTATGCTAAAGAAATGTAATGTGTAAATAGTGTTAAACAGTCTCACTGAAGATATGTCGATAGGTTTTTACACATTTAGTAAACTTTTTCGGGATATAAACTTAAATTCAAACTTGCTTGTTTCGTGGGGAACTCTACTTGGATATATAGGTAACCCCTGAAATCTCGTTTGAAAGGTCCCTCTTTCTGAGATACTAGGTCTTTATACTCAGTGATATCTGGGGTATTATCCCGGGACTTCTGCTGAATGGAAATTCTGACCTAGTCCCTGGAGAATACTTTCCACATGCTTGAATATAGCGCAACCCTCAGCAAATTGATGAAACAATAAAATTGATAGTCATTGCTGTTGTAATTCAAAAGATCCTCTAAAGGGGACACACCAAAAGTCGAAGCCGTCATCTCTCTGCGTATACGGAAGTATCGACCTGAGCTCTCACGGCCCTCGCATTTAACCCCTTACAGATATCATCTGTGGTATACTCACCTGTAAGACTGAATATTGGGATCTGGATACGGGAGTATATTCAAGAGGTGGGACACATGAATGAGTTTAAGTGCTTAAAACACCTAACTCATATCCTGAATCAGTTGAAATTTGTGTGAGAATTTAAGTGGATCAGTATATTGGCAATCTAAGTGAATTGTTTAATTCTTAATGTGTAATTAAGCTCAACGGTACCTGTGACTTGTCAAAACTGATATGATCCTCTTACACGAACTCACAAAATATTGTTTGTAAATATTTCTTTACTGTATTACATATTTCTTTATTTTAAAATCCAAAAAGATTTTCAGTGTGTTTTAGCATAAAGTTTCAAAATCCAAAAAAATTTTTGACAACTGATATTGAAAAGCTAATTTTCAAAATTCTGAGTGCTAAACATGATGAGTATAATTTGAGGGGGAATTTGTCTTTAAAACTGATTATTTTTTATCAAACCTTCAAGTGGTTCATCAGATTGAAAAATCATTTTGTTTAAGTTTTGAAGGAGAGTCTGAGTTAGTGCAAGTTTATATGTTTGAAATATGTATGTGAGTGAAATTTACTTTGAGGTAGAGTTTTGCAGGATAAGATGAGCCAGGTTATTTGTTCCTGAGATCCGAGCTAGATGAGAGCCAGGTTCCGATACCTGAGGACTCTGATTGGAGGTAGCCAGGTAACGATCTTGGAACATGAAGAGCAAGGCTGATTGATCCGGAGAAGCTGTGAGATGGAAAGCCAGACAACGATCCTAAAGCTGATGATGCTGATGAACTGAAGAAATGCCAGCATATCGCAAGGGGGAGTCTGAAGACCTGCGAGAAAAGAATGAGAGAGTGAAGCCCGGAGACAGATCAAGACTGAAGATGCGAAGACTCGACACTTAAGACTTGTCAACATCTGAGGGGGAGTCTGTTAGTGCATGCATCTGTCGACTTCGTCTTGTATCGAGTCTTAGTCTTAGAATGTTAGATTAGGGCACGTTTTACGAGAAAATAGGTAAGTGTATTGTATTTAGTGAAGAGGTTTCGCTCATAGGGTATTGGGGGGGTTTCGCTTATGTGTTCAATAGGGGTTTCGCTTTTATGGACATCATGTCCATATGAGTGAAATCTCAGGCTCTATATATACCCTAGGAATGAAATCATTTGTAAGGTGTTCTTGTTATCCATACGGAGGTGCTGCCGGTGTGAGATTTGACAGTAAACGGTGTTATATCAATCAACAAGGTGATTTAAGTGAAGATCTAGCTGTTTCTACGTTGGTTACTTGTTTTCCGCACCTGTAACTGATCGAGACTCCTCTGATAGACTTGTTCGGGTCAGAATACGATCCTACATTAACAAACTTTTTATGAGTTTTAGTTTCAAAAATTAGTTCTACACACACTTTATTCTTCATAATTACAAGTTTATGTGTAAAAATCCATTTTTCATTTCACATAATGCTTCATATGTTCATTTTCAATTTTAACCATGGATCTTTCAAGATCCATGCTTAAACTTGTTAGATCTAAGCTTTAACATACTTGATCTAAACATAAACTCAAGATATAATATCAACAACATCAATACATACTCTAAAATTTCATGTAATCACTTATTTTCTTTATGAATATGTTAAATCTTTTCATTTTTAACATTAGAAGTTAAGTTGTTTAAATGGTGAAACTTATACATAACATAAACATGACTTAAATTAGTGATCAAGAAGCTTACTAATAGCTCTAATGGTCAGGGAAGTGGCACAAAAATGAGGATGATGAACAAGGAAGAAAATGAGAGGTTAAAAGCCCCACAAGGTGGTCTTTCAAGTTCTAGCACCATACACCTTCCTAAATGGCCTCCATACACCTCTAGGTCACCTTGGATTGCTAGAAATTGGATTGAAAAAGATGGATGTGTGGGTGTGTGCTTGAGCCGTGAGCTAAGGAAGTAGAAAGGGGGAGAAGATGAAGTGAATGAAAGTGTGTTATTAGTTTAGGATTTATAAGATTTTCTAAATCTTTCATGGCATATTCACTAGAATATTCCCCAACATAAAATCTAATATAATCAAATAAAATCAACTAAAATCTTTATGTGCAAATGATAAGGTTTAAGTAAGTTTAAGTGTGTTTAGGTGTTTTTATGATTTTTAAGGTGTTCTAGCATGAATACTAGTTTAATATCATAAAAACATTACTTCTAGTCAGATTTTGATGTCCCGGTTGTCCGGTTCATTACGGTTCGTTAAAGTGCTGAATTGCGTAGTTTCACTAGGTATAAAGCACTTTTGTGGCAGTTTTAATTCCCGACACTTTGTAAGTTATTTTGGACAATAAAACATAAATTCTACATGATATTAATGTGCTTAAAAGCTGATTATAGCTGAATTGTTGCTGCATTATGCTGATTTCAACATTTTAGACAAGATTCGGGTGCTTTTTAGTGCATAGTTTGGCTTCCGGAAAGTTTATATGTTAACCCTCGTATCCAC
Organism: Helianthus tuberosus; assembly: GCA_030545235.1. NCBI lineage: Eukaryota > Viridiplantae > Streptophyta > Magnoliopsida > Asterales > Asteraceae > Helianthus > Helianthus tuberosus. The sequence continues at coordinate 175,198,017 of CM060366.1, read as the reverse complement.
ACTGGGGTTTTAATTTATTTTAGATATTGGACCTACTCCTAGGCCCTAATTCTATTATCTGACTGATTTCTGCAGAACTGCTGACACAGTGTGTCTTACCGGTGAGTTTACTAGTCTTTCTGACGCAACGCTAAAGTACTGCATAAAGCAATATTTGAAGTATAAAATGTGCATGAATTCTCATGTATAGCGTGAAATTAGATAATGTTGACATTTAAGCACATAATTGCATATATTTACTAATAATTAGACTGTACGGAAATTACCGATTTTGTGCCAGTTGTCACAACTTGTACTATTGATTTCTCCATTACTGAGCAATTTTTGGCTCAGCCGTAGTTTTCTTTTTGTGTTTGTCGTATTTGTTTTTCAGGTAAATCTGGGAAATTCGGGGAAATGAGTGTGGAGTATCAAAAGAAGTTGAAAATCATGATTTATTTGTTTATTTTTGTAATGTAATAAAATGTAAATAGGATCTTTTATGGATTGATTTTGGTTTTGATATATGTAAGAGTGACATGTCAGCCCTATTCAGGTTGGGGTGTAACATTTATATTTGATGTTTCAAAATTTTGCATAGTATTTCCTTTAACCCTAACTCAGTTATATTTTTATGTTAAATTAGACCACACAATGGCAATTTAGTCTTTTTACCCATATATTTAAAAAACACATTAGTAAATACAAATAAAACAACAAGTATAAAACTATCACTCTCTATAGTCACCAGATTTAATAGAAATTGAAGTAGGTTTGGGACAAAAGACGTTACTTGCAAGATTTTAAAACCTCAAGTAAAAAACAATTTTAAAACAAAAGGACAACCTAAAAATGGGTTTAAAGATTACAATATGTAATTTACCCTTTCTCAAACATACCTAGCAAACTTGCAACATGGGCTTATCACATAATCCATTTAAGTAATTAATTCAAACAAATACCAATGGGGCGGTGGTCCATTGGCAAAGACAATGTCTTTAAACACCTTGAGAGGGGGAGCTCTTGGGTTCGAGTCCCACAGACGACAAGAGTAAAGATATTTGTCGTTAAAAAAAATTAATTCAAACAAATATATCACTTTGCCAGAATAAAAGCCGAAATGTAGAGTTAATTGTAGATATGAAATAACACATAGAAGTATTGAAACACAAGAATAAATATGGGAACAAGTATCTTTAGTTAGTAATTTTCGTTTTCATCAAATAACCTGAGGTTGGGGGATGTATACCATACTTCAATTCACATTCATTTCATCTTTTTTAAGCTAGGTGCAGGGGAGTAGCCAGAATTTTTTTCCTACGGTTCGGAAATTTTCAGGTTCGATTTAAAGGATGTTACGGGTTCGAGGACGAAAATTCTTTAGCTGCGATGTGAAAATGCAACCTCGATATAAACACAAGAACGATTTAGAGCTATAGCAGGGGTGTCACTTCTAATGCTCCGAATTCTTGTAATGAAAATAATATTAGACCTAGGGCGGTTCATGAGCCAAGCCGAGCCGAGCCAGGGTAAGCTCGGGCTCGGCTCGATTATAAACCGAGCTGGCTCGGATTTGAAACCGAGCTAAAAATCTAACTCGGGCTCGGCTTGGTTTTAAACCAAGTTGGCTCGGTTCGGCTTGGCTTGGCTCGATTTTAAAAAGAAAAATATAATATATAACTCTCAAAATTTAGTAGCCTAAAATATTATTCAATACTTCAAAAAAACATATTCAAAATAAGTTTATCCTAATACATTACAATTCAAAATCATGTTCAACAATAAAAAATAATCTTAAATTTCAATGAAATACAATATTAGTTCATTAGCAAGGTAATTAAGATTCAAATCTGCCATATATATCAAACTAGGTTATAACCCCGTGTATTACACGTGTCGAATAAATGAATTTTATATACTAAATAATAAAACAATATATCTTTAAAAACATCTTTTATTGCACGGGTTGATATATTAAATAATAAAAAGTTATATCTATAAGAACCATATTGTACGGGTTGAATAAATATAATTTTATATACTAAATAAAAAAGTTATATCTTTAAAACCGCTTGTTTTACACGAGTTGAATAAATGTAATATTGTTTACCAAATAATAAAATAATACTTCTTTAAGAAACCTCTTTTTTTACACGGGCTGAATAAATGTAATTTTATATACCAAATAATAAAACGTTATATTGTAAGGACTCTCAAAAAAAAAAAAGTCCCAAATTGACCCGTAAGTGCGAACCCGGACCCCTGAATCCCTAATCCATATCAAAAATCAAGAAAACAAGATTCTTGGTCTTCAGGCGGGCCGCATAAAGGATAGGCAGACCCTTACGCGGGCCGCGTCAACCCTAAGTTTGACCGGATAAGCATCCGGGCCACGTGTTGCACGCGTGGCAAGTCTACTGATGACACCGTAGCCCTAGTCTACGTCTAGCTGGCTCTCGCGGGCCGCGTAAAGTTTAAGTATGTCTTACGCGGGCCGCGTAAGACTCCAATTTCAGCTATAAATAGCTTGGTTCACGAACAGTTCATCTGTGTCGAAACCAAAACTCAAAAATGAAGAAACACTGCTCAAAATAGAAAATTAATATAGCGAGGCGCTGCTACGATACAGGGTATTAATTCGATCGCTGCTACGATTCAATGTCCGATCGATTGAAACTTTCCGATGGATGTTTAAGTGCTACCCACATTAGGGCCATACTTTGTCATTAGTCGTGAATTCGACGGATGTTTAAGTATAGCACTTTGTCATTCGTTGTGAGGGTTTTAGTCTCGTGAGTTATCGTAAATGCTGTATTAGTTACTGACC